>OU343224.1:22013543-22162561 GCA_910596185.1 Chrysanthemum makinoi | reverse complement strand
TAAAACAAAGAAGTCGGTTTGTGTATAAACCGACTTGTTAAAGTCAGTTGATCTGTTGTTGTGTGTGTAATTTTGGATTTGTCGTATATATTTATGTATAAGTGAGATATGTTTGAGTGGTGATGTTTTTGTCTTTTTACAGTATACTAGTCGTGATATTGAAGTTGAATAAAAATGTTATGTGATATTGAGTTGATGGTGATGACGTTGGTCGAACATTATACACAACCTTAACATGCTTTAGATCAATGGTTTTTAAACATTGTGTATGTTTTTTGTTTTGGGTTGTTGTATTTTTGCGTTAACACAATGTCTAAATATGTTATTCACCCCGCCTTAACATGCTTTAGATCAATATTTTTTAAAGATCTTGTATGTTTTCAATTGTGGGTAGCTGTTTTTTAGCATTAAAAGTTGTTTTTGAGCATTAACACAATGTCTAAATATGTCATTCGAGTTCGGAAAAAGGATGCATTTAGCAATATAAAAATGAACCTTTTTAAAAGGTATACGTGAATGAAATATAAAAAATAACCTTCTTAAAGGTATACGTTTGTGTGGGGTGATATAGTTGTTATGAAGAGTGATTAGTAATTAGAATAATTAAGATAACAAAAGAAAGCGATCAGAAAGTGTCACAGAACGTTAATGTGATCAATATTGTTTACGTATGATATGTTAATCGTTTTAAAGATAGGATGAAAATGGTTTTGTTGTTTGGTTTCCCGTGTTGAACGGTAAGTACTCGATGAGATTGATAAGAATAAAAAAACTCGGGTAACACTTAAACAAAGACCATACTTTACTGCAATGAGGCAGTATTTGTCCAAATGTGCGAAACTTGTAAAGTTGTGTATGTTGCTCTCCTTTTATAGATAACCTTATAGGGTTTATAGATAAACCCTTTGAGGATGATCAACGGCTGCAGGAGAGCCAGGTGTTGATCATCCGAGAGCAAACAAGGGGGACAAGTGTCATGCGTCCTTTAAATCGTACAAATTGGTGCTTGTCATGCGTCCCCACTGTGTAGCGTCAGATGGTACATTTTAACCGCTAGCGACAGTTGGGGAGCAGCGGTACTATCATGCTCAGTCTGTCCTTAGAGGTTTTACCAGGCTCTGCGCTGTCTGGGATTTAAGTCGGGCTTCCATCAAGTGTTTGTGATGGGCTTTGACAATAGGCTTGATTCGAGTGTGCAATTAGTGGGCTTGCGCCGCTAATATTGATACGGTTGAAACTTCCATGGTAGTCGTTTACTTGTAGCGACCCCTGCTCTTGTTGGAAATTCTACCAAATACTTGATGGTTGAAACTTCCATGCTAAGCTTCTGAAGTGATGTTCTTTCGAGTATGACGTTGTACTTGGATGTGGATTTGACAATGTGGAACTATAACATGATCGTTCTCGACAGCGGGTGTGTACCTACTGTGAGCTCTAGGGTTATTACACCTTCAGGATATGATCTCTCTTCTGATAAACCAATTAGTGGTGTGGTTGGAGGTTTGAGGTTTGACCTGATGTATTCTGAGAGTTTGTTGAAACAATGTTCGTACATTATGTCGATTGAACTCCCCCCGTCCATTTATATTCTATAAACCCTACGTGAAGTATAAATGTATCATATGGAATGCTTCGTAATGGGTACGTTGCTAGGTCCTCATGACTTCGTTTACTCTTTTTGTGCCTAAGTGCCGTGATTGGATCATGTTGACACTCCTTATCTCTTCCCTAAGGAACTCTTGTTCCATTTGGTTATTGTCATCTACCTTGGATTGTGTGTCAAGGTGGGCAGGTTTGTTTGTGCCAATAGTGAGGTTGTGTCACACCCCGCGGAAGGCGGAAACGCGAATGCGACAAAATCAATATACATCTCAAAAGAGATATAGTACAATACCATCATTAAATGTTAAATAAAATAGTAATTTATTACAACATTGTTTTTATGCCAACAACGACAATTGAAACATAAAGTTCTGTTTTCAAAACATGACGTATTATAATATATTGCCCAATCATGAAACATGAAGACTCCTTTATGCAAAATATCTTTAAAAATATACTTACTGACGACCACCTGAAATGCATGAGAAAACGGGGTCAACTATGAAAATAGTTGGTGAGTACACATGTTTTATATAATATGAAAACCTTTTTAGAGAAAGAGTTCATAATAAAAGTAAGCCCAAAGTCTTTGAGAAAAGTCCAAAAGGCAAAGGCTCCTTCAAACCATTCAGTTGCAAATTCCGCCCATACAAGACTTGTAACCTATGTTTTCATAAACCATTGCTTAAAGGGTCATATAGTTTATGGTCAAGCACACATTGTCAAGTTAGTTCACAATAAAAGCACCTATGTATGTAATAATTCAAGAACGCTCCGAACATGGGAGAATTTATGTTGCTCTAAACAAGAAAGACTTTAGTTTGCTTACATGGGAGACTTTACGCCGTTCCGAACATGGGAGACTTATGTTGCTCCGAACAAGGGAGACTTTAGGCAACTTCGAACATGATAGACTTTACGCCACTCTGAACATGGGAGACTTTATGCTGCTCTGAACAAGGGTGACTTAAGCTGCTCCGATCATGGAAGATTTTACGCCGCTCCGAACATGGGAGACTTTATGCTGCTCCAAACAAGGGAGACTTTAGGCTGCTCCGAACATGGGAGACTTTACGCCGCTCCGAACATGGAAGACTTTACGCTGCTCCGAACAAGGGAGACTTTGTGTTGCTAAGGGGGAGATTTTCGGTCATAGTACATACGGTACATAATAAGTTCAATACAAGACATAAGTTCATAATTAAGTTCAAGAGTTCAAGTTGAGTTATAAGGTCAAACAAGTTATAAGGTCAAGACAAGTCAAAAGAGTTCAAAACATGTCAAAGGGTTTAAAATATGTCAAAGGGTTCAAATCAAGTCAAAAGAGTTCAAAATATATCAAAAAGGTTCAATCAAGTCAAAAGAGTTTAAAGTATATTAAAAGGGTTCAAATCATGTTAAAAGAGTTTAAAATATGTTAAAAGGTTCAAATCAAGTCAAAGAGTTTACAACGTGTCAAAAGGGTTCAAATCAAGTCAAAAGAGTTCAAAATATGTCAAAGGGTTCAATAAGTTCATAAATAGCGCAAATAATGTAGTTTAAGTTTAGTTTCATGTATTTCACTTCAAATAAGTAAAGCGGTAAAAAGAGGACTGTGATTACTTACAAGCACAGGTAGTGAACTGAAGGTTCAATAAGTAATATAAAACATTAGTTAATTTAGTTGAAGTATAATTCATTTATGAGCATAAGTAGTGAAAAAAAAAGTTATTTATTTCATATAAGTGTAAACATTATAGTTTAAGTATAGTTCATGCATTCTACCCCAAAGGCGATTAAAATAGTTAAAAAGAGGGGTTCGTGAATACTCACTTGAAAAGAAGAGTTTTTGGAAAGATTTAGAACAATATATCCCCAATGGTTCCTCCAAATCAATTTGTAGTTAATATAAAGCTCGTGAATGATCGAAATATACTTGAAACTTAGCAAATACGAATTGTTTCTTCTTGTTCTTCTTATGATCGATCGATAGGATAAAAAGAGAGAGTTTTTGTAGTTTTTGTAAGTGTAAAAATGAAAGGCTAGCTGTTTGGTATTTATAGTAAAAGATTTAGGGTATTTATTATGTAAAATGAAGTATTAAATGCAGGGAAGAAAATTTGGAAAAAGAGGGATTTAGGGGGGGGGGTGTGCTCAGCCTAAAACAAGGAATGAGGGGGAGGGATGGCTTGCCATGAATTTGGTGGATTGTTTGTCTAAAAATATATAGCTTTTATTATATAATAAGTTAGATATTTTAAATTTAGCTATTGAGCTAGCTAGAAATAAATTTAAACGGAACAAAATAGAGTGTAATGAACTTATGAAAATATATTTTATCTGAGTATCGGGTGTTTAAAACAAGTATTGTTTCATAAATAATTAAATTATCGTAATTATATATATTTAAAAATATATATACTAAGTGAATTCAAAATACAAGGTAAAATAATTCTTGAATTCCTGTAACATTATATTGAGTGTAAAAATGTATTAGAACAATTTTTAGGAGTATCGGGTATATTGTTCATGCATAAAATCGTGTAAAATCGTTTATATATTCAATTTACATAAAATTATGAATAGTGGAAACTACAAGGATGAATAGTAAAATTTCGAGTTTAAATAATGACCTAAAATACGAGTTGTCACATGTTATCCCTGAGAGTTTTTGGTTTAGGATGTTTAGCTTGGGTAGACTGGGTAAATGCTTTATCCTACTCTCTGTGAGTTCCCTAGTGTTAGAATTTGCTAGGTATGTGTTTGAGATTTGTTCTAAGTATAAAAATGAGGTTGCATGTTAATTCCAAGGGAGGGGCTAGGAGAAAATGTTAGGGTGTCCTTCTGAAAGTGATACCCAGGGTGGTTCCCAGGTAATGCATTAGCCTGATTGCTATAAGTAGGTTGGTATGTGTTTAGCTGAGTTTTTTTAGATAAGTGGGCGTAGTGTGACCCGATTTGAATGTTTGCTGGTCCCTTTCCCTAACACTCTCTAGCACCCTTTGCTGATCCCTGAACATTGAATGGTTGAGACATTCGTGGTTGTGTGAAGGGTCTGAGACGGAACTATGTGGGCTTCTTTAAGAGAAGTGACGTGTCTTGAGGTTTGCAAGGTTAGCTGTTGAATGTGTCTCCCCTGAAGGTTTCTCTGTGTCATTTCTAGGTGACTGGTGAGTCTTTTTTTTGAGTAATTATTGGTTCTTCTCTGAGTGAAAAGAGTTGTTAATACAAATAAGCCGTAAAACGTTTATTTATATTTTACGATCTTCTAATGTTTTGTCGATAACAAACGTAAAATCATTTTAACGAAACAAATAAAATACGTAAATAGTTTGAGCCAATAGTTTTCTAACACACTTACGTTTTCACATAAAACACTAAAACAAGTATAAGTGATTTTATGATTTAAGTAATACATATGTACAACAACTAGTGTTTACATATTGGGCAAATATATACATAACTGGTATGTATTATAAATGGGTAAAAACTACAACCCATGGTATTGACCGATACCCATTTGACTAGGTGCATTGCACCCATTAGGTACATTGTATCTAATAAAATAGCCATGGATCAACCCATAACCCATGACTCATAACCAAAATACCCATGGGCAAGAGGAGCGTCCACGGATCCCTAGCTTTACACTAGACGGATCCCTTAAGGGAGGATCCGTGGAGCGATAGACATTTTCTCTCTATAAATAGTGAGCCATTTCTTCATTGTTTCTCACCCTTTTCTCACATACTTTCTCTCTGAGTTAAAAACTCTCTAACCCCAGATCCAAGTGATCTATGAATGTAGTTTTGTTTTTGTGTGATTCTCTAGGTTCCTCTTAAAGGCGAGATCACCACCTTTGAAGTCAAGCAAGATCAAGTCCATGAGTTGCCATGCTTCCTCATCATCAAGACTACTGAAGTCCTATTGTTGATGATTCTTTTCTTTCTACTAAGAAGTGTAGTGTTGAAGACATTAGCGAAAGATGTCTCAAGTGTCAAGACGAAGACATTAGTGAAGGGTGTCGATCGTCCGTATTGTAGGCATTAGTGAAGGGTGCCTAGAAGTCAAGTCACAAGACATTAGCGAAGGGTGTCTTGAAGATCTAGTGAAAGGCATTAGTGAAAGGTGCCTAAGATGTACATTCGATATGGTGTGATTCGATGTACAAGATAGATTAGTATTGGGTCAAAGGATATTGTTATCCTTGTTGATATTATAAGGAGTAGATCTCCTTTGGGGTTAGATGATTGGTGTAGTGTTGGGTAGTAGTTCCTCCATTGTAATGGAACTCGGTATCTAGCCTAGTACCGGATAAAGGGTAGGCGACGTTGTGATAGGATTGGTTCTCCTTGGTGAAAAGAACTCGGTATCTAGCCTTGTACAGGATAAAGTGTAGGCAACGTTGTGAAGGTTTCTCCACCATAAGGAGTTGGTGTTGTGTAGTGATTACGAACTCTCGAGTAGGTGACTCGGGGAGTGGAGTAAGGCAAGGAAGGTGTCCTTGTAGCCGAACCACTATAAATACTCGCTTTGTGGTTTTGTGCTTCTTACTCTTTATCTTTTCATTACATATTTATATTTCTATATGTTGTTTATCAACATCCAACACGCATCCAAATAGATTGACATAGTAATCTAAATAGTTTAAAACAAGTTTTTTAATTGGCAAAACTATTCAACCCCCTTCTAGTTTTCCACAATTGGCATCAGTGCTTCGTTACCAAGTTTGTTGAAGTATATTGTACTTCAAAACTTGATCACGATCCGTGGTTAATTGAAAACTACAAAGAATGTTTTCATAAAACAAACACCATGTCTTTTAAAACTCTTTGTTTGGATGTTGATTTGATGACAACATTTTTCTTATTATTTATTCTTCATTTAATTGCACTAATCCTCTTTGTCATATTTCTTAGTCAAAGCTCATACCTACCAAGCCATAGGAATCGCTTGGAAACATGAATACCTTCCATAAGAAGGTGTCTTAAACACAAAGGAGCCGGAATTGTCTACTGACATTTGTTGTGTCATTTGTAAAGACATTCTTAAGTGCATTAGACGTATGACTTTCTACTTATCTCTAAATGACATGAGCTTGATAAATAAGTATGCTTACATAGGTATTTATATGATTATCTTTTATGCATATACATGTATTACATGTAGCTTCATTAGGAAGCCTTTCTCACATACGTGTTACTTTTTCGTCTAAAGTCGTGGTTTATAAAACTTGTGTTTCATTTCATTTAATCAAAAAAAAAAAATATATCCTTCTAATATTAAAACAAAAACACAAATCTCAAAAATTCCTCCTTCCCCATAAATAAACCATTCGTCGTCCACTCTATCAAATCCCCACTTTTTCAAATCTTCCACTTTAAAAAATTATCTCTCATTCAAAACTTCATTTTCCTCTTCATCTCATCTCATCTCAAACCAAAACCAAGAAGGTTCGTCATTAACATGGTTTACATCGCTCTTGTGCTCATCGCCTTAACACTCATCGCTCTTGTATTCCCTATGATGAAGTTCTCATACGGAGACATTTACTTTGTGTTGTTAATCTACATTGGGGTTATATACCCAATCCTTTGTATCATTCATAGCATTGAAATGAAATATTACTAATAGTATAATTTATCTAGGTTACTATTATCATAATGTGATTGTCATTTCTTTTGATTTATATATTTCGTATTTCTATCGTGATACATTAAAAACCATGTATGCATGCTAAAGGAAAATGTAGGCTAAAACACATATCTTGGTATAAAACTATAAAACCTATGTTTTTATCAAAAATCTGCTTCTGTTACTACAGATCCACGGATCCCGGTAAGTATACTAGTCGGATCCCTTATAGAAGGGAACCGTGGGAACCGTCCTTCTGGATAACAAATTTTCCATGCAAAATAAAAACCACTTTCTTCCTAAAAGAAATGTTCGACTAGAATGTCAAACATTAAGTAAGTTAAATGTCATTGTTAATAAACATCTTGTAAAAGCGTTAGGTAATCATTATTTTACCCGTAATACGTCACATCCTATTAACCTCTCTTTCCTATAGGTTTAGCTATGTCGCATGAATATGAGTTTGATTTTTCACTCACTAGCGTCTACACTCCTAACATCTCCCTTGAGCCCAACACACCTGGCAATCATGTCCGTGGGTTCAATAATCTCGAAACCCGTCACTTCCACGAAGGACGTATTGTCGACACCCCTCTACAATTCGAAGAAGGTATCAATACTTCCTTCCGAGCCATAGGACTAGAATGTCTTCTCGAAATTAACGAGAAAATATGTCCAAGGTTTATATTGGAATTCTTCCGTCAAGTTGAACTCGTTCGTAACAAGGATCGCTCTCTATCTCTTTGGTTTTGGATCAAAAACCAAAAGTTTGTTTTAACCCTTGGGCAATTTGCTCACTTCCTCCAGATTCCAAATCATGGACAATGTGCCTTCACTGAAGACTGGTCTTTTGATTCTCTCTTCAACTTTCGTGAAGAAAATATTCCATATTGTTCACACATACCTTCCCCGGAAGACTTGAATCGCATAATATGCAAACCCCATTACTCCGATCCAAACATTATCCATACACGGGATATCCGAGAAGAGTACAAGCTTTTTGCACTTATCCTACGTGAAAATGTTTGGAGTCTTAGGCGAAATCGAGAAATCCTTCCCGCTTGTTGTGCTCACATAATGTATTGTTTGCTAACACAACAACCATACAATCTAACCTACTTCTTCGCAAGTGATTGTAAATCTTCAAGGCTCCAAGAATAAACTCATCCCTTATGGAATGTTCTTGACGCGCCTTTATCATAACCTCTGTTGCAAAAATCGGTCTAGGCGGCCGATTAATCGCTAGGCGGTGATTAGCCGTTCCGATTTTCATTAATCGGCCTTATTATCGATTCTTACGACAAAAAATCGGATAAAAATCGGATTAATCGGCCTTGGCGGCCTATTAATCGGCCAAATCAGAGAAAATCGGATAAATCGGAAAAACCAGTTACGGGTAAAAATCGGCAAAATCGGAAAAAAAATGGGCAAAATCGGAAAAAATCGGCCAAATCGAAATAAAATCGGCTAGATCGGCCAAATCGGGCATATAGTTTAAAAATTTTATAATTTTTTATATAAAAAATCCAATCCGATTAATCCCCGCCTAACCGATTAATCGCTAGGCCCTACCCGGCCGCCCAGCTACCGCCTAACAATTTTTGCAACCTTGATCATAACATCATGCACTTCCATCCTCAATTTCAAAGTCCGTTGTACGTACTTGTGAACAAGATGATGGAACCTCTAAACGCATCTCTCATAAAGACTTTCTTCATTCCTGAATCGGCAAACACTCATCAACCATTTGATGATCCATCTAGCGAAAACGCTCAAGGAGCTTAGCATTCTTCCTAAATAGGGTCAATCCTTAGTATCCATGCTTTATCAATGTAATCCAATTTCTTTCATGAAATAAAACATCTTACATTTGATATCTTAGTATTAGAACCTCTAAAACTAATCTTGAAATATGATGCATTGTCAAAATCATTGCATACCTTTTGTAAAGGTTCTGCTTAGCAGATAGACGGATCCCAATGTTTGTGCTAGACGGATCCCTACTCTTAGGGAACCGTGGGATCCGACGAACAGAAAATGCAATTGCAATCACTGTATTTCAAAACATGTCTTTAGATCACTTCACACTAAGCTAGACATAGTGCCTTAAGACAAATTGAGTCATTTTCAAAGTCGAGTAAATTCATACTCACATATAACTCACTTAGATCACACTCAAGACGCTTGTAGATCTAACGTTTCACTTAAACCCATTACTCTTCCGCTCTCAAGCTCACTCATCATTTCTTACATGATCCCTCACATCTAGCTTTGGAAATCTTTCAATTATAGAAAAAATTGATCATAATCATCCTTACCTCGAAATTGGTCAAAATTGGTCAAATTCTAGTTTTTTCCATCTTAAAGCCTTTAGGATATTCTCCAAAACATTATCCTAAGTCACTATCTGATCTCTAGGATCATTTAGCTCCATTTGACACTCTCATAATCCTTAGTGTCATCTTTGTTCATTCATTGGTATTCATGAAAGTTCCAATTTCTTCCATAAAAGGCAATCATTAGCTACATCACTCATTACTCTTAAGTATTTAAGCACCTCTTCATTTAAAACACTTAGATGAACTGAAACACTCAAGAAGAAATAAACATTTAACCTTACAAACATCATTGCTATCTTTTCTTAGCTGCTGAGAGACGGATCCCTAGGATTAGCCTAGGCGGATCCCTCATTGGAGGGAACCGTGGGATCCGTATATATGATTATGTCAACTCTAGCTAAAACAATCATTTCAAGCTCATCTTGCTAACTTAAACACTCCATCTCATCTTAAATGAGTTCCTAGATCAGTACAACTCTGAAGCTGACTCTTGTGCATGTTAATCATCACATTCCAATGAATTTTAGTGGCTTAAGTCTTGAATGCACTTACCAAATCCATTGCTTTATAAACCACATTGCTAGGACTCCTAAAGTCATTATCTTCATCCTCATTTCAGCACTTATAAATCTTTACAAACCTCTTGAAATCATCTCATCATGAGGAAAACTCCAAGTGGAAACTTGTGACAACTCGCAATTTAGAGAGTCTATTTTAGGTAACCGCATTACGTTAAACTAAACCGAGCTTTGCCTTTATCACTATTTTTATAAACCATGACTTGATTTTATATCGTCTATTGGTTTTTACAGATTATTTCACTATTAAATGAGTTATCGTATGAGTTTTAACTCTATTTGGTAGGCACTATTCGATTCGGCACTAGAAAAGCCTAAAACGAGAATTATCGTAACTTTTAGACCGTAACTCGAAAATTGAAAAATAAATAGTCAAAACTCATAGAAAAACATAAATAACGATGTTAGAAAGTCGAATGAACGTTGTGGGACACTCGGGGGACAATATATGAGCTCGGGAATGGGTAAACGGGATAGTTACAAAAAATTACAACTCCGACCCTCTAAAATACCCATGGCCGGCGCCCCCTCCCCCATATTTATTTATTTTTGAGTCCCTATCTCCACATATATATACCCCATCGCCTACTCATTCCACTCTTTTATTTCTCAAACTAAAAACACACACACTTCCACTTTCTCTCTCTACTCTCTCTCTCTTCCAAAAATAAAACCCTAACCACCACCACCACCACCACCTTGGCCACCCCACCTCCGGCCACTTTCCGGCCAACTTCCAGCGAGTGAGATTACACCTCCACCACCATCTTGTAGATCTTTTCATCCTCTTTCTATCCATATATAATACTCACACTAAAACCTTCATTAACACCTCCAAATCTTAAGATTAAGATTCGTACTTTTTGGGTTTTCATCTAATATTGCAATTGGTGCTTGAATAAGGTAAATGGAACATGTGTAGAGCTTGTTTAAGCTATAAAACCCGCATATGGGTTAATTAAGGTTTCGACCCTATCATGAAATTTGGGGCTTTTGGTTTAAACATGAAATTAAGTCTAATTAACATCTAAATAAACAAGTAATTAGTGTTTGGTAAATGTGTGGTGTATCAATTTGATGGGTTTATGCATTTTAGGTTTAGTTTAATATTTTTGGTTAAGTTAGATGTTAGGTTTTGTGTTTGGTTAGTGATTGGAGCTTGAATGATTAGATTTGGATGTTGTGGAATGGATTTGGGTGTTGTTTCATTGGTTTGGAAGGGTGTACGAGCCACAAAGGTGCGTCGTGGCCCTTGGCTGCGTCGTGACACTTGGGCCCGCAGTGGGTGGTCGATTTGGTAGCTTGTTGGTTGATGTAGTTGAGGTTTGGATGAGACGCGTGAAGCCGAAAAGCTTCTAGAGCTTGTTTGGTTCACGTGGTCTTAACCGTGACCGTGTCATGGCCATTAGGGTCATAACATTGGTTTCGGGTATATTTGCTTGATTGATTGGTTGGCGAGATTGTTTTGAGTTGATTTGGGATTGAATTGCGCTAGTATGACTTTTAAATTTGGACTTGATATATATATTGTTGACTTTGAGCTACGTCGGCGTTACTTTGACTTTTTAGTCAATAGTTGACTCCGAAAAAGCCGTAACATGGACTTTAGTATAATTTGGACTATTGATTGATTAAAAGCCGAGAAGTTATGACTCGTGCTTGTGGACTCGAAACGAATAACGATATGAGATTAATATTGGAATTTGACGAAATATATATTTATACATGAAAATGCTAATAGAACTATGAAATGTAAATAATAAATGGGCTTTTGTACCAAAAATATCGATAACAAGACTTATCTTGTTATTTACTATTTTAAACGGAAACTAACGACTAAAAATGGAATTGTTTTCTAATAAATAAACAATTAATGTTTCGAGTACACGTTTATCGATATGTGCCAATTATGGGCATTTAATATTAGTTTTTCAAGTATTTAATCTTTTATGTCGTGTGCATGAGTTACGGATAACCTAACATTAATAGTGTTGATCCACGTGGGTAGCGGACTTATTAGGTTGACGAATCTAATAAGAGCCCGCTAGGTACGTTGGATAACCTTATTAATGGGTGACTTATCCTTATGACTCGTTAGGATGCGACCGGTTTATGGAATAATAAGCGATACGAATGAATAATTGAGTTTATCAAGTTGACGAATTCGATAAGGTCTCTTGTTTATTCCTAAACTTATTGGACTATGGAGCTTATCGCTTAGACGTCTCATTGTGTCCCATTGAGTCACATATTGTGTTGAATTGAGTCACATATTGTGTTGAACGGAGTTGCATATTGTGTTGCGAAGCATAGCATATCGGTTGTTTGAGTGCATTTATGGCATCATATTGAGTCGATACACCCACATGAGGAATACCAAACACTAGGATTAAACAGTGAAATGCGACATTTTGGAAATAACGAAATGGAATACATTGGGGTAGATAACGTTGATTTCGAGAGATATATATATTAAGTTTGGTCTACATTAATAGGTTGTGCCGAGTAGATAGTTGTTGTGCCGTGATTACCGTTATCTCCTACTAGTGTTTATTTGTGCGTTGATTGCTTGAGGTGAGTTTCATAGCCCCACTTTTATCTACGTTTTTAACTATATTGGGGTGAGAATCATGCTACTGTTTTTGGACCGTTAAATCTATTTGGATTTGCTTATATGCTTGACTGTTTAGATAAGATGTACGGTAGTTGTTGCCTTAGACTAGGTTGAACCGTTGCCTAGCTAAGAATAGACTTCTACATCGACCTAGTCCGGGGTTGGCAACTGTTCTAGAGGTTGCCACGGCGATCTTGGACTAGAGTCGGGGCAGTAATCCCTGGATGCGGGATATGATTGGAGATCCGGGTAGGATCAGTGTGTGAAACGGTATTTATCTATCTAGGTCTTGCATTGCAAATCAACTCTTACAGGTCCACTATGATTTTGTTGAACTTAAACCTATGAACTCACAGTAAGGTGACCTTTTAGCATGATTTCTCAGGTATTTGAGAGATGTTTGGAATACGTGATCGGTGGAAGCTTGGCAAGAAGGCGGGGTTAAAGGATCATTTCTGACTCTGATAAACTTTGGGGACATATTTTATTAAATCGTGTTTTGGGCCTAATATTTATACTTTTGGATTAAATGTTTTGAATAACTAAATTTGGGATTGGTTTTGAATGTTAAATGACTATCTTTTTGCTATACTTGTGTGCGATACCAATCCAATGGTAACGCCCCGAAAACTTGATTAAGTCTTCCGCTGTACCGAGATTTGGGGGTGTTATAGATTGGTATCAGAGCTCAAGGTTATAGAGAATTAGGTATTTTATAAACCCGAAGCTTCTTATTTGAATATGGTATGAACAGCGATTTGAATTATGAGATGATCTGTTAAGGGATATTGTTAACTGATTATGGAAACGTTATGATTTGGAGATATGATTATTGATTTTGGGTAAATGAGATGTGATTATCGAGATACAACGGTATATGATTTTGAGTAAACGATATATTATGATTTTGGGATTTTGAACTCGATTGATTTGATATGGGATTAAGTGATAGAACGAAACTTATGCGTTTTATTTAAAGGCATATTTTGAGTAATGCGGTACCTACACTTTTAAAGCTTTCATTATGTGATATATGATTTGGTTGAGTTGATGCGCTTATTAAAACTAGTTGTTTCGAACACGTATACCTACCCTATGCCATTGTCACAGACTATGCCTTCACTAGCTTTTGATGTGTCTAAGGAGGTCCTTGCTTTGTAGCTAGTTGCCAGCATTGACTCTCATGACGGTTCGCAGGTGATCCTTATGAGATTGCCCGTCACTCTAGTTCATCATCATTAGATCGCCATAGCTCATCTAGGCAGCTCACTTTACATCAGGTCTTAGCGTGAGCACAGACTCCTAGGCTTGCTTATAGCACTGCCCGCATGTCCGTGAGACCACCATCATCACCTATCCGTTTAGCAGCATCACCATGTCTTAGGAGGCCTAGATCTCCTAGTGTACCACCTCGGGATTTACTGCACAGAGACTCCGACTCATGGACTCTCCCCTATGGATGAGGTGGGGAGGAGCATGAGGTCGAGGAGGAGCATGAGATTGAGGAGATCTGTAGATGAGGATGAGGATCCTCAAGAGGAGGATGATGAGGATATCCCGAAGGGGTACTCCTCATTCGAGAGTCCTGCACATTCTCCAGGACCAGGTTCTCCTTTGTGCGAGCACAGTCCCCTGGACAGACCTTTAGACATTGACTCACCACCTTACTCACCTTATATAGGTAGCCCGTTAGGATCTGAGATACCATCGGAGATTGCTTCAGAGCTCGAGGAGTATGGAGGTACGGGTCTGATCTGGAGGAGAATTATATCCCAGAATATTAGTCTCAGTAGGTTATCAGATCGTTTAGATGGAGTAACGAGGACTGGTGTAGAGGATTTGAGGATAGATTTGACTAAGATGGAGAAGAAGTCGATGGCATTGAGAGAGGTCTGTCGGGACTCTTTGGCAGTTGGAGACCGCATCTGAGTGCTTGACTGCCTTGGAGGCGAGACCAAGCGGCGCATGGTCGACAGTTTGGAGAAGGAGGTCGTGAATCTTAGGAAGGATTGCGACTCTCAGCGTTTGGGGATTTTGTCACTCTGGATAGTGATGGATGATGTTTGGAGATCATTTAGGAGTGCTCGTAATCGTGGCTAGATAGTATTAGATTCATGGTTTTGTACCATCTTGAAACTAAGTAGTACTTGGTTCGAGATGTAGATCTATCCTAGTTGCCTTAGTAGTATCGTCGTTAGGATCGTTTTTGATTTCTTCGTATCCTTCCATGTATTTCCACTTTTGAAACCTATGAGTTGTGGTTATTAGAACGTGCATCCTTTAGTTATGATTCGGTATCCGATTGTTTTGTTTTGGTATAGCGTTATCCTTGTTGACCTTGATTATGAATTTGAGCGTTAATTAGTGATCCTTAGAACCCAACTCTATTTTAGAGCGCGAATTTATGAACTTATGAAACTGTTCTTCTTGCCTTTAGAATGATGGCAACAAGACGAAACCCGCTTAGGAACAACCGTGCAGCTCCTGCTGCTGTTGTTGCCCCTGTTCGTCGAGGTCGTCGTCCGACCCCGACCACACCACCTGTTGAGAACCCAAACCCTGATAACCCAGCTGTAGAAAACCCGAATGTGAACGACCGTGCTGAGAATGGTCCTGTTCCACAAAATCCTCCACCTGTGAACCTAGCCCATGTTGACCAATTAGTGGCGGCGTGTCTGAGCGCTAGCTGAGACTAATCTCTCTAACACCTCTGGTGGGACCCCAATGCCGAATCGAACTCGAGGTTGTACCTACAAAGAGTTCCGATTCTGTGGTCCCATTGAGTTCGGAGGAACTGAGGGAGTACTTTACCTAACTAGGTGGTTGGAGAAAACTGAATCTGTGTTTGCTGTGAGTAACTGTGATGAGGATTGTAAGGTTAAGTATGCAACCTTCACTTTGAAGGACGAGGCGTTGACCTGGTGGAACAACTATCACAGATCAGTAGAAATTGATGTACCTTATAGTATGACTTGGACTCAGTTTAAGACTCTCCTGATCAAGACTTACTGTCCTAGGAATGAGGTTAAGAAGTTAGAAAGTGAGTTCTGGAACCATAAGGTTAAGGGTACTGACATGACGACTTATACTCGTCATTTCCAAGAGTTATCATTGCTTTGCCCTGAAATGGTTCGCACTGAAGAACTTAAGATTGAGAGGTATACTGATGGATTGCCTTTAGCTACCCGAAATGATATCATCGCAGCGAAGCCAGTTAAATTGCTTGAGGAAATTACTGTGGCTCAGCGTTTGATGGACTCTTATGTACTGGAAGTAGGAGACAAGGGTAAGAGTGATAGGAGTGATAAGAGGAAGAGGAATGAAGTTGTTAAAGGGAATGGCAACAAACGGCATGAGACAGCCAGGGTGTTCGCCATAGGAAATGGAGATAAGAACGGTTATGAAGGTAATAAGCCCATGTGTGGTCTTTGTAACCGACACCACCATGGACAGTGCCCGATTGTATGTAGGAAGTGCTCTAAGGTAGGACACATGGCCAAAGACGGTAGGTCTCGTCCACTTGCTGCAGCTCAAACTGCACAAGGAGCGGACTGGAAGGCCATTGTCACCTGTTTTGTATGTGGAAATAAGGGACACTTTAAGAATGAGTGCCGAGAGCCGTGGATGAGAGGAAATCCCGGTGATGTAGGAGGATTTTCTAACCGAGGTGTAGGAGGTAATGGCTTAAACCCTGTGAAGCGTGAGGTTGTGGAAAACCAGGGAAACAATGGCGCTAGGAATCGATGAGAGACATGGGAATAGCGCGTGTTTACACTATTGGGAAGGAAGCTGGTGAGGACCCTAACGTAGTTACCGGTACGTTCCTTCTCAATAATCGCTATGCTTCCATACTGTTTGATACTGGTGCGGATATGAGTTTTGTATCCACCAATTTGATGCCATTACTAGGAATCTCCCAAACACCTCTAGGGTTTAGTTACAATGTGGAAATAACGAATGGGAATAGAGAGAAGATAGACACCGTAGTCCTAGGTTGTACCTTAAGTTTTCTAGACCGCCCGTTTAGTATAGATTTATTGCCGGTTACCTTAGGAAGTTTTAACGTCATTATCGGAATGGATTGGTTATCGAAGAATGGTGCACACATCATTTGTGATGAGAAGATTGTGCGTTTACCGTATGGCGGAAAAGTTCTGAGCATACAAGGAGATCGGAGCGACTGTGGAAGCCCTTCCCGGTTGAGCATCATCTCTTGTATTAAGGCCCAGAAGTACATCGATAGAGGAGGTTGTCTTTTCTTGTCTCGAATTTCTTAAAAGAAAAGTGAGGAGAAGAGTGAAAGACACCTCAATGATGTACCCGTCGTTAGAAAATTTCCGGATGTGTTTCCCGACGATCTGCCAGGGATTCCACCTGTCCGACAAGTGGAATTCCAAATAGAGTTGATACCAGGTGCGGCATCCGTAGCCCGGGCACCTTATCGACTGGCTCCAAGAGAATTGGAGGAACTGTCTAAACAGTTGGCAGAATTTTCAGAGAAGGATTCATTCGACCAAGTTCGTCACCGTGGGGAGCACCAGTGTTGTTTGTGAAGGATGGATCATTTCGGATGTGTATTGATTATAGGGAATTGAATAAGTTAACAGTGAAGAACCGATATCCGTTACCTATAATAGATGATCTATTCGACCAACTCCAAGGAGCTAGTGTCTTTTCTAAGATCGACTTACGATCTGGTTATCACCAACTTAGAGTTCGAGAGGAGGATATCCCTAAGACTGCGTTTAGGACTCGTTATGGACACTATGAATTCCAAGTGATGTCGTTTGGTTTGACCAACGCGCCAACGATTTTCATGGATCTCATGAACCGAGTGTGTAATCCATACCTGGATAAGTTTGTGATAGTATTCATAGACGACATCTTGATATACTCTAAGAGTAGTGAGGAGCACAAAGAGCATTTGAGGCTCATTTTAGGATTGTTGAGAGAGGAGAAGCTGTATGCCAAATTCTCTAAGTGTGAATTTTGGATTCCGTCCATGCAATTCTTAGGTCATGTGATAGATAGTCGAGGTGTTCATGTTGACCCAACTAAGATTATGGCCATTAAGGAATGGGCAGCTCCTAAGAACCCATCAGAAATCCGACAGTTTCTAGGTTTAGCAGGCTATTATAGGAGATTCATTGAGGTATTTTATAAGATAGCTAGGTCGCTGACCAAACTAACACAGAAGGATGTTAAGTATGAATGGGGATAAAAGGAAGAAGAAGCATTCCAACTTCTGAAGGAGAAGTTGTGTAGTGCGCCCATCCTAGCTTTTACTGAAGGAAGCGAAGATTTTGTCATGTACTGCGACGCTTCGCATAAAGGCTTAGGTGCTGTTTTGATGCAACGGGATAAGGTGATTGCTTATGCATCCCGACAACTTAAGAAGCATGAGAAAAACTACACCACCCATGACCTTGAGTTAGGTGCTGTAGTGTTTGCTCATAGGATCTGGAGACATTATCTGTATGGAACCAAGTGTGTAGTATTTACCCACCATAAGAGCTTGAAGCATATCTTAGATCAGAAGGAACTGAACATGAGATAACGTCGTTGGTTAGAACTGCTTAGTGATTATGACTGTGAGATTCGTTATCATCCTGGTAAGGCTAACGTTGTGGCTGATGCACTTAGTCGTAAGGAGGACATTCCACCCCTACTCGTTAGATCCTTAGGAATGACCATTGTTTCGCCCTTACCGTCTCAAATTTTAGCCGCCCAAGCAGAGACATTGACGGAAGAGAACCGTCCTTACGAGAATCTTCATGGAATGGTAGAAACTGAAAACGGCTTCTTGAAGCGTTCCGACGGAACTTTATGCTTCAGAGACAGAAGCTGGATACCATTTCATGGTGGAATCCGTGAGTTGATTATGCATGAGTCGCATAAATCAAAATACTCTATTCATCCCAGAGCCGATAAGATGTATCAAGACCTTAAGAAACTTTATTGGTGGCCTAATATGAAAGCCGATATAGCTCAGTATGTCAGTTGGTGCCTGACTTGTTCTAAGGTAAAGGCCGAACATCAGAAACCATCAGGACTCTTAGTTCAACCCGAACTCCCGGAATGGAAATGGGAGCGAATAACCATGGACTTTATCACAAAATTACCGAGAACAGTTAGCGGCAATGACGCTATCTGGGTAATAGTTGATCGTTTAACTAAGTGTGCTCACTTTTTAGCCATTAGTGAAACCGATAGTCTTGATAAACTTGCTCGGTTGTATCTTAAGGAGGTATTATCGCGTCATGGAGTACCGATATCTATCATTTCTGATAGGGATAGCCGTTTTACATCCCACTTTTGGAGATCGTTACAGACAGCCTTAGGAACGAATTTGGATATAAGTACTGCTTACCATCCTCAGACCGATGGTCAAAGCGAGAGAACCATTCAGACTTTAGAAGACATTCTTAGAGCTTGTGTCATTGATTTCGGCAAAGGCTGGGAGAGACACCTCCCTTTGGCCGAATTCTCATACAACAACAGTTATCATTCTAGCATTAAGGCTGCTCTGTTTGAGGCATTATATGGTAGAAAATGCCGTTCACCTGTTTGTTGGGCTGAAGTTGGCGAGAGTCAACTTACAGGTCCCGAACTTGTCCTAGAAACCACTGAGAAGATAGTTCAGATTAGAAACCGTTTGCAAACCGCTCGTGATAGACAAAAGAGTTATGCCGATAGGAGACGTAAACCTTTAGAATTTCAGGTTGGAGATCGTGTTATGTTGAAAGTTTCTCCTTGGAAAGGAGTGATTCGTTTTGGGAAACGTGGAAAACTCAATCCCCGATATATTGGTCCCTTTCCAATCCTGGAAAGAATCGGTCCGGTAGCATACCGCCTGGAGCTACCATCGGAATTGAGCAGTGTACACAATGTCTTTCATGTTAGTAACCTTAAGAAATGTCTTTCGGAGGAAAACTAGTCGTGCCCTTAAGAGATATTAGTATTGATGAGAAGTTGAATTTTGTTGAGGAACCGATTGAGATTATGGACCGTGAGATTAAAAGGCTGAAGAATAGCCGAATTCCGATTATTAAAGTTCGTTGGAACTCCCGACATGGACCGGAGTTCACGTGGGAACGTGAGGACGTTTTCCGTAGGAAGTATCCTAAACTATTTATGACACCAAGCAACTCGGAGTGAAACCCGGGACGGGTTTCTTCTGAGGCTGGGAGGCTGTGACAACTGGCAATTTAGGGAGTCTATTTTAGGTAACCGCATTACGTTAAACTAAACCGAGCTTTGCCTTTATCACTATTTTTATAAACCATGACTTGATTTTATATCGTCTATTGGTTTTTACGGATTATTTCACTATTATATGAGTTATCGTATGAGTTTTAACTCTATTTGGTAGGCACTATTAGATTCGGCACTAGAAAAGCCTAAAACGAGAATTATCGTAACTTTTAGACCGTAACTCGAAAATTGACAAATAAATAGTCAAAACTTGTGGAAAAACATAAATAACGATGTTAGAAAGTCGAATGAATGTTGTGGGACACTCTGGGGACAATATATGAGCTCGGGAATGGGTAAACGGGATAGTTACGAAAAATTACAACTCCGACCCCCCTAAAATACCCATGGCCGGCGCCCCCTCCCCCATATTTATTTATTTTTGAGTCCCTATCTCCACATATATATACCCCATCACCTACTCATTCCCCTCTATTATTTCTCTCAATAAAAACACACACACTTCCACTTTCTCTCTCTACTCTCTCTCTCTTCCAAAAATAAAACCCTAACCACCACCACCACCTCCACCTTGGCCGCCCCACCTCCGGCCACTTTCCGGCCAACTTCCGGCGAGTGAGATTACACCTCCACCACCATCTTGTAGATCTTTTCATCCTCTTTCTATCCATATATAATACTCACACTAAAACCTTCATTAACACCTCCAAATCTTAAGATTAAGATTCGTACTTTTAGTGTTTTCATCTAATATTGCAATTGGTACTTGAATAAGGTAAATAGAACATGTGTAGAGCTTGTTTAAGCTATAAAACCCACGTATGGGTTAATTAGGGTTTCGACCCTATCATGAAATTTGGGGCTTTTGGTTTAAACATGAAATTAAGTCTAATTAACATCTAAATAAACAAGTAATTAGTGTTTGGTAAATGTGTGGTGTATCAATTTGATGGGTTTATGCATTTTAGGTTTAGTTTCATATTTTTGGTTAAGTTAGATGATGGGTTTTGTGTTTGGTTAGTGATTGGAGCTTGAATGATTGGATTTGGATGTTGTGGAATGGATTTGGGTGATGTTTGGAAGGGTGTACGAGCCACAAAGGGCACGTTCGTAGCCCTTGGCGTGCATACGTGACCCACTTTGGCCACGGGTCCGGGTCGGGTCGATTTGGTAGCTTGTTGGTTGATGTAGTTGAGGTTTGGATGAGACGCGTGGAGCCGAAAAGCTTCTAGAGCTTGTTTGGTTCACGTGGTCTTAACCGTGACCGTGTCATGGCCATTAGGGTCATAACATTGGTTTCGGGTATATTTGGTTGATTGATTGGTTGGCGAGATTGTTTTGAGTTGGTTTGGGACTGAATTGCGCTAGTATGACTTTTAAATTTGGACTTGATATATATATTGTTGACTTTGAGCTACGTCGGCGTTACTTTGACTTTTTAGTCAATAGTTGACTCCGACAAAGCCGTAACATGGACTTTAGTATAATTTGGACTATTGATTGATTAAAAGCCGGGAAGTTATGACTCGTGCTTGTGGACTCGAAACGAATAACGATATGAGATTAATATTGGAATTTGACGAAATATATATTTATACATGAAAATGCTAATAGAACTATGAAATGTAAATAATAAATGGGCTTTTGTACCAAAAATATCGATAACAAGACTTATCTTGTTATTTACTATTTTAAACGGAAACTAACGACTAAAAATGGAATTGTTTTCTAATAAATAAACAATTAATGTTTCGAGTACACGTTTATCGATATGTGCCAATTATGGGCATTTAATACTAGTTTTTTAAGTATTTAATCGTTTACGTTGTGTGCATGGGTTACGGATAACCTAACATTAATATTGTTGATCCACGTGGGTAGCGGACTTATTAGGTTGACGAATCTAATAAGAGCCCGCTAGGTACGTTGGATAACCTTATTAATGGGTGACTTATCCTTATGACTCGTTAGGATGCGACCGGTTTATGGAATAATAAGCGATACGAATGAGTAATTGAGTTTATCGAGTTGACGAATTCGATAAGGTCTACTGTTTATTCCTAAACTTATTGGACTATGGAGCTTATCGCTTAGACGTCTCATTGTGTCCCATTGAGTCACATATTGTGTTGATTTGAGTCACATATTGTGTTGAATGGAGTTGCATATTGTGTTGCGAAGCATAGCATATCGGTTGTTTGAGTGCATTCATGGCATCATATTGATTCGATACACCCACATGAGGAATACCAAAAACTAGGATTAAACGGTGAAATGAGACATTTTGGAAATAACGAAATGGAATACATTGGGGTAGATAACGTTGATTTCGAGATATATATATATTAAGTTTGGTCTACATTAATAGGTTGTGCCGAGTCGATAGTTGCCGTGCCGTGATTACCGTTATCTCCTGCTTGTGTTTATTTGTGCGTTGATTGCTTGAGGTGAGTTTCATAGCCCCACTTTTATCTACGTTTTTAACTATATTGGGGTGAGAATCATGCTACTGTTTTTGGACCGTTAAAACTATTTGGATTTGCTTATATGCTTAACTGTATA
The DNA here is from genome assembly GCA_910596185.1 of Chrysanthemum makinoi. Taxonomy (NCBI): domain Eukaryota; kingdom Viridiplantae; phylum Streptophyta; class Magnoliopsida; order Asterales; family Asteraceae; genus Chrysanthemum; species Chrysanthemum makinoi. The sequence continues at coordinate 22,140,038 of OU343224.1, read as the reverse complement.
GATAAGATGTGCGGTAGTTGTTGCCTTAGACTAGGTTGAACCGTTTCCTAGCTAAGAATAGACTTCTACATCGACCTAGTCCGGGGTTGGCAACTGTTCTAGAGGTTGCCAAGACAGTGCTGGACTAGAGTCGCGGGGCCCGAGTAATCCCTGGATGCGGGATATGATTGGAGATCCGGGTAGGATCAGTGTGTGAAACGGTATTTATCTATCTAGGTCTTGCATAGCAAATCAACTCTTACAGGTCCACTATGATTTTGTTGAACTTAAACCTATGAACTCACCAGCGTAATCTGACCTTTTAGCATGATTTCTCAGGTATTTGAGAGATGTTTGGAATACGTGATCGGTGGAAGCTTGGCAAGAAGGCGGGGTTCAAGGATCATTTCTGACTCTGATAAAATTTGGGGACCTATTTTATTAAATCGTGTTTTGGGCCTAATATTTATACTTTTGGATTAAATGTTTTGAATAACTAAATTTGGGATTGGTTTTAAATGTTAAATGACTATCTTTTTGCTATACTTGTGTGCGATACTAATCCAATAGTAACGCCCCGAAAACTTGATTAAGTCTTCCGCTGTACCGAGATTTGGGGGTGTTACAAAACTCATCAACCAAAGAACCACCCAAGAAAATTGCTCGTGTTGTACACGAAATCTCTTCAACCGAATCATCTTCGGTCAAGTCTACAAATGCAAGGATTTCTCCTCCACTAATCAAACCAATCCCTAAAAGGATAGTACCCACAAAACTACCTATGCCAAACATCACCATACCTCCTAAGCCAAACAATCCCATCTCCAATAAACCATCACCATTGGTTTCTAGAGCTATCTCAATCACAACTCCACTATCATCACCACACCTCTACAATTTAGAGGATTTGCCTCGTAGGCCGTCTCATCCTCCTCCACCGGCAACATTCTCCTCATTAGGAGGAATAATGGTACAAAATCAAGGTGTTGAGTCAACACTAGCTCCGTCTTCCTTTTCGCCATCACCATCAAATAATCCCATTTGGATTATGAGAAATTATCAAAGTCAACCACCTGACCATATGGAAGTTGACACCTCTCTACCACCACCATCATTCTTGGTCGAGCCATCTTCAAATGCGCCTCCACCAATTCCTCCATCGTTTGAGGCTCCCCAACCCGCTTCACTTGATCCTTCGCATCAAGCAATTTCTTTTCTTCCACCACCACTACCTAGCCATGACAAAGATTGTTATCATTGTCAACATGTTGAAAGTTTGATACATGAAGTACAAGAAGATCAACGTTTCATGTTCTATCACCTCCTCGAACGTTTCGACGAGATTAAACCTAAACAAACTTGAGCTAGAGGATTTTAGTGGTGTCCTAGTATCAAGCGTTACTTAGATAAGACTAATAATTCCAAGTCATGTATCGTTCATTTTCTTAGTTTTTAGAGTCATGTATATCATACCTCTAGTTTTATTAAATGAAATTACATGATACTTGCTATATTTCTATGTATATGATTATGTTGGATAATACATATCTCACTTTGATGTTAACATTATTTGTTATATCACCTTTCTTTGAATTTAGTCATCATTGAGACGGATCCCTGATATTTGACTAGACGGATCCCCCAAATGAGGGAACCGTGCAACAGAAAACTATTTTTCTACTAACTTGAGTCATATTTGCAGGAAATTATGCATTACACTTGTTTTCTAACCTTTGTTTTGTAGTTATTCAATTTACACATGAAGACTTTGACACCCTAAAATCTAGGGGGAGCTTTGTGTCAAAGAAATACATTGCAAAATCACTTGCAATATTAGGATTACATTTCATGACGTCCCTTTGCAAAGTTGCAATCATCAAGGGGGAGCATATTCGTCAAATAGACGAAATCTTTTGCAAACTTAGTTGCAAATGAACTAGCTTAGTATTATTTTTCTTGACGCCCTCACATAAGGATGGACTCGTCAAGGGGAGTTAAGACGAGATATTTTCCCGTTACTTGCTCTCTATATTATTTCTTTTTTCTTTTCACCAAAGAGGGGGCTAACGATATTTACAGGATTGCTAAAGCCCGAGAGAGAAGAAGGAGGGACTTGGGATGCGTAAAGTATATCAAAGATGAAGGAGGACGGACAATTGTGAACGTAGAGGATATTAGGAAGAGATGGGGAGAGTACTTCTCTTCTCTTTTCAACGAAGGAAGTGCTGAAGGCAACGCGGTACAACAGAACCCTAGCCAACGAACAGAGTGCTACTATTCGAGGATTAGTCAACCAGAAGTGAAGGTTGCACTACAGAAGATGGGAAGAAACAAAGCGGTAGGGCCGGACCATATCCCCATAGAAGCTTGGAGGTGTCTGGGAGATAGGGCGTTAGATTGGTTGACCTGCCTCTTCAACAAGATCTTTTCCGGGGATAAGATGCCAGAAGAATGGAGACTCAGTGAAGTCATCCCCATCTACAAGAATAAGGGGGATATACAAGAGTGTAGAAACTATAGGGGCATTAAGCTTCTCAGCCACACCATGAAGCTGTGGGAGAGAGTTATTGAGAGAAGGTTGAGAGGGGAGACGAGGGTGTCCGAGAACCAATTTGGTTTTATGCCAGGAAGGTCCTCGATTGAGGCTATTCACCTTCTTAGAAGTCTCATGAAGAAGTATAGAGAAAGACAAAAGGACTTGCATATGGCGTTCCTTGATCTTGAAAAGGCTTATGATAGTGTCCCGCGCGAGTTGATTTGGAGAACTCTTATCGACAGAGGAACCCCAAAGAGATACGTGAGAGTTATTAGGGATATGTACGAGGGAGCTAAGACTCGTGTACGGTCCACTGTGGGGATCTCAGAGGTTTTCCCTGTGGAAGTTGGGCTCCGCCAGGGATCCGCAAGTAGTCCCTACCTATTCTCCTTGATCATAGATGAGTTATCTCGAGGGATACAAGAGGGCATCCCGTGGAGCATGATCTTTGCAGATGACATTGTGTTGGTGGCAGAATCCACGGAAGGGTTAAACACCAGACTTGAGCCTTTGGAGGGAGGCTCTTGAAGACAATGGTCTTCGGGTGAGCAGAGAGAAAACTGAATACTTGAGATGTGATTTTGGGACGATCGAGACAGGTCACCACGGACAAATTGATATTCATATCGGTGACCATATCCTGCCACCCAAGGAGTCTTTTAGATACCTGGGATCGATTGTACACAAATCAGGGAGGATAGATGAGGACGTAACTCACCGGATTAGAGCAGGGTGGGCAAGGTGGAGGGCGGCGTCAGGAGTTCTTTGTGACAGGAACATTCCCTTAAAGCTTAAGGGAAAATTCTATAAGGTGGCGATTAGAACTGCTATTTTGTACGGCTCTGAATGTTGGACCGTATCAAAGGCTCATGCTAACAGGGTAGAGGTGGCAGAACTGAGGATGCTAAGATGGACTTGTGGTAAAACCTTGCTTGACATGATCCCGAACGGAGTTTTTAGAGCAAAACTTGAGGTCGAGAATATTGTTTCAAAAATGAGAGAAGGAAGGCTGAGGTGGTTCGGTCACGTCAGGAGGAGGCCACAGTCAGCGCCGGTTAGAAGGGTCGAAGCACTAGTGGTTGATGGCGTGAGAAGGAGGGGTAGACCCAATCTCAGGTGGGAGGATAGACTTAAGCAAGACATGATGGAGCTTCATTTGACCGAGGACATGATCTCAGATAGGAAGGGGTGGAGGGATAGAATTAGGATTTGCGGGTAGTTTTGCTAGGTGCTCTGTTTTTTGTAGGTTGTTTTTTGGGTGTCTAGCTTTTGTCGTCCCTTTTGCCTTGCCCCTTGCGTTTTTGGTTTTGTGGCCTCTTCTTTGCTTCTTTGCTTTGCCGTAGCATTAGGCCTCCGTGCATGGTTTGCGTTGCTTTGTTGTTTCCCCTTAGGTTTTCCTGCTTTTTCTTGCCCTTTGTTTTTTGGTTTAGGTGCTTCCTATTTTTGCCTTAGCTTTTGACCCGTGTGTTGTTTTGCTTTGCTCTGTGCCCCCCTTTAGTTGGTCTGCTTTTAGGTGTGCCTTGGCTCTTTGTTCTCTGTTGCGCTTTGATGTTAGCTTCTTTGCGTGTGCTTGTGTGCGGTTTTTCTTTCTTCCTTTTTTGCTATGTTTGCTTGTTCGGTGTGCTTTCTTGGTCTGCGTTTTTGCTTTTTGTTTTATGTCTTATGCCCTTTTTCTTTACTATCTCACCCGCACACATGCACTTTCCGGAGGTCTCGTTGGAAGCAGTCTCCCTACCCACGGGTTTACCCGGGTATAGGGGTAGGATCTGTCTACATTTTACCTCCCCCATACCCTGCCTCGGCGGGATTGGGTTTGTTGTTGTTGTTGTTGTTGTTGTTGTCTTTTCTTCAAATGTTTTTCTTAAAACAATGTGTTAGCATATTTTCGAAGCTCTTTTTGTTTCGACAAAAAAGGGGAGAAGAAAGTAAAAACTACAAATTCAAACTTTTACGAATTTTAGCTTTTCCTTAAAATAATTTTAAGTTTTGTCATCAACAAAAAGGGGGAGATTGTTAATACAAATAAGCCGTAAAAACGTTTATTTATATTTTACGATCTTCTAATGTTTTGTCGATAACAAACGTAAAATCATTTTAACGAAACAAATAAAATACGCAAATAGTTTGAGCCAATAGTTTTCTAACACACTTACGTTTTCACATAAAACACTAAAACAAGTATAAGTGATTTTATGATTTAAGTAATACATATGTACAACAACTAGTGTTTGTATATTGGGCAAATATATACATAACTAGTATGTATTATAAATGGGTAAAAACTACAACCCATGGTATTGACCGATACCCATTTGACTAGGTGCATTGCACCCATTAGGTACATTGTATCTAATAAAATACCCATGAATCAACCCATAACCCATGACCCATGACCCATAACCAAAATACCCATGGGCAAAGAGGAGCGTCCCACAGATCCCTAGCTTTACACTAGACGGATCCCTTAAGGGAGGGATCCGTGGAACAGTAGACATTTTCTCTCTATAAATAGTGAGCCATTTCTTCATTGTTTCTCACCCTTTTCTCACATACTTTCTCCCTGAGTTAAAAACTCTCTAACCCCAGATCCAAGTGATCTATGTATGTAGTTTTGTTTTTGTGTGATTCTCTAGGTTCCTCTTAAAGGCGAGATCACCACCTTTGAAGCCAAGCAAGCTCAAGTCCATGAGTTGCCATGCTTCCTCATCATCAAGACTACTGAAGTCCTCTTGTTGATGATTCTTTTCTTTCTACTAAGAAGTGTAGTGTTGAAGACATTAGCGAAAGATGTCTCAAGTGTCAAGACGAAGACATTAGTGAAGGGTGTCGATCGTCCGTATTGTAGGCATTAGTGAAGGGTGCCTAGAAGTCAAGTTACAAGACATTAGTGAAGGGTGTCTTGAAGATCTATTCAAAGGCATTAGTGAAAGGTGCCTAAGATGTACATTCGATATGGTATGATTCGATGTACAAGATAGATTAGTATTGGGTCAAAGAATATTGTTATCCTTGTTGATATTATAAGGAGTAGATCTCCTTTGGGGTTAGATGATTGGTGTAGTGTTGGGTAGTAGTTCCTCCATTGTAATGGAACTCGGTATCTAGCCTAGTACCGGATAAAGGGTAGGCGACGTTGTGATAGGATTGGTTCTCCTTGGTGAAAAGAACTCGGTATCTAGCCTTGTACCGGATAAAGTGTAGGCAACGTTGTGAAGGTTTCTCCACCATAAGGAGTTGGTGTTGTGTAGTGATTACGAACTCTCGATTAGGTGACTCGGGGAGTGGAGTAAGGCAAGGAAGGTGTCCTTGTAGCCGAACCACTATAAATACTCGCTTTGTGGTTTTGTGCTTCTTACTCTTTATCTTTTCATTACATATTTATATTTCTATATGTTGTTTATCAACATCCAACACGCATCCAAATAGATTGACATAAGTCAATCTAAATAGTTTAAAACAAGTTTTTAATTGGCAAAACTATTCAACCCCCCCTTCTAGTTTTCCACAATTGGTATCAGAGCTTCGTTACCAAGTTTCTTAAAGTATATTGTACTTCAAAAACTTGATACGATCCGTGGTTAATTGAAAACTACAAAGAATGTTTTTCATAAAAACAAACACCATGTCTTTTAAAACTCTTTGTTTGGATGTTGATTTGATGACAACATTTTTCTTATTATTTATTCTTCATTTAATTGCACTAATCCTCTTTGTCATATTTCTTAGTCAAAGCTCATACCTACCAAGCCATAGGAATCGCTTGGAAACAAGAATACCTTCCATAAGAAGGTGTCTTAAACACAAAGGAGCCGGAATTGTATACTAAAATTTGTTGTGTCATTTGTAAAGACATTCCTAAGTGCATTAGAGGTATGATTTTCTACTTATCTCTAAATGACATGAGCTTGATAAATAAGTATGCTTACATAGGTATTTATATGATTATCTTTTATGCATATACATGTATTACATGTAGCTTCATTAGGAAGCCTTTCTCACATGCGTGTTACTTTTTCGTTTAAAGTCGTGGTTTATAAAACTTGTGTTTCATTTCATTTAATCCAAAAAAAATCATATCCTTCTAATAATAAAACAAAAACACAAATCTCAGAAATTCCTCCTTCCCCATAAATAAACCATCCGTCGTCCACTCTATCAAATCCCCACTTTTTCAAATCTTCCACTTTCAAAAATTACCTCTCATTCAAAACTTCATCTTCCTCTTCATCTCATCTCATCTCAAACCAAAACCAAGAAGGTTCGTCATCTACATGGTTTACATCGCTCTGGTGCTCATCGCCTTAGCACTCATCGCTCTTGTGTTCCCTATGATGAAGTTCTCATACGGAGACATTTACTTTGTGTTGTTAATCTACATTGGGGTTATATACCCAATCCTTTGTATCATTCTTACCATTGAAATGAAATATTACTAATAGTTTAGTGTATCTAGGTTACTATTATCATAATGTGATTGTCATTTCTTTTGATTTATATATTTTGTATTTCTCTCGTGCTACATTAAAAACCATGTATGCATGCTAAAAGAAAATGTAGGCTAAAACACATATCTTGGTATAAAACTATAAAACTATAAAACCTATGTTTTTATCAAAAATCTGCTTCTGTTACTACAGATCCACGGATCCTGGTAAGTATACTAGCCGGATCCCTTATAGAAGGGAACCGTGGGAACCGTCCTTCTGGATAACAGATTTCCATGCAAAATAAAAATCACTTTCTTCTTAAAAGAAATGTTCTACTAGAATGTCAAACATTAAGTAAGTTAAATGTCATTGTTAATAAACATCTTGTAAAAATGTTAGGTAATCATTATTTTACCCGTAATACGTCACATCCTATTAACCTCTCTTTCCTATAGGTTTCGCTATGTCGCATGAATATGAGTTTGATTTTTCACTCACTAGCGTCTACACTCCTAACATCTCCCTTGAGCCCAACACACCTGGTAATCATGTCCGTGGGTTCAATAATCTCGAAACCCGTCACTTCCACGAAGGACGTATTGTCGACACCCCTTTACAATTCGAAGAATGTATCAATACTTCCTTCCGAGCCATAGGACTAGAATGTCTTCTCGAAATTAATGAGAAAATATGTCCAAGGTTTATATTGGAATTCGTCCGTCAAGTTGAACTCGTTCGTAACGAGGATCGCTCTCTATCTCTTTGGTTTTGGATAAAAAACCAAAAGTTTGTTTTAACCCTTGGGCAATTTGCTCACTTCCTCCGGATTCCAAATCATGGACAATGTGCCTTCACTGAAGATTGGTCTCTTGATTCTCTCTTCAACTTTCGTGAAGAAAATAGTCCATATTGTTCACACATACCTTCCCCGGAAGACTTGAATCGCATAATATGCAAACCCCATTACTTCGATCCAAACGTTATCCATACACGGGATATCCGAGGAGAGTACAAGCCTCTTGCACTCATCCTACGTGAAATGTTTGGAGTATTTGGGGAAATCGAGAAATCCTTCCCACTTGTTGTGCTCACATAATGTATTGTTTGCTAACACAACAACCATACAATCTCGCCTACTTCTTAGCAAGGCGAATTGTAAATCTTCAAGGCTCCAAGAATAAACTCATCCCTTATGGAATGTTCTTGACGCGCCTTTATCATAACATCATGCACTTCCATCCTCAATTTCAAAGTCCGTTTCACGTACTTGTGAACAAGATGATGGAACCTCTAAACGCATCTCTCATAAAGACTTTCTTCATTCCTGAATCGGCAAACACTCATCAACCATTTGATGATCCATCTAGCGAAAACGCTCAAGGAGCTTAGCCTTCTTCCTAAATAGGGTCAATACTTAGTATCCATTATTTATCAATGTAATCCAATTTCTTTCATGAAATAAAACATCTTACATTTGATATCTTAGTATTGGAACCTCTTAAACTAATCTTGAAATATGATGCATTGTCAAAATCATTGCATACCTTTTGTAAAGGTTCTGCTTAGCAGATAAACGGATCCCAATGTTTGTGCTAGACGGATCCCTACTCTTAGGGAACCGTGGGATCTAACGAACAGAAATAGTTTAAGTTAAATTTACTCTCTAATATGGAATATGAGAGTGTTGTATAAAGCTCTATCAGCGACGTCGAAGACCATCTGAAAATACATTTTACCTCGATGATGCAGTATCAACGAGTAAAATACCCGAGCTGAAAACAACATTCGATTTCTTATTTACCTCGTTTGATATTATTTATGTTTATCGCCTTACTCGTTTATATGCTTGATTGCTTGTTATCTTGTAACTAGATCTTTGGAATATGTCATTAAATTCTGTAACTTTAACGGTTAGTTGAATTATAAATCCTAGATCCGTATCACGATAGTAAATGTTTGAATCTTATTCGATTTTGACCTAGGATGTCTAATTCGGAAAAAGCCCTAGGGAGGTTTATTTATTGTGACTAATGAGTTTAATACCATTAGGTAGATAACAATTGAATAAGGTTAATAAGTTGGTACAATAGATCACTATAGATAAATTATAAGTAGTAGTTGAAGTTCATTATGCGGGCTTCGTTAATGGTGACAACATTGACCCTCGTAGGGCCTAGAATAATGGGAGAAGAATCCACCTTATTTACATTAGTAAATCACCAACGACGATAGATAGTAATCATTGCACTAGTAAAACACGTTAAGAACACGTAATCTAACACAATATAATATATCATTTAGCAAGTCTCAAAGGATAAATCTCACTAAATGAGATTGAATATATGTATGAAAACCTTAAGTTTAACTTATGGGTTTATTATGTACATCATATTGTATATGGGACTAGTTGTTACCTTTGCATTAATGCAAGATGAGCTGACAACAACAATATCTAAGAGAAAGACTTTAGGTAAGTGTTAAAATAAACTATCTAATGGAAGTTGTTTGGATTAGGAAATTAATTACTAATATTGGAGTCGTCCCTAGTAATGAAGACCATATGGATATTTATTGTGACAACTATGGCGCAATTATCATAGCCAACGAACTTGTAGTTCAGAAAGGAGCTAAACATTACCAAAGAAATATTAAATCGTTTACGGATCATAAAAGGCATAGTGTTGATTATGTACACCGAGGCTAGTGTGATTAAGAGGATGCTCAATCCTAGTCATGGCAAGATTACATCATGAATGATGACGCTACTGACTAGACATGCTTGGCTGAGAGCATTGTTGCAATACACATTAAAGAATAAGAATACTTTACAGTTTGAGAAGCTATTGAAATGAATGTCTCAGATAGGTGTTATGTTGGCTTCAAACACTCTATTGAATGTACCGTAGCAATACTCGTACTATGGTACTTGTACTAGAATGCACACGTACAAAATGACAATCATCATATTATTCAAACCCTTAACTTGTGTGAGTTTGAAACAAGTATTCTCAAAGTTTACTCAGATGACTACTTAGCTGTCTTGTACAATATAAGTCGATCATGTCAGGAACATCATATCTCGACTTATAAGTAGTATTATGCGTATCTACATTTAGTATTCGTATAATGGAAATATAAGCAGCTGTATTATTTAATGAATTGATATACCTGGTATGATCGTTTTCATTTATACTAGTGTGTTTTATATTTGCATGTTTAATCTATGAATAATTTATTTATTCTAAACTGTCCATTGTCGATTGACGATACAGGAGTATCATCGAACTAAGACAAACGTGAGAGTATTGGTAATATTCATTGTGATCAATTATTAAGTGACGATGCCACCAAACTCACATGTTGTTCATTGGAGATGAACATTGGACTGACCCAACCTACGAGAATTCACTGCATGGATCGACATCATAAGTGAATCTCTCAAGTGGTTATGTCTGTCATCCTCATACTTGAGATGCAAGTAGGTTTTGCATGTGTGGATATCATTTTCTTGGTATAGTTAAATGTTGTCCTGAATAAGGTAGTTATAAAGGCTATTTTCAAAAGTGATGTAAAGCACATGAATGATACGTGCAGTCAAAATAGGATTTGTTCCTCCACGTGCTTACTAGAGTTAAATACTACTGGACCCCTCGATGATTTAATCATATGTATGTATGGCTGCACCCAAATATATTTGAGATTAATCTTAATTAATTTGGTAATCTAGTTCAATATCTATATAGAGAAACAAAATCGTTGAAATGAATTAGAATGACTTTGATCCATGTCTAATGTTCAACAAGTATTTGCAACAAAGGGATGATTGATAGATAAACCATTTTAAATGAGATGTTTAAGAAACTATCCTCATACATTTTTAGGGGCATTGGCGTGTTGCTAGACACTAAACTTTGCTTGTATAATTACTTGCTTATTATGACGTGCGCAAATGGGAGCTGTTGGAGTATGCTCATATCATAATAAATATATATATGGCTAGACACATATGAGATTATGGGGTCACACACTTATACACTAAGGTACCATTGAATATCTTATCTATAGTCTTTACGTTATAGATAACCTACTTAACTCGAGATCAATAACGGGGCACTAATTACTAGTTAAGACTTAGTAATTAATTAAAATGGAGAAAAGGATAATAAAAGGAATATGACATATTCCTTTTGTGTATGACACACAAAGACACACAAGTACATAAGTACATAATGGTATTACCCAATAGTGTATTTACACACTTGTGTATTACCAATTTAGCATGTAACCCTTTTATCCTTTAAGTGAAAACTTTGTCTATAAATAACAGAGTTCATCATCCTCCTCTCTAGATCCATGGTACACACACTACGCATAGTGTGTCTGTGTGTATTCTTTGATCCTAAACTAGTTTCTATTGTAGATGAGTAAACTGCAAAATACATCCTCGTGGTTTACAACTTTTGAGACCTTACATCCCTGTCAGAAACTATTAACACTTTACATCCTTCGTTAGCCAAAAGTTTACCTTCATACATCCTTGGACCCTAACGAAGTTAGTTTAGCCCGTTATCATGTCCAATTAAAGGGTATTCTTGTCTTTTCGTTGGTCCCAACTACCCTCATGCCTCTTCTTTTATTGGGATTCAACCATTAGTCTACTATGTCAAAGTGTCCAATATCATTCTTCTCTCTCTCTCCAAAAACTCTTCAATTCCTAATCCTAAATAATCAAACCATCTCAATCAGTGAAATAGCCCCATGATTAATCAAAGTCGTTCAAAAAAAGGTCACAAAAAGTCAACTATTGTAAAGAAGGGTGTGTAAAAAGTTTCGGTGTTAATATTCCGATGAGCTTGCCGTGGCTCAAGTCTAGTACTTGGAGGAAAATGGAAAGATTAGCTGGAGACGAGGTTGTTACTGACGTCAAGGAAGTATATGTTGGTTAACCGAGTCAACTCGGATAGCGAGTTACTGAGTTGGTTGTTTGTAACTCGAGCCTTTTAATATTAGTTAAAGTATTGAGTAAATATGGGACTAGTCCATGAAGATTATTAGTGTCTAGGTATAGCTCTTCAAGTGAGTTAGGAAACGAGTTCACTGAGTCAAGGATTGACTCGTTCAACGAGTTGGATGAAAGACTCTTTCGGGTCAACCGGGTTAGTTTTGAAAACGAACCGGGGATTGAACTCTTGAATATTTGTTAACGTCTAGTGTTTGGAGATAAGGTATCCGTTGAGAGTGTGTCGCAAGGGTCGAAGGAAAGTCCTATGTGGATACACATAAACCAGGACTCACAGAGTTGGGGTATATTCTGAGTTTGAAGTGTTACAGTGATTTTATATCTTCCCACTGTGTTATTTATATAGTATTAATACACAAGTTTGTGGAAACGTGGATTAAAATGTATGAATGTGGATTTGATATATGAGGCATTTGGTTTTTTGGGATGTAAAGATTTTAATTCAATTTGAAGTGAAGTGAATAATTTGAGTGAATCAGTGAGTGGATGTGTTGTTTTTATGATTGTTGTGACATGGTTGAATCCCAAATAATAATAATAATAATAATAATAATAATAATAATAATAATAATAATAATAAAAATAAAGTATAAAAGTAAATTGTAAAATACATCCCTTTTACAAGTAAAAGGACTAAAACAACCCTCGCATTATAGTCACGTTAGAAGATAACGAAAAATAATTTGCACCGTTTGTTCTTAGGGATGTATGATGGCAAATGTTTGGCTAACAAAGGATGTAAAGTGCTAATAGTTTCTGACAGGGATGTAAGGTCTAAGTTCATGGTTACATACAAGGTTATTGGAATAGCATCAAGGTGGTATACAATAATGTGTAGTGTGTTTCTACTTAGAAGAGATCAACCTTATTGATCTCTTAGGTTTCTTGCATAGATCGGATGTTGGTGATAGTCTCCGTGCGATCCACCGAATCACGCTACAAAGGTATGCATTTGCTTGTTATTCTTTTGATTGATCATATGACACATATGGATCCGTTAATTGGTGATTCTCCGTTGCGATTATTGTTTATTTATATGTATTATATCTTAAATTACCAATACAAAGAATAGTTTTAACCAACACATCACTTACTAGTTATGTAAATTATTTTTCAAATGTCTACATTTTTTTTGAAAAATAACTTATACATTTTTACTTATACTTTCCTTTTAAATCAACTAGACATATACATAGTTTTATTTACAAATTTCTAGTTAAAATAAAATCAAGACTATATATTACCTCACGCATGAACTCATCCATAAGTTGACTTCTTTGATAAGTCACTTAATAATCTTCAAAAATTTGTAGTTGACTTTGTGGATTTGATATGATTTTGTAAATATAGCTTGTCCAAAAATCTTTCCAAATCTGGCAGTCTGTCAGGTCCCATGGATTCCTTCGTTAAAGAAGCACATATCCCTTCTAAAGGAATCCGCGAATCCGTGAGATTTGGTACTCACCTGCCTATAAATAGCAGCCCCATTTCACAACTTCAACTCACGAATTTTACATATATCTCTCCTATATTTCTCATATTATTATAACCTCAGTTCCTAGATTATTACATAGCTTTTCATATTTATTTTAGTGATCATCTACTAACATTTTTTAAAAAGAAATATCACCATTTACATTCAAGATATCCAAGCTACAAGCCTATTGTAGCAAGTCTTTATTCACATACTTAAATTATATTGTTGCTCTTTTTATATCATTTGCATATACACACATTGTATATCACGTCAAGCACCTTTGTAGAGTTTAGATCGGTGAGATCTTAGTTGGTTCTACCTCGAATTAGAACTCGGTATTTAGCTTTGTATCGGATAAAATATAAGCAACGTTATGTTGGTTCTACCTCGAACTAGAGCTCGGTATCTAGCTTTGTACCAGAAAACGTGTAAGCGACGTGTAAGGTTTCTCCACCGGTTAAGGAGCTTGTTGACATAGAGTTTACAAACTCTCGAGTTGGGTACTTAGGAAGTGGAGTAGGGCGAGGAAAGAAGTCTTCGTAGCCGAACCCCTATAAATACCTGTGTCTCGGTTTGATCTTTCCATTCTTTACTTATTTATCTTGCATCTCATTTATTCTCATCAATATTGTTTACATTCTTGTTATTTATTATTTACATAGGAAGATTTCACACTAACTTAAATCAATTAATTTTTGAAACTAAATTTTAATCGGTAAAACTATTTAACCCCCCTTATAGTTTTCTCACATAATATACTTTCTATGAATTAGACATTAATTATTTGAAGAGAACTTCATTCAAAGAGTAGATGAAAAAGAGTTAATAGTTAACTCAACTATTCACTAAATACATTGAGGAAGTGAAACTACATATAGAAGTATTAAATAGAAAATGTACTATTTTATAAAATGGTTGACACCTAACCTATTACAATATGTGACTTCACTTTATCCTCATATATATGCTAATGTTTGTCAAGAGAGAAGTTAGTGATTCTTTACACAAAAATAATACAAATGTATTTTAATGAGAGTATCATCCTCTCCTAAAAACATAATAAGCTAAGCTAGCGTTCTTGTGTTGTTCATCCATAAACTTCAACTTATGTTTTAGTTTAGGTTTAGGAGAGTTTTATTTTCATTCAATTGGGATAGTGTTCTGTAACTATTCCTTGTAATTCTATGATTCATTTAAGAATTTTATACAGTGAAAAGTACGAATGATATTATTAGTTGTCAAATGGGATTCTCTAAATATATTGATGTTTTACCCAAATTTACATACCAACAACCTACTGCCACATAGACTCAAACCGGGTAAAGTCTTTCTTTTTCAGGAGATTGACGCAGCCACTTCAAGGTTTTTTAGACCTAACAAAACTTGAACTTGAAAACTCACACATCTTAGAGTGATAGTTACAAGTTGTTTTAACACTAGGTATCAGCAGATTATCTATTGTGTATATTAGGCCAATGCTAATGGCAACCAAAAATATTGTTGTTACCCCCTGCTACATCAACGCCACGTTAGATTTCTCTCTCCAAGACTATACCCCAACCACAAACAAATAGTAAAGCGACAACAACCACAACTAAAAACATACCCTACAAAAAAAATTAAATAAAAAACAACACACACAAACAAAATAAAAGTTATGGTTGGGTAGCCAACCAAAAGATTGAAAAAGTTTGGGTGAAACTCGGTTGCATCCGGTTGAGCTAAAGGGAAGACTCGGTTGGGAGTCGGTTGGTTGGGGTGCAACCCCTCCCGTTAGCATCAGCCTTAGACTCATGATACAATTCATTAGTAATCAATCAAATCACAATACGTTTAACATGGCCCATATGTGATGCTCTTGTTCTATTGTGTTTTATTTCCATTTAACGAGACTAACTTAATTCTTAGACTAACCGTAGTGGTGCTAAACCTACCTTTGGTGAGTGACTCACCCACGGCACAACCCAAAATGGATGTAGCAAGTCACGACCAAAATTGGATAGTATGATGAGTTGCTCACCAATGTTTGTGGCTGACAAACTATGCTCATTCCTAAAACTAATAGTTTTTTTATTTGTTTTGTAAGTGTGTGTGAGGTATTTAATGAAACATATTTTTATAAAGTAGATATTTTGATAAAAGGTGACGAGAAAATGATTAAAACAGATGTATGGTGAGAGAAAGTAAAGAGAAGTGAAAGGAGAGAGAAAGCTGAAGTGACTCACTTACCACTACTTTCGGCCAATAACTTTTAAAACAAATAATGTAAAGTTTGGTTTCTAAAACATCAAAAATATATGATTTAAGATCATTTGAGGACAAAACATATTCTACATACTAAGGGATCAATCTCCACCCTTCATCTTTATTAGATCTAATGGTTGAGATTAATCCCAACAATTAAAAACACCCACTTTCATCCTTTTTTTCAAATATAAATATCTTTCAAACTGTTAATCGTTAAGCGAAAAGAAATATACAATTGCAACGAGCATTTAATTAACTTTCTATAGATAGACACTTTGATATAATTTCGACAATTGTTTTTCGTGTTTTTCACCTTTTTTTAAGTTTTTTTCGTTTTTTTACGTTAATGAAATTTGTATGAAAAAATCATATGTGATTAAACACTAATTTAAATATCACATGTGATATTAGTGTTAAATCATATATATATATATATATATATATATATATATATATATATATATATATATATATATATATATATATATATATACACACACATTATATATAAGAGGAGGCATGCCACTTGGCATCCCATAATGCCATGTTATTATTCCATGTCATCACAAATGCCATGTAAATGCTTTTGGAGGTCTAAAATTCGGTATTAAATAAATCCAAAAATTTGGCCTTTACAAGATTCGAACATGGGTCTATTAATTCACAAACAAGTGCTTCAACCAATGGAGCAGGCCAGAAGTTGTGATAGACAATTCAAAAACAAAATATATATATCTTAATCAATCCACAATTCGATATCTAAAAAAAAAAAAAAAAAAAAAAAAAACTTATCTTTTCCTTAAATATAGTTCATATATACAGATATCTTCGTACCATTTAATTCGTCCATTAGGGTTTTGCATGGAGAAGTAGGCTTCTTTGAACTTTGGCCAGACTGTATTCAGTACAAGTTTATTGATGGTCAAAATCTATTCCATTGACACATATTGACAGAATAAAATGATATATTATCTTGGGCCTGAATTTTGCCACAACCGGTATTTCATGGTCTTCATAATTCGTTCTCATCATTAAATTGCTATCATTAATACGAACTGCTTCGAAGGTATGTATACAAGCGCTTATTGTAATTTTTTTTTCTTTTTTATGAATAAATTATGATTTGTTTATGTCAAGTGGTATTGCATCTATGATCGTTATAGTGGAATTTATTTGCCACTATAACGTATTACTGATTTTGTCGTTTGCTCAAGGATTAGTTGTTACTCCAATACACTGTAGTGACTTTGAAGTCATATTTTGCAAAGTTGTTTTTATCTCAAAGTTAACCTGGTTTTACCTCAAGATGCGTTGTGGATTTTTTGTAATCTAATAGAAAATTAGAAATAGAAGGAAATAAGGATTTGAATATTTTGTTCCAACTGGATTTCACCATTTGTGGCTACTTGCTTTAAGTAAACTGCCTCCAAATCTCCGATGCCTATGTAATTTTTGCAATTAATCATCAATACATTAGGCTATTATGATTCAAGGCCTTCTTTAGTGCATCTAATATAGGGTTACACAGCATTATGGCTTGAACTTATGAACCATGCTGAACTTTAAATGACCATGTTGATGTTTTGGTTAGGCCTAATGGTCCTGCTGTTTATATGCAACCGTCAATGGTTGCTGATCAAGTTAATTGTTTCCTATGTTTTGTTGCTTGATATCACTCTTGATCACATTTATCAGCAGGTTTTGAGTACATTTGCTGATCGTTTAATCAAGTTAGAGAGCATTCTTACTGTAACATGATTCAGACTGCAACTGCATTGTAGGCTTACAGCTGTCGACATGTCGTGACTCGGATTTAAGCCTGAAAATAAGGGCGTCACTAATTTGATTAGTTACCATTCCTATCTCATCGTGACTTTTTGTTGGTAAATTCCCTCTAATGGTAGATGATTGGTATGAAAGTGATTTAGTTGAAGGTTGAGATTGAATGGTACTATTGCTTGATCATGTCCGTTTTAGATATTGTTTGACTTGTACTGATCAAAATCTACTTGTTTGCCTATATATACTTCATGAATACAGATATCTCAACATACGCTGTAAAATATTAACTGTTAAACCATCTTTGTATATATAGTTCATATATACAGATATCTCCGTACCATTTAATTCGTGAATTAGGGTTTTGCATGCAAAAGTAGGCTTTTTTGAACTTCGGCCAGACTCTATTCAGTACAAGTTTATTGATGGTCAAAATCTATTCCATTGACACATATTGACAGAATAAAACGATATATCATCTTGGGCCTGAATTTTACCACAACAAGTCTTTCATGGTCTTCATAATTCGTTCTCATCATTAAATTGTTATCATTAATACGCACTGCTTCGAAGATATGTATACAAGGGCTGATTGTAAATGTTTTCTTTTTTATGAATTGATTGTTAATTAATCAGTTTTTTTAATGATTATATGTATTATTATTTAGTCTAGACTTTTCTACTTTGCTCGGAGTGAACATACAATGCTTGTCCATACATGAACAGTTTTTTTTTCATTTTTATTTTCAGACATCAACGAGTGCAAAGATCCAAGAACCTACCCCTGTAATGGTATTTGCATAAACACTCCAGGGAATTACAATTGTACATGTTTACGAGGTACTGCTGGTGATGCAAAGACAAAAAATGGTTGTCAACCTCTTGCTGCTAAGGATGCAAGATGGAAAATATTGATTATAGGTATAGTATCACTCCCATAAGCCTAGCCTTTAAATCCCATCTTTTCAACATGTATTTTTTATCTCAAAAATTAACACATGTTTTCTTCATTTTAAACTGATCCGCACAATGATATTAACTTAAGTCTTTTTCATATTATTTTCACATGTAGCGATTGTGATGGCTTATTTTCAATATTATGTGGAGTTACGGGAATTTGCTTTGGAATAAGAAAGAGGAAGGTAATGAGGCTCGGGGAAAAGTTTTTGAGCAAAAAGCGGGGGGTGTTCTTTGAAACAAAAGATCGATTCACAAGGCTTGCACAAGGAAAAGACTTTATTTAGCACCGCAGAACTTCGTAAAGCCACGTGATTATTCTCAAGAGAGAATTATTGGTCAAGGTGCCTATGGTGTTGTATACAAAGGAATTTTGTCTGATAAACGTGTAGTTGCAATAAAGAAGTCAAAAGTAGTGGACGGAGCCAAGCGAGCGGTTCATCAACGAAGTCTTGATCCTTACGCAAGTCATCCATCGAAATGTGGTTAAACTTTTGGGCTGCTGCTTAGAAGAAGAAGTCCCTGTACATGTATATGAATTCATCTCAAATAACACTCTTTACCATCACATTCATCATAGATTGGGTGGAATGAGTTGGTTATCATGGGAGAACCGGTTGAGAATAGCTTCTGAAGCTGCTGGTGCACTTGCATATCTTCATTCAGAAACTATTATGCCAATCATACATAGAGATGTCAAGTCAACCAACATACTATTAGATGATAACTACACCGCTAAAATTTCAGATTTTGGTGCATCAAGGTTAGTCCCATTAGATCACGAGCAAGTAACTACTCTTATTCTAGGTACACTAGTGTATTTGGATCCACAATACTACCACACAAGCCAGTTAACTGAGAAAAGTGACGTATATAGCTTTGGAATTGTCCTTGCAGAACTCATAACCGGGAAAAAACCCATCGGTGCTGATAGAATCAACGAAGAAAAAAATTTAGCCACATATTTTGTAAATTCAGTTAAACAAAATCCCTTATTTGAAATTGTTGAACCTCAACTATTACGTGAAGGAACTCTTGACAAGTTACATACACTAGCTGATTTGGTCAAGAGATGCCTTAGTTTACAAAGCCAAGATAGACCTACAATGAAAGAGGTGGCAATGGAGCTAGACGGCTTGAGGAAATTGACAACTCATCCTTGGATTCCACAAACAAGTCAGGAGACTACAAGCTTAGTCCTCGAAGTTGAGCAATATGATCTTTACGATGCTCCATTAGTTTCATACGGTCCTAATGAAAGGGATTCTTACTCGGGTAGCAGAAACATGGTGTTTGAAGAAAATGGACCACGTTAGTGCTTCTTAGAGGGTGAACTAAGTGAGCATCTCCAGCGTGCTTGCATCCATAATGATTGTTAAGGTGATAGTTGTTTGTATGTAATATTTATCTATAATGTGGTCTTTATAGCTTTCTTGGAGTTCAAGACTTATAATTTGAAACAATTAATTATCGTACTTCCTGGTTGTCTCAGTTTTTAATAATTCTAAGATTTATGAAATCGCAGTATGTATGTATTCCAGAGTCATCATGAAATAAAACATCTACTAGCATATTTTAAAGACATGGTCCTTACTTTTAGGTCAATTATTTATTTGTTGCTAGGTGTTTTCAGCTTCAAGACTTCTAGGATGATAGACGTAAGTATCATTGCAGCAAGAACTCCCATAACCAATCTCCATTGAACTTCCTGCATTAGCAAGTTGTATGCCTAGCAATATATTCAAAGTTCCAAAAAAGAGAGCAATTCTTCCAACATAATGGTAACAGTTCCAGTACTTTCTATGCTTACTGTCTTTATCAGGTCTTATGAAAAATGCCATAACCTGAAATTCATAATACAAATAAGATATACTGCTAGAGCTATAGTTTTGGCTTTTGCAGTCAAACATTTCTTGTTTCAATCCATAAAGGTTTCGAACTTTTTGAGATTTCTATACCAAAACTTTAATGTTTCATTATCCTTTGGTGCTGGATTAGTAAACACATGAATCTTTTACTTGAACTTTTAGGATTTAGGGATTAATATTGGAATTAAAGTTCAGTGTCTCTGACCTAGATGGGTCGTGATAATACAAAATATGTGAAGGGTTATATGTTTTAAGACCTGTGATGATGAGGTCTTGTCAACAGGTGAAGTGGATTAACTGAATAAGATATGGTACGATAGATCCATATTCCAAGTCGGAAACACATCTATACATATGATATGATGAAATCAAAATTTGCGAAAAATTAATCATCAATCTCAGTTCTGCAGGTTCAATGGTAAGATAGAAGGCAGAAGAACTTCGTATCATACAATTTGAAACTTAAACATTTATAGAAGTCAGTGTATCATTCATTCTTAGCTATAAGCCTATAAGAGTCAAACATACACAAATTGAAGACATTTTGTGGCTTTCACATTGCACATAAACTGGATTGTTACTGACGTTGAAAGCTTATATATGCTAATGTCATGGCTTTCATATTTAAGTTTTTAACTTTTGATTAGGTATCAATTGGATAATCAATATTAACTTTTATATTCTATTTAGAAGTTTTATCGTTTAAATTCTCTTCGAAAGGTGTGAGAATTACTGATTAGTTTTGATTGTTAGGATATTCTGATGGAGGTTGCCATCTTTCGAGAGGAGAAGAATATTATCAATCTCATTATCATGATCCTAAGAACTTTGAGGTAAGAAAACCTTTTATTGTAATGTGGAAGTGACTGCTATGGGCATTATAGTGTTTTGAATGGTTTTCCAAGATGACTGAAATTAGAATACATATCTCTAATTTTGTTCGGCTATAGAAATAACACCATTCCATCGAGATTATATGGCATCTCTTTAGAGAGATAACTTTATTTTTCATAAAGGTACTACTTTTCACTGATTTTCGGATAAGCAGTTAAAGTGAGAGACATTTAGCATTGTTGTCTTTGTCGCAATTTGATGCACCGAAGTGCCAAATATCTTATCTGGACATGACACTCAAAAATATTTGTTACTATTCTCATTTCAGTTATAGGAACTTATTTCCCATGCAAATCCGCAAGTGGATCAACTCTGGCTCATGAAGTGGTTGTTGAAACTCGGTAAGGATATTTCTTTGTTCTTACCCTTATTTTATTTCATGCTGTTGACTAAGGCTAAACACAAATTACTTTAGTGTTGAACTCGTGAATGAGTCGTATCTTTGGAGTCTAGAAAATAGAGACAAAGAAATACAAAAGGATGTTGATTTATTGTGATCTGGGTAAAAAGTGAGGGATATTAGGATGCCTAAACATGTCAATGATGTCTAAGTGCTTCATATATTAGCTTCTTAATTTTCAATACGGATTCAGAAGTAATCAAGTCTAGCCGGAAGGGACCAAAAGTGACAGAGCTCGCATTGCTTATCTCCGTAATTACATCTTCTTTTCTCTAATACTTCATTTCATACTTAGATCCAATCTCTTAAATCATAATTACAAATATAACTGTTTTGTAAAGTTGGTGCGTTGTATTTTAGTCATTTCTGTTGTTGCCTTGACTAGAGTAGCAAGATCGACTTATTATCTTCAGTAGAGTTATGGTGCAATAGATTCTCAGAGATCGGTTAAGCAACTATTTGGTGCGTGAAGTAAATGGGAGCCTTTTTTCCAGTGGAATGACTAGAATTTAGTTTCTTTGATGAACGTACGTAGACAAGCGGCTCATTTGGGCATTATTACATGTTGGACGTTAGGTGGAAACCATGGATGCCTCATCCTCCTTTGCACCTATTGGGTCCTGCATCCATACATAATTTAAGGCTTACTTTTAGGTTATCTTCGGCAGTTGGCTTCACTTGTGTCATGTTGTTGTTGGTGGCAGGTAATGGAGCAAGCGTATGATGATAATGCTCTTTGTAGTTTCCAAGTAGAGTGCAGATATTTTGGATACGTAAATGCCTAGACGAGGCTACGTATCATGAACCATATACACACTCGGTGTCATCAGAGGCTGTTGTTGCTGCTGCTAAAGAATCAATGTTAATGTTTGAAGTATCAGCCATCTGAGGTATGTTTCATAAAATGTTCGATGCTTCCCCTTCATTTGAATTAGTGTGTTCGATATCCATGTTTTTTATTTTCTAAGTTGTCATCTTGCTTTTGTGTATGTAAATTTCTGGGTTTGAAGCATAATGACAATCTATTTGCGCATGTCTTCTTTGCACGTTAGGGTTTCCAGAAGACCCAAATGACCCTGAGTATCCAGCCTTTGGCGGCCTTTGCACTGAAACATCGTAATACTTTGTGCCTCATCAACTCAAATTCAAATTTCCTTTTTAAACTTAAAGCTACATTATCATCACTACAAGTCATATTCTATATTATATAACTAAAGAAACTTATTTCCATCTACAGCTGTGGTGACATACTTTCCTAAGTCAAAAGCAAACAAAAAGAAGAGCCTTTTCAGTTTCTGAGGTTTGTGATCCATAAGAGTATGATTGATTTTATTACTGAGTCTATGCAGAAGCCTCGCAACTTCTGTAATTATTATGGGTATTTTAGAAGTGTGGCTGAATAAATGCTTCTTTTAACATGCATGTTTAGTTGTGGTTTGTTTTTAGGTACAATACGCCTAGATGGTTTTAAGTTTAATGACTTTGGGAATGAACACCTGTACACTCTTTCTTTGAAGTATCATCCATCTAAGGTATCTTTTTTATACCTAATTTCTAAATAACAAAAGGTTAATTTGTTTAATGATACATAATAGCCAAAATTATTACAAACCTAACACATTGGTACACGCATTAAAGATATATAAAACTTTTGTTAGAGTAATGGTTAAATTAGATATATATCGGGTTCCCTACTTTTAACTATGTTTTTTTTTCTTTTGAACCTGGATGAGGGGTTTTGATCTCACTTAACTGTGATGGTTAAATTAGAACAAGAATAGCAAAAGGAAAAAAGGAATGGAAAAACAGTAAGAAAGAAAAAGAAAATCATTAAAGTGTTTTACAAGTTGGAAAGAAGTATTTCTTTACAAGGAATTACTCTAATATTCTTGCGTTTGCAAGTGGCAAAAGAATGCGTCTTGAGTTTTCGCATTTATATGTTAATGGTGCATACAAAGTTGGTATTATAATTTAATTAAGTATTTTACATCACTACTTTTGCTTACGTTTCATAATAGAGGGAAACCGTGTATGTTTACAAGATGTGGATTAATATTTGTTCATTTTAACAATTATAAAACTTTGTTTCTTTTTAAGCTTATTATAGATGACAGTTGAGAATGAAGACCAGTAGAGATCTCGATTCATAAGTAAGGCTCATACTAGCTCATACTTTATGCGTGTTTACGTTTCTATTTTCTAATTCTTCATGTATTTTACACTCACTTATGATATATGTTTTGCCGATTTCCCTTTATTTGTTGTAGCTGTACGGTGACTCCAAAACAAACATGGCATGGTTTTTGAGAAATGGGTACATTTTAGTCCCGTTTTAAAAATGGCGAAATAACAAGTTTAGCTCCTTTTTTTCTAAGTTATTAGACCGTCGCTCGACAGAAGTCCTTGAATATCACGACCAAGATCTTAGATTGATTAGTTGTGCATGAAGTTTATCGTGTAATTACAGGCATGACGAATGTGTTGGGTCTTGGGTCAAGATTGGCAAATTTTTAAAGCATGTCAAAGTAGAGTGGGCAACCCCTACTAAGGGACCACATCATTCAAGAACACCACCACACGACCCACAGCAATAGAAAGTCAAGGTATGTAAATACATGCCTTTAGTTTTAGTGTTTATCTGTTACTGAAATATAAACAACTTTTATGTTTTTTTTAACATGTTAAGACGGGTGAACCCTACAACCTCCATGGTTTTGAATTTATGGAGTGTGAATTCTTAAAAGTAAATCATCCTTATCACATCTATTTTATCATAGAGCCGATTGAAGGAAAATATGTGGCACCTACATGGCTGAAATCGTGTCATTACGTGATTGGATGAGGCCTTACAAAATAGGATATCCGGATTAGTTAAGTGAGGGTGTATATACTATTTTGATTTGGATGGTACTATTCAATTTCACGGATTTATAGTCCTTTACTTATTGTAACGCCCCGACCCCACAAGGGTAAAGGAATCACAAGTAATGGTGTCATATCAAAGCAAACATATAAACCAAAAGAAATCTCAACACAAATATTGAAATAATCCAAGTCAAAAGACTTCAATACATAGGTCCCGTAGGAAAAATAAACTCAAATGAAAAGTCTAAAGTATAAAGTCTAAATGGCATCATAATATCAAAGCTAAAATCTCTAAGGTAAGTCCCTTCGGCACTCATCCCAAAGCAATACCCGGCTCAATGTTTAGATACCATGCGGAAGAAAGAAAAGTGTTTGAGCTTCAAAAGCCCAATGAACGGATATACGGCAAAGCGAATACGAAGCGAGCGAATCTGAAATAAAGTGAAAGAAAAACGGTGAAGTCATATTCATTTCCAAAGATAATTCAGAATATACGAATAAGTTTTATAGTTAACTACCTCGAAGCCGAACACATATGCCATATCGAAACATATCATAATCACATAAGGCAACATATTTGTAGGGAGACCTACGAGTTATGAAGGGCGTTCATGCGCAGCGGCATCAATCATCAGATAACATATAGCATATAACGATAATATATGGCATATAGCAGATCTAGGATGCATCCATGCCCACAGACAAATATTCATAATATAATTCAAATTGAGCTCATCTGAGATAACAGATAAGGGGCGTGGCGAGAACATCACTCTCTTGCCCTAGAGTCATGTCGGAAGTGCATTTCTTTGACACGGACATGGAACCCCATGACTAGTTATAATTGGCTCGGTGTCAAACTATCGAAATCAAATAAGAATGTCATAGCGACATAGATCATATTTTATCAAATGTTTAATCATGTTTTCAAAATCAAAGTCTTCATATCATATAGTTTCAAAATCAAATGTTTTATGATTCAAAAATCAAAGTTCGGATAAGCAACAGCTCAAATATACACATTAGGGTTCATAGCAAAGGTTTAGGAAATCTAATATGAAAGCGAAAAAAAACTTATACGAAACCTTTCTTTGAAAGGTCGAATATCCGTACCTTATTGAAAGCAAAAGATCAAAAGTCGAAGCAGGGAAACAAAAATTACTCCTTCTTCAGAACCTATATACATTAATGTCGTATATATTATTAATGATTCCGAAATCGCCACAATGATCCTTTAATATTTTAGGGTTTCCATATTAAATGAGATTTAAATGTTTTAATATTAATATCATAAATTAGGGTTTCATACGTCTTTTATTAAAGTTAGGGTTTTCTCATTCTTAAATGTCTCATTAATGTATATTAACTTACATGTTACGTCTTTTAATGACTAGTTACTTAACCTAACACGTCACAAAATAATCTTTCCTTTTTATGTTTCACTGTACACGTTTATGATTTTATGTGACATATAAGTTATTAGGATTTAGTATACTTTATATGCTTTACATATTAAACTAGGGTTTATGTTCACATAACCTTTACTTAATTAATGCATCTTCAAAAACTCATATGTAACTCGAATCAAATTAGGGTTTATGTTCACATAACCTTTACTTAATTAATGCATCTTCAAAAACTCATATGTAACTCGAATCAAATTAGGGTTTTGGTTATTAGGGTTTTACACTAGTATTAGCTCATCTAAACATGTTACATAATCAAGTTATAATGTTTTACACCCTATTCGAAAGTCATGCATGCCTCGGTCCAAACTCATGCATGTTTCGGTCTAGGTTAACTCAACATATATACGACCCGATTCAATATCACTTATCACGTTACATGTCTCTTATTAGTTACTAGTTAAATTAATTAGGGTTTCTTGTTGTTTGGTTCACAACTCACCATACAAAAGAAAACAAGAAAAGCGGCGAAACAAAATATAACTTGACATATTCATGCAAGGTACGTTAAGGAAGACAAATAAGCGATATACCTTCACTTGATTGAGCAAAATCGACACCAAGGGTTGTATGTTATGGTTCGGCGAATAGGAGAAAAAGAAAAAGAAAGAGCAAAATAACTAGGGTTCCAAACTTATGATTATGTATGGTATATATAGTTGTAGTATTTGAGTTAAACTAGGAAAGTAATTGGGTTTGGGTTTGGATCCAACCGAACACCTTCACCTCGCCACCATGGGCTTCGGCCTTGGCTCACGAACACAAAAGACCACGACCCCAAAATATTTACGAAACTTTAACTCTTCGTCGTACCAAATCAATTACGTAATATCTTTTAGTTAGGGTTTTAAGTATTATAAGTTAATCTTTTAATTTCTTTAAGTGTTAGAAATATATTTTCATTATTTTATAATTTTTAGTTCCAAGGGTATTTTAGTCTTTATTCGGATTTTTAAATTTTCAGGTTTACAATTCTTC
Organism: Chrysanthemum makinoi; assembly: GCA_910596185.1. Taxonomy (NCBI): domain Eukaryota; kingdom Viridiplantae; phylum Streptophyta; class Magnoliopsida; order Asterales; family Asteraceae; genus Chrysanthemum; species Chrysanthemum makinoi. The sequence continues at coordinate 22,113,145 of OU343224.1, read as the reverse complement.
CCCTCTAAAGAAAAATTTTCGTCCTCGAAAATTGAAATGAAACGAAATGAAGCGAAAATGAAGCGAAATGAGAACATACCAAACTATTTAAAGAAATGAGGGTAACTAGCATGCGACTCCTCGGTTTCCAAGTAGCCTCACGTTCAGGATGATTTTTCCAAAGAATCTTAACGAATGGAATAACTTTATTCCTCATAGCTCTTTCTTGTCTTTCGAGATAAACACGGTTCTTGAATAAAGACATATCGGATTGAATTTGATCAAGCGGATAAGAAGCAAGCGTGTAGCGGATGATAGTTGTATCCCCTTAGGTGATACATGAAAAGCGTCATGAACATGCGATAATTGAGGCGGAAGTGCTAAGCGATCTGAAACCTCTCTATCACGTTCAAGAATCTCAAGCGGTCCAATAAATCGAGGACTAAGCTTGCCCTTGATTCCAAAGCGTTTCACACCTCTAAACGTGAAACTTTCAAAAACACCACGATCACCAACTCGAAACTCTAAATCCGCGGCGATGCTTTCGGCAACTTTTCGGCGAGACCTAGCCTCCTTCAACTTTTCTCTAGCAACGGCTACTTTCTCATTAGTGATTTCAATCATTTCCGGACCTTCGATTAGCGTTCACCTACTTCATCCCAACAAATAGGTGCTCTACATTTCCTTCCATAAAGAAGTTCAAACGGTGCCGCCTTAATGCTAGCATGCCAACTGTTGTTATAAGCAAACTCTACTAAACATAAATATTCATCCCAACTACCAGTCCATTCTAAAGCACAAGCCCTTAGCATATCCTCTAAGGTCTGTATAGTCCTCTCTGACTGACCATCTGTTTGAGGATGAAATGCCGTACTAAAGTTAAGTCGAGTACCCCAAACTTTCTGCAAACCTTTCGAGAAGCGAGAAGTAAAGCAGCGGATCTCTATCGGACACAATAGGCGTCAGTTACCATGAAGTCTAACGATCTCTTCTTTGAAAAATCTCCAATTTACCAATACCATAATCCTTCCTAATTGGCAAGAAATGGCGATTTGGTTAGTCGATCAACAACCACCCAAATCGCATCATACTTCTTCCTAGTAAGAGGTAATCCAGTCAAAAATCCATAGATATCTTATCCCACTTCCATGTTGGAATCTCCAATGGCCGTAACAATCCACTAGCCCTCTGATGTTCAATCTTAACCTGCTGACAAATCATACATTTCGACACAAACGTCGCCACATCTTGCTTCATGCCGTTCCACCAAAGTAATGCTTCAAATCCTATACATCTTGGTAGAACCGGATGAATAGTGAAAGGAGAACTATGAGCCAGTCATAACTTTCTCAAGTACGATCATGGGAACACAAAGCCTATCTCCATACCATACAATACCGTCATTATCAACCTTAAACTCCGGTCGCTTACCTTCTTCAACATTTTGCACCACGGCCCACAGCTCGCCGTCATCTTTCTGAGCTTCTTTAATTTGCAGTATAAAGTTCGACTCCACCTTCATACTAGCCCGGTATCCACCAAACTCGTACACAACTCAACATCCAAACTCTCTAAGTCACGCAAAATCCTAGGCTCAATCTTGATACTCGCCAGAATGCCGATTTCCGGCTAAGCGTCAGCAACTACATTAGCCTTACGGATGGTACTTGAATGTTGGTGTCATAATCCTTAATAAGTTCTAACCATCTTCTTTGTCTCATGTTAAGTTCCTTCTGAGTGAAAATATACTTGAGACTCTTATGATCAATGAATATATCACACGTCTCTCCATACAAGTAATGTCTCCAGATCTTCAACGCGAAAAACCACCATGACTAACTCAAGATCGTGGGTTGGGTAATTCTCCTCATAAGGTTTTAGCTGCCTCGAAGCATAAGCTATTACCTTTCCATGTTGCATCAAAACACGCCTAATCCTTTCTTAGATGCATCGCTGTAGATTTGAAATCCTCCTGAACCAGTTGGAAGAGTCAAAATGGGAGCCGACACCAATCTCCGCTTCAATTCTTCGAAACTCTTCTCTCGTTCATCCGTCCATACAAACTTTTCACCTTTCCTCATCAATTGGGTTAAAGGCAAAGCTAGACGAGAGAAACCTTCAACAAACCGTCTATAGTAACCAGCAAGTCCAAGAAACTCGACCTCGATTCTGTCAGTAGGTCTTGGCCATTTAGTGATAGCCTCAACTTTAGACGGATCCATGGTAATACCATCGGTGATACGATATGACCAAGGAAAGCAACTTGTCTCAACCAAAATTCGCACTTCGAAAATTTGGCGTACAACTTCTTCTTCCTCAAAATCTCCAAAACTATACGGAGATGTTCTTCATGCTCTTCTTGGACTTAGAGTAAACCAAGATGTCATCGATGAAAACAATAACGAACTTGTCGAGAAACTCATGGAAAACACGATTCATCAGGTCCATAAACACAGCAGGCGCATTGGTCAAACTAAAAGGCATAACGAGAAATCGTAATGACCATATCTGGTACGAAACGCGGTCTTAGGAACATCTTGCTCCTTCACACGTAGCGATGGTAGCGGACCTCGGTCAATCTTGAAAAGAACTTAGCTCCTTGCGGTTGATCAAACAAGTCATCTATCTGGCCAAAGGATACTTGTTACGAATAGTAATACGATTGAGTTCACGATAGTCGATACATAGTCGCATGCTTCCATCCTTCTTCCTCACAAACAAGACAGGTGCACCCCATGGAGAAACACTAGGCGAATAAATCCACTTTCTATCATCTCTTGCGGTACTGTTCCTTCAACTCCTTCAGTTCTATAGGTGCCATACGATACGGAGCCTTCGAAATCGGTTCAGCACCAGGAATTAATTCATTGCTAAACTCAACTTCTCGGAGTTGGGGAAGTCGGGGAGTTCATCCGAAAAACGTCGGCAAATTCGCAAAACAACCGAAAGACTTTCAATGTTAGGACTCTCCAAAGATGTGTCCTTAACAGATGCTAGAAAACCTTGGCACCCATGAGCAATCATGATCCGTGCCTTCATAGCGGAAATGAGCTTAGTTAAGGGGTTGAGAACCATGATAAAGAATTCAGGGATGTTTACGTCTCCAAAGATCACCGTTCTAGCATGGCAGTCGATTGAAGCTCTATGGTAAGCCAACCAATCCATGCCTAGAATGATATCAAAGTCGACCATATTGAGAGGATACAAATTTGCAAAGCGAATACGATCATCAAAACGAAGAGGACACTTAACATATTTATGATCAATGATCACATGATTTTTCATAGGCGTAGAAATCGATAAGTGATTTGTTAACGGTTTGGGCTTCATATTAAGTTTCTTAGCAGATGTGATAGATATAATGGAGTGTGTGGCGCCAGTATCAAATAAAACGAAGACAGCAAAATCATCAATGAAAAGAGTGCCCGTAATAATGGTGAAGTTACTTGCGCTGCTACGTTTACAGTAGTAGCATAAACACGTCCAGTAGTAGTTGGCGGCTTGATGTAGTTTCGAGGAACTGCGGATTCTTCTTAGGGCAATCCTTAATCTTGTGAGTAGTGGAACCACAACCAAAACATCCACCCGTAGCCTTGAAACACGCCTCGGATGAGCCTTTCCACAAGTAGTACAAATAGGTGGGGTGGCAAAACCTCGGTGTCCTCTGCGACTAGAAGATCTGAATGCGACCCGATTTGTTCCTCTAGCTGGCGATCCCTTTGTAACGCGGTTATTGTTACCTTGGTTACGACGATCACTTCCATTCCTACCCGGCATTTCTATTATCTTGACCCTCGACTCAGAGCGTCCGGTGTCAACATTCCTTCCCGGTGACCCCCTGATCATAACTCCTATCCACATGACCTCTCGAATCATAACTCCTAACAGAGTTTCCCTTATAGTCATTGCCTTGAGTCCTACCTTGAATCCGATCACCATCGCGATTAGCTTGTTAGAACCGAAACCTCATGAAAGATCTCAATGTTACAGCTGCGTCATTGCGGGCCGACACATTCTCATACTCAATATTAAGCAATCGGTCCAACACCCTTCTTGATCCCCACTTGAAGTGCTTAGCTTGACGCCTACCATCTCCAGCAATCACTCCAACAAAACTCACCAACCTCATAAACCTACTCGTGTACTCATTAGAGGTCTCATGATCAAACCCGGTAGATCGCGATAATCCCTCTCATACCTTTTTGCTGCATCGAGGGAAGTAACGGTTATAGAAGATAGTCCGAAACTCGGTCAAGTACAAGTCACAGCAAAAGCGTCACCTCCTCTTGCTTGTTTCAATGCTTTCCACCAACTCAAAGCATCACCTTCCAATTTGAATGAAGCCAAACGAGTCTTAAACTTCGTCTCCACAACCATACTTCAAACAGCTTCTCAATATATGATCAGTCCTCGGCCTCGGTAGGAGTAGCGGCGGTGCTAAGCGAAAGAGGCTTCCTTACCGAAACGCTCGAGCCAAGTATGAATACCGACGGGTTGATTTCCTCCACCACTACCCGAAGCACCATTCTGATTACGAATGTTGTTGATCACCTGCTCCATCATCTTAGGTGTAGTCAAACCAGGGAAAAGAGAGTTGAGAGCATTCTTGTCGCGGCATCCATGTCGTAGCATCATCGTCCCCTCCCGAGTTGCCGTTACGACGAGTTTGAACCATCTGAACAATATCCAAATGATTAGCAAAATGAACAAAGGTGAGATACGAAATGGAAGTACGAAGGAATCCTAAAGTCTACCCAAATCCTCACAGGTCAAACCCTAAACCCTAAAGTCTCAAAACCTAGGCTCCATATGTCACAGTCCGACTACAAGTCGTAAACCACAGCTCTGATGCCATAAATTGTAACGCCCCGACCCCACAAGGGTAAAGGAATCACAAGTAATGGTGTCATATCAAAGCAAACATATAAACCAAAAGAAATCTCAACACAAATATTGAAATAATCCAAGTCAAAAGACTTCAATACATAGGTCCCAGTGGAAAAATAAACTCCAAATGAAAAGTCTAAAGTATAAAGTCTAAATGGCATCATAATATCAAAGCTAAAATCTCTAAGGTAAGTCCACTCAACACTCATCCCAAAGCAATACCGGCTCAATGTTTAGATACCCTGCGGAAGAAAAGAAAAGTGCGGTGAGCTTCAAAGCCCAGTGAACGGATATACAGCAAAACAAAGAATACGAAGCGAGAACGAATATGAAATAAAGTGAAAGAAAAACAGTGAAGTCATATTCATTTCAAAAGATAATTCAGAATATATGAATAAGTTTTATAGTTAACTACCTCGAAGCCCAGACACATATGCCATATCGGAAACATATCATAATCACATAAGGCAACATATTTGTAGGGAGACCTACGGAGTTATGAAGGGCGTTCATGCAGCATCAATCATCAGATAACATATAGCATATAACAGATAATATATGGCATATAACAGATCTAGGATGCATCCATACGCCCTACAGACAAATATTCATAATATAATTCAAATTGAGCTCATACAGATAACAGATAAGGGCGTGGCAGAACATCACTCCTCACGCCCTAGAGTCATGTCGAAGTGCATTTGCGACACGGACATGGAACCCCCATGACTAGTTATAATTGGCTCGGTGTCAAACTATCGAGAAATCAAATAAGAATGTCATAAGCTGACATAGATCATATTTTATCAAATGTTTAATCATGTTTTCAAAATCAAAGTCTTCATATCATATAGTTTCAAAATCAAATGTTTTATGATTCAAAAATCAAAGTTCAGATAAGCAACAACTCAAATATACACATTAGGGTTCATAGCAAAGGTTTAGGAAATCCTAATATGAAAACGAAAAGAAACCTTATACGAAACCTTTCTTGAAAGGTCGAATATCCGTACCTTATTCGAAAGCAAAAGATCAAAAGTCGAAACAGGGAAACAAAGAATTACTCCTTCTTCACAGAACCTATATACATTAATGTCGTATATATTATTAATGATTCCGAAATCGCCACAATGATCCTTTAATATTTTAGGGTTTCCATATTAAATGAGATTTAAATGTTTTAATATTAATATCGTAAATTAGGGTTTCACACGTCTTTTATTAAAGTTAGGGTTTTCTCATTCTTAAATGTCTCATTAATGTATATTAACTTACATGTTACGTCTTTTAATGACTAGTTACTTAACCTAACACGTCACAAAATAATCTTTCCTTTTTATGTTTCACCGTACACGTTTATGATTTTATGTGACATATAAGTTATTAGGATTTAGTATACTTTATACGCTTTACATATTAAACTAGGGTTTATGTTCACATAACCTTTACTTAATTAATGCATCTTCAAAAACTCATATGTAACTCGAATCAAATTAGGGTTTATGTTCACATAACCTTTACTTAATTAATGCATCTTCAAAAACTCATATGTAACTCGAATCAAATTAGGGTTTCGGTTATTAGGGTTTTACACTAGTATTAGCTCATCTAAACATGTTACATAATCAAGTTATAATGTTTTACACCCTATTCGAAAGTCATGCATGCCTCGGTCCAAACTCATGCATGTTTCGGTCTAGGTTAACTCAACATATATACGACCCGATTCAATATCACTTATCACGTTACATGTCTCTTATTAGTTACTAGTTAAATTAATTAGGGTTTCTTGTTGTTTAGGTTCACAACTCTCGGCCACAAAAGAAAACAAGAAAACAGCGGACGAAACAAAATATAACTTGACATATTCATGCAAGGTACGTTAAAGGAAGACAAATAAACGATATACCTTCACTTGATTGAGCAAAATCGACACCAAGGGTTGTATGTTATGGTTCGGCCGAATAGGGAGAAAAAGAAAAAGAAAGAGCAAAATAACTAGGGTTCTAAACTTATGATTATGTATGGTATATATAGTTGTAGTATTTGAGTTAAACTAGGAAAGTAATTGGGTTTGGGTTTGGATCCAACCGAACACCTTCACCTCGCCACCATGGGCTTTGGCCTTGGCTCACGAACACAAAAGAACACGACCCCAAAATATTTACGAAACTTTAACTCTTCGTCGTACCAAATCAATTACGTAATATATTTTAGTTAGGGTTTTTAAGTATTCGCAAGTTAATCTTTTAATTTCTTTAAGTGTTAGAAATATATTTTACGTATTTTATAATTTTTAGTTCCAAGGGTATTTTAGTCTTTATTCGGATTTTAAATTTTCAGGTTTTACACTTATAGTTTTCCTTATCTTAGAGGTTATTTTATTGGAATATGATATAATGAATAAGTATCAATACATTAAAAAACAATGGGTTTCTCATATGTAGTGAAAGTTGTATTGTGTGAATAAAAAAAATTGTATTTATTCGGGGAAGTATATATGTGTAGTCATAAAACATTGTATTTGAAAACTTTTTTTTCCGTATCTTCCATAGATGTTGCACTCCAAATTGTTGAGGACCATCCAGATGTCTCAACGGATATGTCCATAGGAGTTCTGGCTCGAAAGCCTGATGCTTTCAAAAGAGTAAAAAAGAATTTGATCAAAATAATTATCCATTCAAGTTAGCATAATTAAAAAATTAACTATTTTGAAATCATTTGGGATGTGTACAATTCATTAACTCATTATGTGGCTGTTGCTATCAGTTATGAGTATGAAATTTGCTCATGAAGAGGATACAGATGCACTCGAATTACTAAAAATCATTATGGCGTCAGACTCTCAGACGAAGGGAAAAGTCCAAAATTGATCATATACTCAATGGGCCTCCTTACCCGACTGATGAAGGGATATTATATCGTTTCAAAATATTATTTGTAGCTACAAAAATGGGCAACACCATATTTGTAGTTGAGCTCCTTCGAGCCTATCCCGATCTAATATAGGAAAAGAATGATGATGAGCACATTATTTCATATAGCTGTTATGCACCGTCATCAAGGAATCTACAACCTGTTGTATGAGATAGGATCGGATAACCGAAATAGAAGACAGAGATAACAATAACATGCTCCATTTACTTGCATTGACTACGGTGAAAAAGAGATTCCATACTACTGTAGCATCTCTACTTATGCAACGAGAGTTATTGTGGTTCAAGGTATGTCTTTATCAATCTTGTGCTGCTACATGAAAGTGTAATATGTGATGATAGAAATGTACAGTGCAATTCATCGATAATAGTATAGGCCTCCCAATCAATGGGTGCATTAGACTTTTAGAAACAAAGCATAGATGAAGCTTGAGCGTGTGTGACCCACCATGTATGTATTGTCTTCTTAAATATATATTTATAAAGTAGGTCCAGTATGTAGCATAACTTAATCAATGAAATGAGACCAAAAAGCTTTCTTACACAAAAAAACATTTCTAAATTTCAATGATCAATCAAAAAATAATTTAGTATGAAGCTGTTTTAGAAAAACAACCTCTCATATTCAAACTCCAACTTTAGGTGAAAAGTTAACGTTTTTATAATTTTTTTGAGGGTGGAGCAATTAACTCAGGAATGCCCGTCATACCAATTCCATTAATATTGTTGTTTACGTTAGTTTATGTCACTGGGAGTTGATAAAATATAAGTTTATACAAAAGATATGTGCCTCTAAGGCAAAATTACATTTTCAAAATCGTTCGGCCTTTCAAGGTAAATGTGATATTGAGTTTTTTATTAGTATTTCAAGCCCGTCAACAGGTAACTAGAACTCACTTGAGTGGATTTGTTTGTGTTCTAATTAATGTGTATTCAATTGAACTGTTATCAAACTTTTAGTGGAATTTTTTTCTTTAAATTTGTTGAATAAATCCATTTTCATCAAGGAAATTGTTTGGTGCAGGAGGGAGGGCAATGGAAAAGGGTGGTGGTTTAAGTTTAAAAGTCTTTGTTCATATGCAAGGTAACTACTACTTTCTCACTTTTGGTTCTCTGCATAATGGGTCACCAGGCTTTAGTATTTTGCTTACTATTTTGTTGCACTCACACTTTTCGGAAGAATTGGGTATTGTTGTTGTTGATCATTATTATTATTTTTTGATTTCCACTTCAAGGTAGCACCTCCTCAAAAAAAAGAAAAGAAAAAAAGAATTAACTATAAGCACAAATTCTAATGTGTAGTTTTTATCGCAAATTGGGCAGCGAAAAGCCATATGATGACCACGTTTTTTAAGGTCAGACTTTTGCTTGTGTTGCATTAATCGATGTAAACTTATGTGAAATTACGCATTTGGCACTCGATTGGGAATGATTTATCTCAGAAATAACGTGAAGTCAGTAAGTATACATGTTTTATTTGAGGTGTGCCAATATTTTACAATGTTTGTAATTTATTAACGGTTACTTAATTTATTCATTGGACAATTTTTCAGCCATTTTTTACCCGTCTTCTTTCGCTATAGTAAAATATGTCAACGATAATTATAAGTCATACCCGTCCATCGAACGGGTTTTGACACTAGTATATATATATATATATATATATATATATATATATATATATATATATATATATATATATATATATATTCATATGTGAAATATCATATATGATATCTTTTATATAATAAAGTAATTACATCATTTCGGAGTGATTTTGTCAATTCATTCTTATTGAAAAAACAATTGGGCTAATAGGAGAGCTCGATTTCGCCACGTAAGCAAAATCGTGTGATTTGATTGGTTAATAAAAGTCAAAATTAAATTGATTTTGGTCAAACTTTAATAAATTTTGTGGAGAAATTTGGTTGATAAAAAAAACCCATAAAAATATATGTGTCAAATTTGTGAAAAAAAAACTTAAAAAAAGAGGAGGTAATTAATAAAACTTTAGTGGTTGAATTTTTAAAATTTATATAGAGTTAAGTGTAATATTATAAGTTTCCATGTTTTTTAATAACTTTGGATTATAAACAAATACCCCCTTATATTTTATATCCTTTATACTTTATATCTTAAAAAATACAATGTATGTGTTCTTTTAAAATAACAACATATAAATTTGTATAAAATTATATAAGTATAAATTTTTTTACTATGTACGTTCAATAAAGACTCATTTATTTCATTTTTTAAAGTTTAACTTATGGGGACATGAGTTTACATTTTAAATACGGCTAAATTACTTAAAACAGAAATATAATTATCAAATTGTAATCACGGGTTACTTTAATATAAAAATAAATATAAGCGATAGTACTTATAACAATGACTCATGTAATTCTTATTTATTTATTTATATAAGGATATCTAGAAAAACATTTTAAAAAAAATTTTAGGAGTATACTTTAACTTTATCAATGCTCATTATGTGCTATTAAACTTGCATCATGTGTACAACATAATATCGTAGTGAAATTTAAATAACAACATCAACATCTTTGTCAACTAAATAAAATTAAATCTTGAGTTACCTAACAAAATTTTTTAAAAATATTTTAGTAAATTTTAACGGATATTAATGCATAATAAAAAACTCATGCACAGGTATTAGTTGTACTTATATCACAATTTTTACGGGCAAATTCTTATATATGTATATACTGAAGTAAAATATTAAAATAAATTTGATTTATGTGTAAACTTTGTGCGTGAACGAAACTTATAACTATATAAATATATGCAATTACCCTTAAAGACACAATATTCAGTATTAATACATAATATTTTTTTTTGTCAAAACCCCGTGCGTGCACGGGTATTATAACTAGTTATATATCGTATGTGATTTTACTCTAATATCACATGTGATATTCAAATTAGTGTTTAATTACATTTGATATTTCATGCAAATTCCAGTTTCCAAAAAAACGAAAAAAAAAAAATTAAAAAACGTGAAAAATACGAGTTTTTTTCCTTTTTTTGAAAGTATATCAAAGTACCCGTTTATAGAAAGATAATTAAATGCTCGTCGCGATAGTGTAATTATTTTCGCTTAACGATTAACGGATTAAGAGATATTTAAATCATAAAAAATAAATGAAATAATAAAATGTTTTTAATCTCAGCTATTGATTTTTTTTTTATAGAGGATGAGAATGAGTCCGTTGGTATGTGAGAAAAATTTGTTATGTACCTCAATTATATAAACAGTCATTTTAATATTAGATTGTTTCATGGCGTGCGAAATTCAATATAAAAACTATTTATATTGACGTAAAATTTTATCTTTTCATACTATATACTACCGTATAAAGTGAACAGTTGAAAATAGTTTATATTTTACTTTTGACAAATAAACTCTCTCGATCTAGATGTTTATTTATTTTGACAAATTTCTCTGCCGAGGGTAAATATATACTACGTATAGCTGACTGGACCCTAGCTACATCAATTCATTGCTACTTCTTTAATTTCCATCTTCTCTTTATATCTATCATCTTGACACACAGTAGTTATAGACACTTTCAAAAAGAACAAGAGCTTTGAATCATTCTTAAAGAAGATTTCCTACAACACTTAAATAGGAAGTCACGTGTAGATTTTTCATTATTTCGTGTGTTGAAAGCTTGTGAAGAATAGCTTTTTAGAGAAACCCTTTTAAGTTTCAAGAGTTTAAGAAAAGATGGGAAGCTGTGGGAGGAATGGAGCAGTAAGACAATACGTCAGATCAAAGATTCCAAGACTTAGATGGACTCCTGATCTTCATCAATCTTTTGTTCATGCAATTGAAAGACTTGGTGGTCCAGAAAGTAAGTTTTTCTTTCTTCATATGTATAAAGTTATTGTATATTGATGAGATGGTGTTCTTGATTCTTGATGATGATGGTGTACTGTTATGTATGTTTGTAGAAGCTACACCAAAGCTTGTTCTTCAGTTGATGGATGTAAGAGGACTCACCATTTCTCATGTCAAAAGTCATCTTCAGGTTCTTCTTCTCATCATTTTCTTTCTATCTTTTTATGTGGAAACGGTTTTTCTTGTATTAATGGAAACTGTTAACAGATGTATAGAAGCATGAGGAGTGATGGAGATTGTAAACAAGGTATACTCTTGCACCATATCTTCTGGCAAAACACAGTTTGAACACCAAAACCCTAGTTCTGGTTTCCTTAATTTGACTTTTTTATAAGAAGAAATCATGAACAAGTAGTATACGTATACATAAGAATTGATTAACTAAGGTATATAAAAAGTCATATAGAATGATTTTTAAATATTTTGGGTTTTAAAAGGATTTACTATTTTATCCCCAAAATGAGGTTTCTTGACCATAATAGAGAAGCAAGTAATGAAACATATCACCCTTGTCCCCCCCATCTAACGATGCAATTATTAGTTGGTTAATTAGTGTTTGTGTTTTTATAGATTCATAAATAAATAAATAAAAACCCTGTTAAAATGCTAAATATGGTTTTGGATATATGATTCTTTTTAGTGGAGTCAAACTCACACAAATACACACTTTCTATAAAAAGTATGAGCTTCATTCTTTTTCTCATATACCACCTTTTTGTTTCCTTCTGTTTATTGCATAATGTGGGGACACTATTTGGTCTCACTTATGGTAACTTAATAATGATCATGATTCATGAAAACTTGTATCAGAAGATGAAGATCCCAATTTCATTGGATCACACAGAAGACAATCTCTTGAGGATCATCATGATGGATGTCTTGATCATGAGCATCATTTGAAGTCCAACATTTTTCAAGATTCACATTCTCACATCTTTTACACTCTTCCTCCTAAAAGGTTTGTCCATTATTCTATTCATTATATCATAAAGGGAAAATTATGATTACGCATTTGTGGTATATAAAACGACATTGCTATGACACCCTAAGAAAATGAGTAACTTTACAATCATTAATACTTATTATGATCAATTCACTGTGAAATCTTTTTTAGCATTGCCAAAACATTAAGCTAGTGTGTCCATCAATCAAGAGGTTGTGGGTTCAAGTCTCGCTCTAGCTTGAGGCTTGGGACATGTGTTAGGATCATATGAGATGGTATGTAGTTTAGGCGTGTATAATTTCAGTTGCCTTCAAGTCAGATAAGGACGAATAAATCGACTTCTAGAAAGCCGAATGTAACAACATATAGACATAGATGGATCTTAGTGAAGACCGGGGTAGGTTGTGACCCTCCCAAAACTTTAGTGTTATATTTTCTTAAAAAGTTTATACATTATATGAAGAAAATACAAGTTTGGCTCTCCGAAACTAAATGATATACCATTTTGCCTTCTCAGTAAGTTTATTCAAGTTACGTCTATGCATATAGAGCAAAGGGATGGTAATTTACTAATTTTATAAAAAGAAAACTAAAAGGTTTGCTTCCAATGAAAAATATATATTTGAGTTCTATGTCTAATAAAAATGTTCAAGCTTCATGTGAATTACTTTTGGACCAAAACAATATTACAAAAAACAAGTAAAGAAGGTTGCTAGCTTGCTTGCATTTGCATGCTGTATTACTTAACAATTTTAATATATTAAAATTTTCAATCTTTTGATATGTTATTAGAGGGAGAATGGAGACAAGAAATGGTAAGCATGAATGGTGGAAAAATGCATCAGCAGGAGATAGAGAGAAAGAGGAAACTGTTAGGAATCTCACATGGCAGCTGCATCCACATTTTCTTTTACATCCTTGTTTTACCCATGTAAATGTAAATGCTCTTCATCCTGAATCTGACTTCTTAAAGGTACTATACCCTTTATCTAGCTCTATAATGTACATTGACCATATTTCTGAAGTGTGGACCATTAGCATACAGATAATACAAAATGTAGAATATTTGTAATCTTATTATATCTAGATCTAGCTTAGGCATATCCACACACTTGAGGTCTAGAATAATTGCAAAATGTTCAGAGATATGTATTGTAGTAAAACAAATCTGAAACATGAGCACATTTGCTATATTAAATCTTTTTTCTTTTGGTTAGTACAATACTAGTTTCTATGAATTTATACGTGCATATATATGAAGTTTCCTTGTTAATTTTACATACATACGAATGGGACAAAAGTTCATAATGTTTTGTATTTGCATGTTCCATGAGAATTTCTCATTTATATGTGCATGTTTCATATTTGCATATATGATCAACCATCTTTAGTGTGCAATTGAAAGTATTTATGAATTGTTGATCATCAATATAGAGACATATATGCGTTCGTACCACAACACAGCCATTTTAGTCATTTCCTTAATACGGAGTAATGCTTAAGATACATAAAGTAGTCGATAAGTCTCAATACATTTTACGATATGCTTTATTTCATTAAAAGTATCCATTATAATACAGTATGCTTCTTGGCCTGAATATACACACACAAACACATGTATAAAGCTATTATGCACTTCTAAACTTCATCATGAGGGTCTTGTACCACGATGCATTAACCTTGTACATTATCAACATATGCATATAGCAGCCTTTAAACTCTAGTAAACAAAGTGGGGATGATTTCATGTCATGCATGTGTAGCTTTCAAAGACAGAGAATATGCTGTTGCTATAAAAAAAAACCTGTTTGGTTGCCTTATGCAATGATGCTTTTTCTGGCCTTTGTTTTATCACCCCAACTACTTCTAAGCAAGAATTTTGTACTTCCTACATTGTGTTGTCAAAACATAAATATACATTTGGAATCTTATATATCTTTGCTATCATGTGCTATACTACACATAAGATAAGAAAAAGACCAATTTAATTTCGGCACATTTACTTGAGATATACTACATGACATTCTCACAATATTTACTTTAGACTCAGTTAATTTCATTTCTAGTTTTATTTCCATGGGGTTAAACTAAAAGTTGGTACAATATAAAGGAGCGAAATGGGTTGAATGTGTAGAAAATTGCTCTTTTATCGTGTTATCTATATAGATTATATTGTACTGATTTTGCTTTTAAATGCAATGTTTACTTTGATATCTAATATTATTCAACTTTTAGGATGATAACGTACGTTTGGCCTTTTATTGGCCAAATTAAGAAAAAATGGGGAGTTATAAAGGTGTGCTAGGAGCTGAGAATGAACAATTCTTGAATGATCATAAAATCTTATGCGAGTATTATTTGGCCGCATTATAAAAAATACATTATTAGGCAAAAAGAGGTTATAGGATATAATTTAGTGAGCTTTAAAAAGTTATTTCACGTAAGGTTGGTTTTGTTTGGTGTGGAAAATGTGTTGCTGGTGCACTTTTTGGGGTGAACATTTTCAAAGTATGTAAAAGGGTTTGGTAGGAAATTAGGCACTGCTTGATTTTTGTTGTCTCTTCATATACATGGTTTTGACAATGTCTTCGTTTTAGTGGCTCGTCGATTTGGATATTGTGAACTTAGTTGTCGAACTTTGTCGTGATGTGAATAAGACAGTAATTATGTTGCCTTAACGTGTGCGGCGTTACTTGACATACTTTTCTTTCTCCTAGTTTAATAAAGATTACAAAATAATGATATTTGCTACGTTATATGGATAATATGTTGAAATGATTGTTACTAAACAATATAGATTCTTAATGTTTTTTTGCTATATCTGTATTACACAGATTTTTGAAAAAGGTGATGGAGAATGTGGATCATATAAGAAACGAAAGTTGGAAGGCCCGAGAACCAGTCAAGAAGAAGATGAATATGCAATACCTTTAACACTTTCATTGCATCATCCATCGACACAAAGGAGTAGTATTAATTGTTCATCAACGAGCGAAATCAGTGAGGTGCACTCTAGGCCTGATGTAAACGATGGCTCGTCAAATAAGTGTAGTGTTAATTTAGACCTATCTGTTGGTTTATGTGGTAACTACTAAAGATAATATGAAGAGCTCTTTCCTAAAGTCAAATAGTAGTAGTAGTATGTAGTTTTGTTACAGGTTATCTATTTGTTTGTTTTAGCATGAGGTTAGGTTGGCAACAAAAAGGTTTCTTTTTACGGTGTTCATTAAATTTTTAAGGAATGCAGTCAGCCTGAACTGTGGATCAAAATAAGTGATAGATTAAATGCATGGATATATTAATTACTTTTCAGAAAGAAATAATTTCGGAAAGGGGTTCTCAAAAGTGAACATAAGTATATAAAGAAAACTACAACTAATCGATAGCGTACTCCATGTGGGAAGGAAGCACGAGCTCAATTCGATCCCCTACACAAGCTGAACCACAGGACAACAGACTCAAACTATTTGTAGATGTATCACCCATTCATTCGTGATAGTTAACTTTTTCGAAGGAAGTACTTTGCGGCCATAGATGGAGATACCAAGACTAGTTGTGGCAATATGCCCTTTTGATTTTTTGGATGAAAAAGAGCATGCATATTGCTTATTTTTAAAGGACCTGAAGTTGTCAATTGTCACTTTGGCGTCACGTGACCATACGCTCCCACCACTCACAACTTTTAACCTCCGCAATAGCACGATGCTCACTACCCGGATACCATCAAACCATTCTAGAATTTGAAAAAAAAAAAAAAAAAAAAAAGCAAGCAAGCTTTGTGTTTTGCTCGACATTAGGAGCATTTTTTTTTGGAACGACAAATAGGACACGAGCTTCTTAACCACACCACTAAACCACTATTATCGCAACCAGTAGCAACGCCAACCCAGAGAGTGTTCCACCACGAGCAAAAGCTCACCATTCGTGTGCTTATAATGCAAGTTTAAATTAAAAATAAGCAAAAAATATGCAATTTGAACACTCCATTACATTTATTTTTCCCTTTTCTTGCTATTTTGTCTCTTTTATTGTTCTATACTTCTATTCGTGTTAAAAGTTAGTAAAAAAAACTTAAACTATTCACCTATGAATGGAAAAATACTAGAATTTACCATTACGAGACAAACAACTTCAGGAAGTCTCTAAAGAATGTTTGTCTAAATATTAACCATAATAAATATATAGGACAAATAAATTAATAACATAGATATTGTTTCTTAAGGAAACGTACCTCGTGCAAAGTCATCAATAAGATAGATAGATGTCCACATAAAGAAAAATGATTGAAGAAAAAGGGCCCTATACTTTTTTGACTTCATCCTCAAGGCTTTGAATTAAACCAAAGTATATTTGGACGTGTTTGATTCATAGTCATGAGATCGATTATACCTTTTGAAAACATTGTTGTTTGAAAAGAGAATAAGGTAGAATGTAAGGCTGGATTAGGATTGCCGCATTGGATGCATGTTGAGACGTGCCTTTTAAAATTTATTTTTGAAATTGCTCTAGAAGAAATATAGGGTAGAATTAATGAACGAGTAGAGCTTTAATGGTACGTGAATGTGCCTATCAACTAAGAGATTGTTGGCTCGATCAAGTCTTGTTGAAGACATGTACATACGTGAGCTATACCGTTAAAAAATCCATATAATTTTGTCAACTCGCTTATCACACTTATTAAGGTGTACGTAAAAGATGTTACGGATATAAGCGCGTAGGAATGTAACACTATTCACACTTAAATGTTTAAGACAGTGCATGCACTTATAAGCGATGTTGCAAAAATCGTGAATTGGTAGTCGGACGGTCGACCTTCCTGTAGCTTGTAATCGGTCTAGGCGGGATTAATCGGTGATTAATCGGATTAGCATTTCCGACAAGTTTTTAGTATTTTCGGCATATTTTAGGTATTTTCGACAAGTTTTAGGTATTTTCGACAAGTTTATGTATTATCGGCAATATTTTTCTTGAAAAACATCTTGTAATAGATATAAACAATGACCATAAGTTATTCAAACAATTTTATGGGTAGTTTTAAGTATTTTCAGCAAGATATGAAGGTTTTCGACAAGTTTGACCACCATTAACCGTCATTGACCACCATTGACCACGGTTGACCGATTTGCTTGACCGATTTACATAAATCGAAAAGGTTGGTGGCCTTGAAGCATCTAATCGGTGATAAATCGGTCTTGTAGGCCTTGTTTTGCAATACTGCTTATAAGCATAAGCCGATTTTACCATGCATGATTGCATGCATTTAGAATAAATATATAACCCCGAAGCCAAAGTAAGCAAAAGTCAGCAATGACCACATAAAGTCTTGGATCACACATTTCAATTTCTGCAGGTATTTCATGCATGAAGAACGAATTTTTCCACATGAAGCTCCTTTTCATGTTTTAATGAATAAAGTTTGTTTGAAAATGAAATGAATAATACATATTTTTTTAAGAAAAATTCCAGTAATGTACAACTACTAATTACATGGTCAAAGAAGTATTTCTTTTTTGTTTGGTGGCACACATTGGACTTTTTGAACATATATCTCATAAATAACAAAAGGAAATTCTAAAATGACATCTTAGAAACGTGTTAAGTATACACAAACGACATGACAACATGCATGAAAGAACATAATACATCAATAACTTACAACTATGATATGATATTAGTCATATTACATGTACACACCTCATTTACGATATAATCTTTTATTTTGATATTTTTAATTATATATATCTAGCTAGACATCTAAAAAGAATGTAAAAAAGTACTATATGATAATGAGTGTGAAGTCAAAGATGGTATGGCAAATGGTCCATGCCATGCACACATCGTGGATTTAATTTGTCGGTCTTAATGAGAATGGAATAAGGAATTGCCAAAAAGTGGTATTTTGAATTATTGTTTGAATGTTAGAAATCGACTTTTCCAAAAGTATAGGTTTCCAAACTTCTATTCGTACGCATAGTTCTTGAAACTAGTGGCAAGATAAACGAGTTTCGACCTTGTTGATCAGTAACGGAAATTTACTACGAGGCAAACCTATTTGTTAGTCGACGCTCGAAAAACATGTTCTTTCTACTTAAAGAAAGGATTAAGTTAATTAAACATGATTATAATCTACAAAAGCTCTGTTAGAAAGTATACTACCATAACTTTTTGGTTTAGTAAGATAGTTAAACACACACTCATTTACTAATCTTGGTGTTTTAGTCTTTACCCATGTAAGATGGCAAACATAAGACTCTGAAAAAAAAAAAAAAAAAAGTTAGCTCACTACATTATTTTTACATAATTGTAAAAATGATTAAATCTCTAATTTTCATATAATAAGACCATTGAACTAAATAATTGAGATATCCTAATCACACATATGTAGGCTGATCGCCGAGGCGCTATGACGGCGGAGAAACGAACACCGAGGACCGAATCGGCAAAAACCTAGACGCAGACGAGACCGAATGTGGTCGGTCCGGTCCAACAAGGCTAAATTTTCGGTTTGTGGTCAGGGCCAGACCGACCCAGACCGAATCAGATTTGCCAAAAAATGGTAGACCGAGACGGAGCATGGCCGATCCTTCGATCTGGATTCGGTTTTAGTATACCGATCCGATCCATCCGGTCCGTTTGCTCACCCCTACACATATGTTAATTATTTGCCTATGTTTCTATTATATATGACAAATTCCAGGATGTCAACTTTGACTAATAATACAATGATTAAGCAATTATTCAAATATATAAAATCTAATATAAGTCATAACACATACATTGATATATTTGTCTCGAATGATATAAAGACAAAATGGCTAGGTTGGATTCTTACATTATACTGTAGTAATGGCGCATTTACTTACATTTCAAAATATTTATCGATCAACAAATAAGTAAATGTAAGAATTCTAACATTTTCTTCTTCTTGTTGTTGCATGGTTTAATTAGTAATCAAAATAATTAATTTATATTATCATTGATACTTTAGTTACTATCTATTAATCAAAGCAAAAAAACTATATATATACGTTTCTTAATTTTTAATCTTAATTTGTTAATAAATAGAAACTGTTAGTAATAATAAACCAATGATTGTTGAAATTTAGGACCCACGTTTTTGACTCTTGATCCTTTAAACCGACTGGATTACATGCTAACTGGAACATGTTTAAATGGGACACACTAGGCTTGGCAATTTTGCTACCCATATAGCTTTTGTCCAGGGAATATTCCTTTTGTCCCCCGCTTTTCCTTGCAATACAGTTTTTTGTCGGTTTACGTTCGTATTTATGCAGTTTTAAGCGTTTGGCTTATTAAACTTTATATTCTATTTACAGCCCGCATTTTAGGAGTTTATAGCTTTTTGATATAAAAAAAAAAAAAAAAAAAAATAGCCACCGTATGAATAAAAACATAGCCACCGTATGAATAACTCATCCCGTTTAAATTGCTAATTAATTTAAAAAGGTGGTTGATATGCTTCCAAGTCTCGTTCCTTATTTCAACTTAATTTTGGGCTTTATGACAACGCTATCTTTGTTCTTTTGTTACTAAAAACCACTATTAGCTTAAGTTATGTCAAAGTAAACTTAATACTTCAATCTTTTAGTATAGTTATTACCATAAGCATGCCATCATGGTTACAACAATGTTACATCATCTCTAACAATTTTTTTTTGTATTTCGATTGGCAAATTTTATCAACTCGACTCTTTTTCATTCGCGACTAGACAATAATGGTGATCACCTGTCCTTACTCTTGTGGTTGTGGATCATTTCTTGCCGGCTCCGTCTCAAGGTTGCATAAGGCGTAAGACGCTTCACCGAAAAGGGCTTATCAAAGTTTTAATTCTTTAAAAAGCAGTGAGTTTTATTTTTAAAGCTTCAGTTTCTCTTTAGTTGCACTTACGAGTTATTATAATTGTACTAGCAGGGTGCGCGCGCGTTCTTGCGGCGGCGAATGTACCCTGAAATAAATTTTTTCGGTGAATCATGTATTTTAGTTTATTATGTTATTTTTGACAAAAAAATTTCACGGTATCATTTCGTTTTAGCCCGTGCCAGGTGCCTATTTGGCCCATGCCCGGTTCGCTCGAGCCCGTTCCGCCTCACGCTTTGTTGGAAGTCGGGCTAGCCCATTTGCCCGTTGACCGCCTCGGACTTGAATATCATTATAATGTGCTTTATTATTTGTATTAGTGACATTTAATGCAAGGTTCCATGAGTGCGTGGCGGATACTGCCACGAAATAAAATTTTTCGGTGAATCATGTATTATAGTATATTATGTTCTTTTTGATAATAAATTCTGGTTTCAAAATTTCGTTTGCTTCGTGCCCGTTTGGTACGTGCGCCCCTCGGGCTTTCGTTTGGCGCATGCCGTTTGGATCATACCCGTTCGGGCTCGGGCCCATTTGACCGTTTTCCGTTCGAGCTTGAATATTTGTATAATGTTTTTTATTATTTGTATTAGTGACATTTTAATGCAAGAATTATGTTTAAGTTGGTTGTACAATATGCTTGATAATTTGTATTTCTTTTGTAAGGAGTGTTTTAATAACTGCATTAATTGTATTTATTGACCAATTAATTAATTAACTACATTAAATATGTTGACCACATTAATAGTACTTTGTATTTTGTACATTAAGCTTTAAGACTTGTAAGTCTTAAAATTACGATTGATGAGAAAGATCTTTAATAGTGCATTATGTATTGTACAATATGCTTTGTATTTTGTAAGTCTTAATTTTAATACCATGAGGAGAGAGATTCATTCATCTATTGTAAGTAGTATAGATTGTCGTATCTATATTATTGACTATCTAACAATCAACAGTTATATATATAAAAATTTGGGCATTATTAAACTCGGGTCTTAAATTACGCTTGCTTTAATGGCCTTATGGTTGAGACTGCCTGTTTCTTGCCGTTGCATTCAACATGGTTGAAGGTCTTTTGAGAAAATGTGAAAATAACATCTTATTTCATATCTATGAAGATCAAATTCCTAGGTGATTCTAGCAGGATTAGTAGATTGTTGATCAAAATTTTTTTATTTATAAATGACCAACACATGTTGGTGATTTGTGATTTGTGAAATGTGAATTGTGAATTGTGAACTTGTGATGCATCTAAGGATCTAAAGCCCATATGTTGATGTAGGTTTAGACAATTGGGCCATTTGCCTAACATATGTTTGACTTTTATTCTTGCAAAAGTTATGTTTGAAAAGGTAACTAAAACAAACAAGGTATACACGTATTTTACTACTCGGTTTTTTTTATACTTCTTATGTTCAGACACTGTATCAAATATATCAGTTGAACAAAAAGTGTAACCAAAGGATCAGGATTCTCTCATTTTAATGAGAGGTAATGTTATACTTAATGTGATTGTATATTTGAACTAAAATAAAATAAATGTTTTACAATAATGACAATGTACTATCACAACAAGCATAATATATGTTCAAATGAACATGAGAAGATCCTTATCCGTAACGAAAACTCCCAATAAAAGCTTTATTTTTGAACAAATATACTTGGCCAAGAGGCCCAAAGATCAGTTAAAACTTTAACCATGCTTTACTTATAGATTTATTTCGATAACAACTCTAGATAGAAATCGTCGTAGACTGAAAATTTTTGATTATATTCAAGCATCATACAAGACTATATGATTCTTGAACTCAAGAGAAAATATCATTTCAGGGCGTTAATGTGTTACAAAACTATGTGATACAAAATATCGATATGTAATCACATCTTACAAAACTATGCATTTTACATAATATACATCGCAAGACCTTGCAGCAGCGGATCATTGATCCATCCTATTTACCGGGTCATTTCTTTTTACCTTTTCCCTTTTTACACTTCTTTCCCTTGTTGTTTCCTATCCCTTTCTTGCTTTTACCATCCTGAGTTTTACCCCAGTCTCTTTGATTTGCGATGTATATTCTGTAAAATGCATAGTTTTGTAAGATGTGATTACATATCGATATTTTGTATCACATAGTTTTGTAACACATTAACGCCTTGAAATGATATTTTCTCTTGAGTTCAAGAATCATATAGTCTTGTATGATGCTTGAATATAATCGAAAATTTTCAGTTTACGACGATTTCTATCTAGAGTTGTTATCAAGATAAATCTATAAGTAAAGCATGGTTAAAGTTTTAACTGATCTTTGGGCCTCTTGGCCTCCCTTTTTACACTTCTTTCCCTTGTTGTTTCCTATCCCTTTCTTGCTTTTACCATCCTGAGTTTTACCCCAGTCTCTTTGATTGTCTTTAACGGGTAAATCGTCAGCTGTTTCTTTAACCTGAGACGTGCTCTCTGACACTAACATTTGCCCAATCTCTGATTCCTGACTGATACGGTTCAACAAATCATATATCATTTGCTTTTCAATTTTAATCCTCTTCATAATGATTTCCATACCCCCCCCCCAAAAGTGTATGATCCACTCCTTGTTTACTGAAAAGGAACCAAACATACAAAAGCTTTAAAGAAGTACTAAATGTATGTAAACATGTCGAATTATAAGGAAGAGGATTTCAGTTTGGATAGGTTTAAACCATAACAAGAAACCTCAAAATATACAATATTACAAGTCTAACCTCGTGATAATAAAATCATCAAGGATCAAGAGGTCATCTAATGGACAGCCTATAAGTTTTATATCTTTTCCAGAACGTGATTTTCCATCCTCAAGAGCAGTAGCTAATGTCTGTATATTTTTCATCAATTTTTTCTGACAAAAGAATATAATTAGAAGACCGATAATGATAAAGCTAAAAAGAACCACAAAGTACTTACCGCTATTTGAACTAAAAATAAACTCAGTGACTCTCCATTCTTCCCATCAATTAAAGCAGACAAATCATCCAGAAATTTCCAATTCATTCACAGGTCCGCCTTGCATACAGTAAGCTCATTATCTCCTATTTAGATTTATGAAGGTCCACAAATATAGCACAAGGAACATGGATATTTGGACTCTCATTTCCTGAACACACGATCAGGAGGGGATCATCTACACTTGAAAACGCTTCTACAACAATTTCTGGATTTAAATTCAATTCACAACCCTTCCTTACCCTAAGAAGATTAGACACAACGTTCTCTGGAAGCAAATCAGCGATATTTTTCTTACTCGTCAGCAAATCAAATATTATCATCACGGAACAATCTGATCCTTTCAGACACAGTAAGGATAATATCATAACCATCTTCAATATTAAAAGTCGACGGTAACAAGGGTGATCGATGTTTGATTTTTGAATCCATGATACACTAAATTTTCTATTCTTGAGAATTTGTTTGGCTATTTCAATAATAAGGCTTACAGTATTCTCAGAAATCGGTTTAGGTGATAACAAAGTTAGAGTAGTAGTAGACTGGATGTGTAATTGATCTAACAAAAGAAGATCTTCTTGTGAAAAAAATCCTTGAAGAGAAAGATTCTATTATAATGAGATGGTCCACGAGATATGCGAAATAGTGAGGTGACATGTCGTCGCGTCTAAGGATATTTTCCAAAGCACGTCCAAGTGATTGAGCAATATTAACATCATTCAATCTTATTTTCTCAAAAATCGATTTCCATGCGAGATTCCACTAAAGCATCTTAATGATCCTCATAAAGTGCTTCAGATGTTCCTGTCTCTGGACAAATCATCATCACCATCCTGATTGTCGAATTTGTGAGATCATGTTTGATGTCAACATTTTGTAGCATAATCTCTTTAAGTTGATAGAAAGATCAGTCTTTCTTAAAGGTATCAAGTCTTTGGATACTGCATTTCGCCAGTCCAATGGAAACACAAGATGTAAATAACTTGTAGAGATACTTAGAAAACTTTACAGCTTCCTTTTGTAAGAAGGGGTGAGGTTAAGATACTGAGAGTCTTGAAGGAACTTGGAAACCTCGAAAATGTGTAGAAGGGATGTGCTTTGGTGGAGTGCATGACGTTTGAATTTGACTTGTGCAGACCTTCAAGAGTCTCAACTCTCAAGCACCTTTATACCCACAGAAGTAATTCCCGACTGCCAATAAGACCTCATAGCAAACACCAACTCCCTGCCATCACAAGTTAAACGTTTTCCATCCCTATGAAGACCCTTTTGACCAGAGTTTCTTAGCCAATCAATGAAACGCCCCAAACCAAATTTGATTTTTTTTGCACAAATGGCTTAACCAAAACCGATCTTCTGTTATTAATCAAACATACTTAATATATTTTAATGTAGAATCACTTCCTGGAAGTATTTTTATGTGAAAGTAGTCTCAAATGCCATTACAACGATAGGTGGCACGACTACCACGATAGGTGGCATGACTGTCATACCTTATTTAGCCGCTCGACTGAGCATTTAGCTGCAGCGGCTGGCCATCTAGCCACGGCAGCTAAACCCTTAGCCGTACGGCTAAAATATGTTGTTAGCTAACACATACATATATTAAACCTTGTATTGCATAATGAACAATGATTACAATGTTGAGTGTATATATAATACACAATGGGCCTAACTACATACAAGCCATGCTAAACAATAAATGAGCTTTAGCCCTTACAAATAATCTGTCTAACAACCCCCCACTGTTTGAGCGGGAGGTGCACAAACACTCAAGCTAAAACGAAACTCATCAAATAAGGCCGTAGGTAAACCTTTCGTAAAGATATCTGCATATTGATAGCGAGAAGGGACGGAACACGTACATGACCCGTAGCAACCAAATCACAAACAAAGTGAATGTCGATCTCAATGTGCTTCGTGCGTTGATGTTGCATGGGATTAGACGAAAGGTAGACCGAACTCACATTGTCACAATAAACAATCGTAGCCGTAGAGAGTGGCGTATGAAGCTCTCGTAAAAGATTACGTAACTAACAAGTTTCCGCAACCGCATTGGCAACACCCCGATATTCAGCCTCGGCACGACCGAGAGAGAGTAAACTGGCGCTTGGAGGACCAGGATAGAAGATTGTTGCCAAGAAAAATAGAATAAACAGAGGTAGACCAACGTGTAGTCGGACACCCAGCCAAATCTGCATCAGAATAAGCAACCGAGGAAGACGTCGAAGATGAATAATTTGCAAACCATAAGTCAAGGTGCCACGAACATACCGCAAGATCCTCTTGAGTGCCTAAAAATGAGGCTCCCGGGGATCATGCATAACGAAACAAACCTGCTGAACCGCATAAGATATATCGGGCCGCGTGAAGGTCAAATATTGTAGAGCCCCTACAATACTACGATACAAAGTATGGAATCTGTGTCAACCGGAGTACGACACGGATTACAAGTAAGCATGCTAGCACGCTCAAGAACCTCAGTCTCATACTTCTCTTAGGATAAAAACATCCCATAAGTATTAAGAGTCACATAAATACCCATAAAATAATTAAGATGCCCCAAATCAGTCATAGAAAACTTCGTATGTAGAGAAGCAATAATACACTATAGAAGATCCGTAGAAGATGCAGTCAACACAATATCATCAACATATAGCAGTAAGTAAGCAATGTCCGACCCTTGTCTGTAAATGAAAAGAGAAGAGTCACATCGATTATGATGAAAACCAACCCGAGTAGCATAGGCTGCAAACCGCTGAAACCACGCCCGTGGGGCTTATTTCAGGCCATAGAGCGATCGTTGTAATAAACAAACATGATCAGGATAACGAGCCAAGAGGCTGGTGCATATAAACAGTCTCAGATAACGAGCCATGCAAAAAAGCATTCTTGACATCAAGCTGGTGAACCGGCCAATGACGAGAAAGAGCAAGGAGAGCACAATACGTATAGTAGCCGGTTTAACCACCGGACTAAAAGTCTCATCCACATCAATACCTGCAAGTTGAGTGCTACCATTCGTAACAAGGCGAGCCTTGTAACGATTAAGACTACCATCTGCATTGTGCTTATGCCGAAAAAGCCATAAAGAACCAACAATGCACAAGAATCCACGTATTATTCTTAATTAACGCATTATATTCATCAAGCATAACACTATACCTATTAAGATCATTAAACGCTTGTGTATATGACTTGGGAAGTGGGGAAATGGTGGACACATTGAGAGTGTAACATTGAGTAGGATGATTTGTACTGACACGGAAGCGAGTGACCATGGGATGAGTCGAAGCAGGATTCGGTTTGGGTTGCGATGCAACATTGGTTGTAGTTTGCTAGACAGAAGGGGGAGTTGGGGTAGTGGAGGACGTATGGGTTAGGCCAGATTGCAAAGTAGATTGAGTGGTGGGAAGTGGGATGTGAGAGGAATGGGTAGGTTGTGGGCCAGGTGTAGTGTGTGAGCCATGAATTGTAGAATTGGGTACAACAGTAGCTGAAGCTACTGAATCAAAATGGACAGGAGTTGTGGCATGTTGTATATGGGTGAGTATGTGTTGTTGTATGAAGTTGGGGGACGAGTCTAAAACGTGTATGAGGGTGAGGCATTAGGAGTCATTGAGCCGTACGGAAATACCGTCTCATGAAAGGTCACATGACGAGATAAGATGATTTTATCCGTATTCAAGTCAAGACTCATATACCCGCGGTGATTGGTAGGATAGCCAAGGAATATTGATGGAGTGGCTCGGGGTTCAAGCTTATGATTGGTGTGAACATGAGGGTAGCAGAGACACCCAAAAACACAGAGATCCGCATAATTAGGTGTAGTCTTAAAAGACGGGTGTGAGGTTTCTCATTTTGAACGGCAGTGGATGGCAAAATGTTTAAAAGGTAGGCAGCCATATAAAGTGCTTCAACCCAAAATGTTTATGGTAGGTGTGCTTGAAATAGTAAGGCACAAATGAGGTTGTTAATGGTACGTATCATGCGTTCCGATTTGCCATTTTGTTGAGACGGTTTTGGACAGGAAAAACGATTGGTGATGCCATTGGATGCAAATAATTGGTGTAGGGCATTGTTATCAATTAAATTGATTTTTAACATAAGCACGGAAATGAATAAATTTTGACAACGCATCTGATTTATTGCGTAATGGATACACCCACAAATAATTCGAGAAGTGATCAAGAAACAAGACATAATATTTAATACCCGAAACACTTGAAAGTGGAGATCTCCATAAATCAAAATGAATAATATCAAAAGGAGACTTAACAACTGTTTCAGAAAGCGAAAAAGGAAGTCGCGCGTGCTTGCCAAGCTGGCAAGCATGGCATAGCACGGGAGACTTAGTCTTATTACATGAAATTAAACTATTATTAACTAAAGAACGTAGCACGTCACTTCCAGGATGACTAAGACGTTGATGCCACGTTTGCTGACCGACCAGAAAAGCTTGAGGATATGACGGAGACGTGACCGGGTAGATATCACCCGTGCTATCACATCGAAGAAGAAATTGACGGGTCCAAAAATCCTTCAGAGAAAAACCAAACTCATCAAATTCAAGGGTGAATTTATTTTCACGAATAAACTGGCGAACAGAAATTAAATTTTTGACAATATTGGGTGTAATTAAAACGTTGTTTAAGTGAAAGGTACGATGAGGAGTTGGTAAAGTGCTATGGCATGTATTAGTAATTGTAATGGAATTCCCATCACCAATGAGAACAGATGGATAAATACGAGAATTAAAAGTAGTATCAAGATTACTAGCACAAGAGTTAAGATGAGAGGACGCACCCGTATCCATGTTCCAGTTTGCATTAGTGGGATCCGGTAGTGTAATAGTGTTAAAAGCATGTGGTAGCATCGTCTCTTGACTAGTTGAACCGGACTGATTTCCTGAGCCGTGAACCGCTGTTGCAAATAAAGCTTGTTGCTGTGGAGATTGATAAGGATTTAAAACGTACGCTTTTAGGGGGTCATTTAAGCCCTATTTTGACATATTTTATATCCGTTACTGCTTAAAATCATTCCTTTTCACTTGTCTTTTGGAAGCAAAATGCTGAAATGAAGCATATTTGGACGAAAAGGAGCAAAAACATGAAGAAAATGGCAAAGTCAAGATCGAAGACACTCAAGACTGATCAGCAGAACCTGACGGCATCCCATCCAAAGGGTGATGCCGTCCCTCTATGAAGACTTGATCAAAAATATATGGAGGGCGTCACTTACACTTTTTACTCCAGACGACCCATATTTAGAATTCAGACGACGTCGCAACTAAAGAGCGACGGCGTCACAACTCTCAAGTGACGTCGTCCCATCAATGACTTGGCCCAGACGAAACCCTAATGACGGCGACCTGACGGAGTCGCTAGCAAAAGGCGACGCCGTCGCGATTGTAAATCTATATATAGAATTCGATTTTTCTGTATTTTAGGAGGTAGAATTTTAGAGAGCAAACCCTAACTCAGTTGTAGTCCGACTTGGACAGTGTTAGGATTTATAAAATCCAGTGGTTAAAGTGTCGGTCACCTCAAGTATATGTAATCGTTAGAAAGCTCGTAGTCGTAGTGATTTAATGTTAGTTAGTATTTAGTTAAGTAACATCGTGGAGGACGGATGGGTCTTTACCCACTGTATGCCTGATCCAGATCCCGTAGGTGGCATTTTGTATAAGGTACTATAAATACCCTCTACCTCCCAAGGTAGAGGGTTGGAGCTCATAATAAGATTTTTCTTTCTTTCTCTAAGTTCCCTAAACCTCTAAACTTTCTCTCTCTAAAATCCTTAAGGTGTACGCCCCATATAAACATGGTTTGATGTGTATGTGAAATCCAATATGTTACAAATGGTATCAAGAGCTATGGTTTGATCATTTCTCTTACATGTTCTTGGATTTCTAGTGGTTTTATATGGTTTTTGGGTTTGAAAAAGTTTAGTGGTATTTGCATAATTTGGACCATTTCTAGTGTTAAAGTTTGGAGTTTGATTGTACTTTTGTGTTTAGAATCATTATAAGTGCTTAGGTTTTGATTTGGAAGGCTTGAATCAGTGTGGTTGGGTTAGTTTTGGATTGAAAAGTGTTGTTTTTGAAGATTTCATACTAGCGACTTGTGTCTCGGACTTGATTTCTTCGTAGCGACTTGTCTCTACGATTTAAGCGACTTTTGCTGTAGTGTGAAGCGACTTGTGCCCTAAGCGAGTTGTCTTTTGAGACAAAACGACAAATAGTACAAAGTAGTGGTCGTACTGTTTTGTCTAGCGAGTTGTCACTAGCGACTTGTCCATCTAGCGAGTTGTTTCTATAGCAACCTCTGTGTCTAGCGACTTGTCACTAAGCGATTTGTCTTCATAGCGACTTGTGTCACTAGCTACTTGTTCTTCTAGCGAGTTGTTACACTAGCAACTTGTTACTAGCGATTTGTCTTCATAGCGACTTGTGTCATACAAGCGACTTATATCTCAAGCGACTTGTCCCTTGAGCGACTTGTATACCTAGCGACTTGGCGCAAAGCGACTTGGTGACTAAGCGACTTGTCTTCAAGGTTTGAAGCGACTTGGTTAATTATTGTTTCTGATTGTTACATTTTACGGTTTTCTCTTGATTTAGTAAAATCTCGTGAAAGAATCTATTTCGGTTTAATCATAGAGTTATAAAATCCCGTGAAATCTGTAATCATGTCTACCAACGTGCCTACAATCATCTCTTCTGCAGCTGAGGACGTTCAAGTAGTCTGGATCGAGATACTCGGTTCCACCTATGCTTGACAGAACTGATTATGACTCATGGGCTCAACAAATTAGGTTGTATTGTTTGGGAAAGGAAAATGGGGTTAACATTCTCAAATCAATTGATGAAGGACCTTATCAGATTGAGACTACAATAGACATACTTGAAACCCTGCGGGCGGATGGTACAGTGATCTTAGGTTTGGACAGACCAAAGACGTATGATGAGCTCAATGATAAGGAGAAAAAGAGATACGATGTTGATATCAGGGCTTCAAACATTATACTTCAGGGTCTTCTAAAAGACATCTACAAGTTAATCAATCACAACAACAAGCCAAGGCAGTTTGGGACAATGTTAAGATGCTTCTCTCTGGTTTTGAATTGAACAAAGAAGACAGGGAATCTCAATTGTATGATGATTTTGAGAACTTCGAGATGAATCCTGGAGAAAGTGTCACTGAATACTATGTGAGGTTCCACAAACTTGTGAATGATATGAGGAATATCAAAATGACCATGCCAAATATTCAGCTCAATTCAAAGTTTGTGAACAACATGAGTCCCGAATGGCACAAATTTGTCACCTCAGTCAAGCTAACTAAAGGATTAAGGAACATCAACTATGAGCAATTGTATGACTTCCTACTTCAGAATGAGAAGCATGCTATGTTTGAACGAATGATTCTTGAAAAGTTCAAATATAATCAGGGAGAGGCAAGCTCATCAAATGACTCAAAAGCATTCTACACAAATGTAGGAATTACCACCAAAGCCTCTCAAGTCATACCAACGGGTAACGGTAACCACAAGCTCATTCCAGATCCAGCATATAAGCCTCGGACTCAAACACAATCATGGAAAATTTCATCAATCAATCGGCTCTTATGGTTAAACAAAATCGAACCTATCCACACACTAACAATGATATCGAGCGCATCCAATCTACACAATCATGTTATTGTCGAGATGGTAAGATCATGGTGCAACCAGCAAAGGAAGACGGTATGAACAAGGAAAAGGTGGAGTAGGTGGAGGGTATGTGGCTAATCAGAATTGTGGAAGGAATACAAATCAAGGACAAGGAAAGCCAATCAAGTGCTACAACTGCGGTGGTGAAGGACATATTGCAAGGAAGCGCACTTCTCCAAAACGCCTCAAAATGCGAGTATTTCAGGGGACAAGATGCTTTGTGCAAGCTCGGGACAATGGAGCGGTTTTGAATGAAGAAGAATTGCGCTTTCTTGCTAAGGAAATGCTAAAACATATGATCTTTGATGTGGATGAGCGACCAATTCAGGAAATAGGTCACAATCATCAAAATGCCTTTCAAGTTCTTGATGTGATGCATTTGACTCGATGTCGATGATGAACCTACTGCCAGATAATCTTTATGGCTAGTATTTCACCAATGGTCTCTCCAAAGGTCTCATTACCCAACAGTCGGTCCACCCAAAGATTCAATCATTTCAGAGGTATTAAAACTATACGATGAAGTTGATGAGCAAAAGATACATAACAAAGTACAATCACATGAAGCTAATGAATCAGATATAGATAATGTGAGTAATAGTAATATTTTCCCACATGATCAATATGTGATTAAAAGTGAAAGTGAGATTGTACCAAGTGATGCATCTTCTGCAGTCAATGACGACTATTTTTTGATGAATACACTGCATGTGCTCCTGATGATTCTGTTATCTCTGAACTTAATTCCTATAAAGAACAAGTTGCCATTTATGAACAACGTGCTAAATTTGAGTTAACTACTCGTGAGCAGGAAATGGATGACAAAATGCGTACAATTATTAGAAAAAGTAATTTTGGGGAAGAAATATTAAAACAAGAGCTAGATTCCTTAAAGGAAAAACTAAACAAAACTGTTAAGCAAAAGCATGAACTTCAAGAAAATGTTAAAGTGCTTAAACAGGAATTTAATGCTAAGGAATCAAAACTTTTAACTGATTTTTCCAACCTAAAAACTTTGAAAAACAAGCTTGAAAATAAGTTGCACATACAAGGGAATACCTGATTCACTCACATGATCACTAAGCATAGATTTCTAAGGGACAAACATAGTATTCCCCTAATAGAGGAGCCAAATCCCGAGTACTGTAAAAAGGCTAAAGCTTTCCATACGATTGTATATGATGGTAATGAGATCCTTAAGCCTAGGCAAACACCATCATGTATTGGAAGCACGGAAGGGGATAGAAAGTTAGGAGATGCCTCTAGGGAGAAAATGGATAAGAAGCTAAAAGATCCTCAGTGTAAAAAGCAAAACATAACGATCAAACCCCATGATTACACTAAAGAAAATTGGATTTCCCTGAACATGTTTAAGCCTCAAACTCAATTAACTCCAGAAAAAGTTACTTGGAAAAAAGACATGGATAAGCAAAAAGTAAATGTACTTGTTGAAACAAACACTCCCCTTAGGAAAGTGCCTCCAACTAATGTGTATCCTCCGAATACACCAATGCATTTAGTTCCTAGAACTATTCCCAATAAGAGCAAGACCTTAATCAGCCTGTATGTTGTTTATCAACTATTCGTTGATTTTGAGAAGACATGTAAGAAGAGAATCACACCTACAGGGATAATTGAAGGGGAGGGGGGTTTTGAGCAAACTAAAGAATGTTATTTAACTAAAGTCGTGCCTTTCTTTAAACAATTAAAAAATCAATTTGAGAGTCTTCAAAAGGGGATAAATTCAGAGATTAAAGAAATGGAAAAGGAATTTGATAACATGATAATTGAGGTCAATGATTATGAACGTGAACTCAAATGTAATGAAATTGAAAGGAAGAATCTGCATATCTTAAATGAGAACTTGATTTCTAGTTGTGTTGCTCAAGATGTGTTTTATACTGTTACAAAGCATTCTATTACTGCTTCTCAATTTCATGAATTATCTGTTGCTTTGAAAGTTTCCCATGATCGTGTCATTGAGCTTGAAAACAAAAACTCAGAACTAAATGAGAAAATAGAACAGGATGATCATGATAACTTGGTAAAACATTTTTCTAAGTTAGAAGTTGAACACTTTAATTTGCAACTGAAATATCAACATCTCAAAGAAAATGTTAACACCTCAAATATCAAGACATCCTCGGATGCTCCCGAAGTTTGATGAGCTTTTGAAATAAACAAACATGATGAACCGATTCGAGCTCACTTGTCACACGATCGAAGGATGAAAACCCAAATTTCACAACTAAAGGGTGAAAAGAACAATGTGACTGACTCCCAAATGCCTCCTCCTTTAGATTCTCAATTTTCTCAAAATTTTCATCTTCAAAACATCATTAATGTATTACAACAAGAAAATGAGAGTTTTCTAGAAATGAAAAGGTCAAACGACACTTCAAAGAGTTATACGATTCAATGAAAGTCAATCGTGACAAGAACAATGAAAAATAAACTTCTTTACAATTGGAAATTGAGAATCTCAAAAGTCAGGTAAAAGGGAAAATGCCACTTGTCTGTTATGAGAATGTTGCTTCAAAGGCATATGCGGATTCTAAGTATACTGTGACTGTTAAATATATTCCCCCTCATCTTAGAAATAACGAATTTGGGTTTCAAGAATATTTTTCGTACCTTAAGGATAGTCTAGAATGTCTCCGTGAGATTGTCGAGGAGGATAGCATAAACAAACCACTTGATAGTGAAGTTAAGTATGAATGCTTATATGCCAAACGATCTCAGGAACTTTTAGAATGCTTAAGAGCAACATGCCCTAAATCCTTTTGTAAGAAAGATAAAGTTGTGATGCCTTGCTCTATGCCTAGTGTTAAGCATGCAACCCATGATATGCCTTGGTTTGTGCCAAAAGTCAAGCATGTGAGCTTTAATGTGCCTTCAAGTAGTTCAGATCCCAGCACTTCTAAACCTGAAATACAAAAAGTAGCAAAACCAACTAATGTTCCCATTCCCTCTCAGAGGTAAAAGTGACACCAAAGCGGCGGTGTCAAAGCCTCAAGGCAACACAAAGAATGATTGGACCTTGCAAGCTAGGAATGTTCAGTGGAAGAAAGTAGAAGATCACCTTAGGAAGAATGAAACTATGTTGAATAAAACGAATCATGTTGATTCTAGTGTTAGCTCTAAGCATCTGTAATTAATCACGAATTCTACTACTTTTGGCAAAACATGTAATGATGATTGCTTGGTTTATGTTACTAATCATGCACGTGGTGTGAATGATTTGATTAATGCTGTTAAATATCCAGTTAAAATTGCTAATGCCAACAATCAAGTTAAGAAGGCTAGAAAGCAAAGGCGGAAGAAGGTTAGAAAACATTGGAAACCCACAGGAAGAAAATTCAGTAGTATAGGTTATCAGTGGATACCTACTGGCCGCAAATTTAATCTTAATGAGTTATGCCCTAAATTATCTAAGTCAATTCCCATTAGGAAATGGATGCCTACCGGTAGAACTATTCCTTTAAGAAGTGAACATACTTTAAATAGGTCTAATGCGTACACTAGCACTGCATATATTCCTAATGATTCCATTGATTCTGCTTCTAATGTGGGTGTTCCAATCATCATTACTAACCGGATGGAACCCATTCTTGCATAGGGGATCCCAATTGTCCGATTATCCATTCTTGTGCGTGTTCAATGCGCATCGTTCAAATCGCCTACGTGGTACTTGGACTCAGTACATTTCCAAGCATATGACCGGAGACCGCCATGCTCATGAACTTCGTGTGAGTAAATTTATTGGGATTGTTAGATTCGGAGCGACCATTTTGGTGAAATTATGGGTTATGGAGATTATGTTGTTGGTGATAGTGTAATCTCCAGGGTATATTATGTTGAAGGTCTTGGTCATAACCTGTTTTCTGTTGGTCAATTCTATGATTTCGATCTAGAGGTGGCTTTTAGAAAACATACTTGTTTCATGTAGGGCCTTACTTTTATCAACCTTATCACAAACCCAACACAAATACCACAAGATGAACACGTGAAACCACAAACACAATATGCGTAAATAAGTAAGAAAGAAAGATGAGATGGTGACTTGAATATAAGATATGTTATGCGTATGTATGTGAAGAGATAAAGATAAACAATATGTTGTATTACTTCAAAGGAAAAACACACACACACACACACTTTCAAGCACACCCCTCAAATGACCATTTGAGGGGTATTTATAGTCCAAGGGACTTGATGCCCTAAAGGCTTTCTTATGGGCTTCGTGGGCTTGGACATGGGTTGGATTGGATAAAAGGCAAGCCTTACATAACTAGTACCCATTTAGCTTAGTCCAATCCACGAGCCCGTTGACTATTCTATCACGATATCTAACACACGTTATAAAGTTCCTAAATGTGAATGACCATCACTTCTAATAAAAACTATTAAGGCTAACAATCTCCCCCTAAGGGGTGGTCATTCAAAAGATGCTCCACTTGATTTGGTCTTTACTTTTCTTGAGCTCGAACTTTGTGCGTAGATATTGAATAGTCTTGATTCTTTGTTCCTTCATGCTTTGTGATCAGATAATGTGGTTGTTCGCGTTGTCAACTTCGTTGGTTAGGTGTCTAATCACGTCTTTCTCCACAATGCTCACACTTCTATTTGACTTTGAATTACCAATGATGAAGTTCTCGAGTCTTTAAACTTTGTAGATTCTTTGACATTGACGAAGAATCATCTTTAACATTGAGTAGCCTTTGATTTTGATGAGAACTTTCATGTGTTGTTGGTATGAGCATGTGGATAGTCAGCACGATCCATCCGCTCCGGAGCTTCCATAAGAAGAAAACATAAAACAGTTAGTAATAAGCGGATTCCGGCACTTACAAGTTTGAATTTCGAGGGTGTTATGACAAAGATAGTGTGAAAACACATCTCTAATTTTCACAAAGGCCGTTCTCGAACGGAGTCCCACAAGTGAGATAACGCGATATACGAAAGTACATCTACAGTTCGGATGAGTCAGCGAGGTACACGAAGCATCACCCACGATGTAGACCGCTTGAGACACACTAAAGCGTAATCCCGAGGAGTTACGAAGTGACTGCTTTATCGGGTGCTTGATGTTGACCCGCAGGGAGTTTCCATTCAATCATCAGAAGATCACAGATGTGAAACATCTCATAAATGTTCTCGGCGGATTGCTAAGACTGCGTAGGACTCTATAATATATCACTTGCCCTTAATGATGAACAACAAGCGATGTCATGTCAAGTGTTCCTATGAGATCTTTGATGAATCTCGTGGCTCTAGACTCAATTAGTGCATTTTGGTTTTTGAGACTAGGAGAGGTCTCCTTCTTCAATATCAATCGATCTCTAAGAGAAAGCCGATAGTTTGTAGGGTTCCATGAGAATGAAACAAATCCTTTTGAGAGGAATTGAGTGGCTAGAAGGTTAGGTGCGGCCACCGGGTCCATGACGTATTTGTATTCAATACCAAGTCATCTAGTGACAACCGAGTAGCATATGTATTGAACCCTGTTTACGCCCTAAGGTTGAATATGGAGGGCTATTTCTTTTCACCCTTTCATTATATTTCTTTTTAATTCTTCAACCCCTTCTTTCTCCTTTCTCACATTACTCCCTTTTCAATCATTCCTAAGGACTTCTAATACTAACTATTTGTGATGTCCTTGGGTAGATCCCTCCGACTCTGGCGGATCATAGGACGAATTTCCTATCCATAGTCACCTTATAACTCCATGATTGTCCTATTGTTGCCATAAAACCATTTTTCTTGAAAATCTCTCACAGTGTTTATGATAGAAAACATGTTTGAAGCACTCCGAGAGTTTTATATTTTCAGAAACACTCCCCTTCATATGTGCTTATAAGTTTTAACAAAAATCTGCACATCGAGGGTAGAGTTTGCACTTTTGAATTGATCGGCTCATGATAGACACTTCCCCACGAGACACGGTTACGTTGCCTAGTTAAAGAGTTCCATTGTCAGGTTTTAGGTGACAACTAGCTCTAATAACTAACTTGAAGTTGTAAACACTCCTTGAAAAGGAGGTTAGACCCATGAAGGTGCATATCTATCACAAGTTTCTAGAGATGGTACATTTATCGACTTTGATTCCGTCAATTCATTGGTTCCGTCGAGTCGAGCTCATTGTGAGATTCTAACAACGATCATTAAAACATTTTGATCACATTTTAATCACGTCTCCTCCCCCTCAAAATAGCATATTCGTGATATTTTTGATATCAACGGATTAAACAACATTTTAGAATCTTTTGGGGAGACAAACGGATTTGATTTAAGCATGAATTTGGTACTTTTGTTTTATACTCCCCCTTTAATAAAGCATAATCAATTAAAGGGTTTTAGAGGAGTTATCTTGAGCACAAAATATTTTGAAAGATTTTGAAAATCTTTTGAACAATCTTGAAAAGGTGCTCAAGATGATGATGATTTCTCACCATTTTTAAATGTACAATCTTTTTTAGTACACTGACATGTTTTAGAAAACAATAAAGAACTCTCGCTCAAGCATCTGTACATACCCGTATCATTGTTGAATGACATTTCTAGAAACGTACATAATATTGATTATACGAGAGACATGTAAAGTGAGAGGAATATTTTTGGATTTTAGATTTTATATTATTTTTGTATTTTTGAAAAAGTTTATATTTTTATATTTTTCTTTTGTTGGTTTTTCAAATTTTGTATTTTGTTTATCAAAAATATTTACAAAGTACACAAAGCTTTTGAAAATCATTTTCAAGAAGAATCGAGAAGACGCGTTCTAACTCCTCGGGTTAGGCTTCAGATTCCAAATTCGTAACTAAATAGTCAAACCTTTCTTTTGGAAGGGCTTTAGTTAATAGATCGGCAAGTTGGTAATCTGTCTTCACGAAGAATAATTCAACAGTACCATTTTCGACGCACTCTTTGATGAAGTGATAGCGGACTCTGATATGCTTAGTCTTTGAGTGATGAACAGATTGCATGATATGGCTATGGCACTTTTCGAGTCACAATACATAGGTATTTTATCGGAAGTAAAGCCATAATCTGAGTTGTGTTCTCATCCATAGAACTTGAGCACAACACGCAGATAGAGACACATACTCGCCTTTCAGCCGTTGAAAGTGCAAGGCAATCTTGTTTTTTGATGACCAGACTTACTAACTTTTCACCCAAAATTGTGCCCTCCGTGATGTACTTTTGTCAGAATCTTGATCACCATGCGTGGTCCGCAGATTGACCGAAAAGGCAATTAGATCAAACCGATTCCTTCGATACCAAAGTCCCATGTGAATGGATGTCTTCGTGTAGTCAAAAGATCCGCTTAACCTCTTTGAGGTGCGTAGCCGTAGGCTTTGCATTTCAAACCGTGCTAATAAGCAAACAAAGAAATGAATATCCGGTCGACTAGCAAATGAGGTACATGAGAGAACCAATCATGTCCGATATTTCTTCGATCAATAGGTTTCCCAAACAAATCGGCTCCAATTTTTGGTGAAGTTACCATTGGTGTTCCGACCGAGTCACAATTATCCATACCATTATTTTTTAAAATCTCAGTTGTGTATTTAGCTTGATTTATAAAAATTCCATTTATGGGATTGATGTATTTGTAAACCAAGAAAGAATTTTAGTTCCCCATCATGGACATTTCAAATTTACTTTTCATGAGATTTTCAAAATGTTTTGAAAGATTCGGATTAGTGGACCCAAAGATGATGTCGCCCACATAATCAACAATCAAAATGTCGCTTTTGATTTTTGTGTAAACAAGGTAGGATCTACTGTTCCTTTGGTGAAATTGTTTTGGATAAGGAAAGAGGCACGTCATACCACGCCTCGAGCTTGTTTCAATCCATAGAGTGCCTTTTTGAGTTTGTAGACGTAGTCTGGATGTTCCATGTCTACTGAAGCCTTCTCGGCCGACTCATGCGTACACTTCTTCTTTCTTGAGTTCAATTCAAGAACGGGTCTTAATGTCCATCCGATAAACCGTGATGTTTTTGTGAGCTGTAGGCTAAGAAAATCCCGACCGCTTCTAGTCTAGCTACCGCTAATGACTCTTCAAAGTCTATCCCTTCCTCTTGTCTCAGATCCTTTGGCCACAAGACGAGCTTTTTGAATGATACCATTTCTTCATCCTTGTTTTTCCATAACCATTTAAGATCAATGACGCGAACGCCAATGGGTCTTGGAACCATATCCCAAGAGTCATGTAGACGGTATTGGAGAAGTTCCTCCGCATCGCTTCTATCCATGTGGGTTCCCCATTGCCCCAATGTTCTTTGGCTCTATATTGCTAATTGAGCAAAGGTAAATGCATAAGTCGCAATCGGTAAGTTGGCGCCTCGCCTCATTGGCCTTGAAGGTTCACCAATAACTTGTTCAATCGTGGTATTTTGTCCACTTCGTAGAAGGATACCGCTGGTTAAACGTATGAAGTTAGATGATTCTCGTTTTGAAGAAGATTCATCTCGATTCCGAGTAAAACGGTTTTCAAATAAGTCTTCATCTAACGCTGCATCGTTATGGTTTTGATTTTGCTCATCAATCACGGTAGAATGGGTGCAATAACAGTAGTAGATGTAGATGATGTAGATGGAGTTGGTGCATTTGTTTCACCGCTAGATGCATCTTCGTTGGTGGTGGAGGATGATTTTGAGCCAAAGGAATGATGGTTTGATGCATTTGTCGAGGTTCCACCATAGTATTCATCGAACATTAACTCAAAGAAATTCTCCCATTCTTGTTCATTAGGATTGTCAATCAAAGTTGATTGAGCTCTTTGAGGTAATGAAGTCCCGAATCGATGTGTCCGTGTTCCATGGTTTAGTGGTTCTCTAGAGCGAAGTCTCTCGTAATATATGTGAAAGTTCGTCAAACCACATTCATCGCCTCCATGATCCTCCTAGTTCTCTGTTATACACCCCACAGATGCCCTCGAAGTTATCTCAATATCCAATGAAGATTCCAATATCACCTTTTGCTTTCAGCTTTCCAAGATCTTCTCTGTCATTCGTAGGATAGCACAAAGCGCCAAATACGTGAAAGTCAGAGATATCCGGTTTCTCGTTGTTCACAAGCTCATATGGGGTTTTATTGAATCTTGGATGGATAAGGATCGGTTCGAGTGAAACAAGCAGTGGCAACAAAGATCGACCCATAGAAATAACGGTGCACTAGAATAGATTAGCATGCAGGCTTCCACAAGAGTTCTATTTCTTCTTTCAACTACCCCATTCTCACAGGAGTTCTAACAACCGATGTCGATGTGTGATTCCAACATCTTCAAAATAAGCTCTTAACTCCCCGATTAGTGAATCCCATGTCTGTCTCTTACAACCCTTCGGAGTTTGAAGAAGTACTTGAATTCGCTTTAGAAAGGTGATGATGATGCTTGGTGCTTCGTCTTTTGATCTCAAAAACTTAACCCATGTATATCTTGAATAATCATCGACAATGACAAGAATATACTTTTTCCCATTAATGCTTTCAACTCTCATTGGGCCACATAAGTCCATGTGCAACATATGCAACTTTGCTTCCGAACTAGGTACGGATTTGGGTTTATATGATGCTCTTTTGCTTTTTCCTTGTTCGCATGATGGACATAAGTGATCCTTGGTGTATTTGAACTTTGGAAGTCCGTTGACGATGTTGTCTTTGGCAATTTTGTTGATGGTATCGAAATTGAGATGGGATAACCGTCTGTGCCACAACCAGGACTGTGTTCCAGATGCTCATGTCATAAGACATATTGGTGATGAAGAGGCCATTTGATTGATGTCGATAGCATACAAGTATGTATCACGATTCCCGCTAAGAGATCGTGCCATCCAAGTTTAACTAAGCAAGCATTTCTCCTAAAAGCAACCTCTAAATCGTGATCACGCAGGCCGCCCGACCAAAACAAATTGTGTCCCAACCCTTCGACATAGTAAACCCGAGAGATCAAATAATTTCCAAAAGGTAGATGTCCATAACCCATGATATAGTGCTACATGATCATTTCCAAAACGTCACGGTTCCCATG
The DNA here is from genome assembly GCA_910596185.1 of Chrysanthemum makinoi. Taxonomy (NCBI): domain Eukaryota; kingdom Viridiplantae; phylum Streptophyta; class Magnoliopsida; order Asterales; family Asteraceae; genus Chrysanthemum; species Chrysanthemum makinoi. Next base: position 22,071,870 of record OU343224.1, on the reverse strand, counting down.
AATTTCCGTGATGAAATTGATCGCAGCTTCTGATTCCCGGTCATGTGCTTTGAGCAACCCGTCGACGATCCAAAGACATATTTCGATAACCGCCAATAATGTAAGAAGAAGATTTTGGAAACCGTTTTGATTTTGGTTCCTTTGGGTTAGAGGTAAAATCCGGATCACACTCAAAGAAGTTTTCAACTGGTATTCTGGTTGGTCACTCATTGTACCATTCGAGTGTGAAAGTTCTACCTGTGGGTTTCCAAATGTCATCCCTAAAGTAAACATTATGCTCCCTATCAGTAGTGTAAAGCCTAAGTCTTGCAACTAGTCTTCCTACTTGTTTAGCATAAGTTCTTTTGGGAACATTCTTCTTAACAGGCTTAACAATCTCATTCTTAGAAACACAATCATCATGAACATTAGATAAAGATTTCTTGCAAGTTAGACAAACGATTCAACAGATTCATTAAACTTAGCAGATTTCATAGGTTCATTACATTCAGATGAAATGTCTTTATTATTCAAAAGCGGTAAATTCCTAGGGTGTTCTTCTACTTTCTTCTCTTTATTCAAGCTACTACTCCTAGAGGCATGCGAGACTCTATTGTTCCTTGTATTGCTCTTAGGCTTTAGTCTGCTGCTTCTAGTGGTGCTTCCTAGTCCTGTAGAAGGTAAGGCACACTCATTAGGATTCACTATGTTATCAAGAGAAGTGGTTTCAGCTTTCCTAGTCTCTTTAGAGTGCTTTTCTAAACTTATGTCGCTTGTTCCATATGGTTTAGATGTGGAGCGACGCATTAGTGGTACTCATCTTAAAAAGGCGTGTGCTAAAACTTTTGGTTTCTCGATAATCGCTTTTACTTTATCAACATTTTGTTTAGTAGTAGGTGTGGAGTGACTGGTTTTGATGAAACATTTTTCTCATTGACTTTTGGAGGAGGCATAGAAATGCATATTTTGGTTTGGAAACCGGTTTGGGAACATTAGCTTTCTCCGCATCAATGGTTTTTAATCACAAGATTCCACCGCCTTTTGACTTTCAACCTGAGCCCTCAAAAGATCATTTTTCGCTTTCATGTCATTGTAGGCACGCTCATACGACAATTTGTCATATTTGCATTCCTCCGTTTTTCGATCAAGTTGTTTAAAATATGACACATTTTCTTTTTCAAGTTTTTCAAGGGTTTTTTCATATTTTGAAACAATTTGGAGGTCTCGATCGATTCTTTCATGATCTTCAATGTAATATGTTTGCAAAATAATGGACATAATATCGAGTCGCAACATCTTCAAGAGAGAGTCATTTAAAGTTTCCAAAACTTTGATTTGTTCAACACAAGAGCTTGCTTTACCTGGATTTATGGTCCTTGACAAAGTCATTGTTTTTTCAAAACGCTTGTTCAAAATGAATTACCCTTAATTGATGGCATTAATTCACCGAGGGCAATTTGAGTTTCAAAAACTTTCTTTGTTCGATTATGTCAAAACTAGAGAACCAGTTATTAGGTGTAATAGTGGTTTTAGTTTTAACAATGTCTTGAAGATCCACAATTCTAGTTTTTACATTTTCTAAAATACTTCTCGCATCACTTGTGTTAAAAGGATTGTTTGAAGACATTTGTTCAATGTTCGAAAGAGAATTGGAGACAACAACTGGTTTTGAAACAGATTTTGAAACAAGTGTTGACTCTTTGTTTGAAACACTTTGTGTGATGGAGAACTTTGACTTTTCTTTTGATTGACAAAAGTAATTCCGTTAATTTTGTTCCATTTGTTATAATCAATAGGTTTGATTTCTGATTCTTTTGTTTCATTTTTGATCTACTCTCCTCAGATAGTTCTAACGCTTCAAGAGAATCACGAACAATAATGGGTTCATGCAAAACATTTCCATTGTTTAACACATTCGAGATTCTCGAGCTTTCTTGAGGAACGAAGAAGGGTCGTTACCAAGTGCCATTCTATTGTTAGTATGAAAACGAGGATTTACTTGATTAGAAAGCATCTTGATTGTTTGAGCAGAATGACCCGTTGTAAGAAGCAAATTTTCCAAAGTTTTTATCTTTTCATTCTTATCAAGAATTTCATCAAGAAGAGAATCTTCTCGTTTTGAAAAATCAAGAATCAATGCTTCTTCTCTTTTTCAAGATTAGAAAACATTTCTTTTGTTTAGAAAGTTGGTTATTTAAATCAGAAATTTCCTTGTTTAGAGATTTAATTTTCAAGTTTGAATTCACATCAAGTGTGTTATACTTGATTTGCAATTCTTTTTCTTTAGAAACCAAATTTCTATAACCAATTTCTAATTCTGATTCTTTGTTTTTCTCAAATTCAAAGGCTTTATGCTCTCCTTGTAACTCTCAAGCTCAGTCAATTTGGCATTCGGCCTTAACATCGCGATTGACCTTTTAACTTTCTCAATTTCAATGCCACAGTTGTTGATTAATGATTCAAAATAGGCGCGAGTTTCCTCATCGGCCTCAAGATTTTGTGCCATACCTCCACTAGGATCCCCATTTGGAGTTTGAGTTAGTATTGCTACAACTCGGATTGTCCATGTATGTATCATAAGTAGGTGCTGATGTCGAATCTTTGTCACGTCGTCATGAGTAAACACATCAAATATGACATTGTTATAGCATGGATCGCTGATTGGTACCTCGACATCTGCGTTGGCGTCATAGAGAGTGAGGTGCGACCAAGGTCGCACTTAGTCTCCTAAAGATTTGCCATGAAGATGCAGTTTGCATTGAGTTCCTCGAGGTCTTCCAAATCATCCATAATAGCCATGAAGTCATGTTCCTCAGTACTCAATTGAAGTCCGCCGATTGTTCCTTTTGTGCCAACAGAATAACTTTCTCAAGATACGCAGAAGATCCTTCTTTTTCTGCTTAGTTGGACAATTCCTTGCCATGTGACCCAATCCTTGACAGTTATAACACTTAACTCGATACCTCGATTCACATTTCCATAATTCCCAACCATCGGAGTCAGAACATTCCATTCGATTACCCACGCTCTATTTCCAACATTCTCGACCCATCCGACACCCTCGATTCTGAACCGCCATTACCCATGCGAAATCTAGTAGCATATCCTGCTGATTCCCAATAACTCCAACCATTTGACCTTGATTGCCCATGTTCACACCCGGCCGTGCAATTTGTCTGCTATGAGTGTTTGATGAAATCCTTTGGTTGTTGTTAGTTGTGTAATAGCGACCCAATGCTTTACCCAAGAATACAAATGCTTGTGACAAAGATTCTTCCCGTTCCATTTCAAGATCGTGATTCCTTGTTCTCGGTAATGTTGTTGTTCAGGTGGATAGTTTTGTTGTTGAGGGATGTATTGCCGCAAGTTGTTGTTAGTGGAAGATGATGAAGCTTGTTGTTGTGTATTCACTAAAGTTTGAGTCTTTGCAATGAGTGCCAATGGATCATGATTCTTTGCTAATCTTTCTTGCACGACTTCATTCACCATTTTGGTTTTGTTTTGAAAATCGCTGAGTTGATCGAAGTTCACTTGATGTAAGTCCTTTGTTTGGTTGACAATAGTGACATATCGTCCCCATTCTTCTGGTATATTGTTCAAGAACTTGATGTTGCTCACGATAGTTCTGGGTGTCAACTTGTTTCTGATCACCTCATTCATTAAAGTACAAAACCTTCCATAGTAGGATTCAATGGATTCTCCTGGAGTAGATGTAAACTTCTCCCATGCTGTTAGCAACTTGTTCTCGTGTCTTGTTGACCGATTTCGTTCCATGACAAAGTCGTCTAACACGTTCCCACATATCGAAGCTTCACAACCGTCTACAAAGAAAAGATGTCTCTTGGTAAACCCGGTTGTATAATATGAATTGCCATGTCATCTGCCGACTTGTTTCGATCCTCTTCGTGAGTATTCTGTCTTTTGAAGACGAAAAATGGTGGGGCGGGAGGTGTTGCATCGATTTCCGGTGGTCTTGGATTTGTCGAGGTATGAAGGGTCCATCCTGAATGGATTTGATCATCAATTTTCCATTAGGTTTTGTCTTGATGTAACGAAGCATTCGACTTGTCCATTGAAGATAACCACCTTTTTCCAACATAGGAGGACGGTTTTCTGCACCGGCTGCATGAATATCTTGTTGAGTTGCCATTGATGAAGGTATGATCCGATAAAGTTGATGTAGGATCGATTCAACGATAGAGGAGTTGTGGTTGATGAAGATTAAGCTTAGTTGAGGTGATTCGAAAGTCGCATCGAACCTTGGTTCTTAAAAATTTTAAGCACCAAAATTTGAAATTCACTATAAAAATCAATTCTAAGGTCGTATGAAAATTTGAGTTATGACAATTTTGACGCCAAATTTGACCAAAAAAATTTGAATTTAGGCCCAAAATTTGAATTTTTGACCAAAATTTTCACAGTTAAACCAAAATTTGAATTTCGTAAAAATTGAAGCTTAGTCTTCAAAAATTAAATTTTACTCAAGTTTTTCCGCAAGTAAAATTTGAATTTTTTTTAAACCTTTATGCGTAGAAAGAGCTTAGCGTAGAAACGAGGTTACTGAGTAGGAAATGGTTACGAGTAGGATGGCTTAGGCGTAGGATATTATGCTGCAGGAGCCAGCTTAGGGCGAGGATCTTAGGCGTAGGATTCCTTAGGCATAGGATCTTATGCGAGAAAGTATCTTTACGCGTAACCTTAGGCTTATCGTAGACAAAAACTTAGTCGTAAAACCTTACGCGTAAGTGTGATCTTATGGCGCGAGAGTTCTACCGTAAGAGTTTATGCTTATCGTAAACTTAGGTTAAAACCAAAAATCCTTTACACGCTGCTTGTCACGGTATGTAAGGGATATCCACAAGTCGAAGTGTTCCACACACTTATCCAAGTGAGGAAGCAATCGAGTAACCTTTGAAGCTCAAGATTCTTCACCAAAAGTTATGAGTAGAAAACTAGGGTTTTGACTTTTTGACTTCTACTCGTAAGAAATTTCCAAAGATTCAAACGATGTCTCTGCACGATATCCTTAAAACACTCGAATAACCCAAAAATGTTGACCTTTTTCACCCAAAGTGCTTATAAAAGTTACGAGTAGAAATGACCAATGAACCAAAATCGAGTTAAAAAATGATTTAAAACATGTAAAGTTTTGAACTTTTGCAAAACTAGAATCTTTAACACTATGTAAACCTTAGACCATAAGAATCTTGAAGATTTAAGTGCAAAAATTAAAGCTTTAAGCGTGACACTCTTGAGAACGAACTACGCGTAACACCACAAAAAAAAACTTCAACCAAAACACTCCTAAACCATTGTTAGGCGATAGATACCAATTGTAGGGCCTTACTTTTATCAACCTTATCACAAATCCAACACAAATACCACAAGATGAACACGTGTAACCACAAACACAATATGCGTAAATAAGTAAGAAAGAAAGATGAGATGGTGACTTGAATATAAGATATGTTATGCGTATGTATGTGAAGAGATAAAGATAAACAATATGTTGTATTACTTCAAAGGAAAAACACACATACACACACTTTCAAGCACACCCCTCAAATGACCATTTGAGGGGTATTTATAGTCCAAGGGACTTGATGCCCTAAAAGGCTTTCTTATGGGCTTCGTGGGCTTGGAAATGGGTTGGATTGGATAAAAGGCAAGCCTTACATAACTAGTACCCATTTAGCTTAGTCCAATCCACGAGCCCGTTGACTATTCTATCACGATATCTAACACACGTTATAAAGTTCCTAAATGTGAATGACCATCACTTCTAATAAAAACTATTAAGGCTAACATTTCGTTAGAGAACTTGATGGTGTGGAACTTTTAAGAGGAACACATGGTTCTAACCTATACACCATCTCTATCGAAGACATGATGAAGTCTTCTCCAATCTGCTTGTTGTCAAAGGCTTCGAAAACAAAGTCATGGTTATGGCACCGTCGTCTCAATCACTTGAATTTCGGCACCATTAATGATCTTTCCAGAAAGGACCTTGTAAGAGGCTTACCCATATTAAAGTATGAAAAAGATCATCTTTGTTCAGCATGCCAATTGGGAAAAAGCAGGAAATATGCCCACAAACCCAAACCCGCAAACTCAATTATGAAAGTTCTTCATACTCTTCATATGGATTTGTGCGGACCTATGAGGGTGCAAACAATAAATGGGAAGAAATATGTATTAGTCGTTGTTGGACTACTCTCGATTATTTGGGTTAAGTTTTTGAGGACGAGAGGATAAAACCTCAGGATGTCATCATCAAACTTATCAAACAACCGTGCAGGTTTGACTTAACAAGATCCGAATTATTCGAACGGCACAATGGCATCGAGTTTGTTAACAAAGACCTAAGTCAATTTTATGAAAGCATTGGAATCAGTCACCAAAGAAGTGTTCCACGCGCCTCAACAGCGAACGGTGTAGTTGAAAGACAAAATCGGACCCTTGTTGAAGCTGCAAGAACAATGCTAATATACTCAAAGGTTCCAATTTCTTTTGGGTAAGCCATTGCCATTTGCTACACCCAAAATCGTTCCCTCATACACACCACTCATGGAAAAACTTCATACGAACTTGTCCATAAACGAAAACCTGATCTCTCATACCTTCGTGTATTTGGTGCCTTGTGCTATCCAACGAATGACGGTCAAGATTTAGGTAAATTAAGAGCTAAGGTGGACATTTGAGTTTTTGTGGGTTATGCACCAAACAAGAAGGGTTGCCGAATCTACAACAAAAGAACTCGAGATATCATGGAAACTATTCACATCACGCTCGATGAGTCGTCGAGCAAATGGCTCCGGACAATTAAGTTCTGGACCCGCATCACAACCTTCATTAAGTAGTCCCATTAGTTCTTCTCTTGTACAAAATCCCTCACCAGCAATTCCATATGTACCCCTTCGGAAGATGATTTGAAGAAATTGTTTGATCCAATGTTTGATGAACACTATGAGCCTATTGCTAATGATCAGTAAAATCCATCAACAGAGGTCCCCTAACCCAGCCAACGAGACAACCCTTCAGTTTCTATGTCATTGAGTCAAGAAGCGCTCAGCATCACTCATCCTCATCATCAAATCCTCAATCATCTAGTGATGAGTGTCTAAATACTCATCATTTTTTGTACAAATTAGATCAAAAACATCCGAAAACACTCGAAATGTATCGAATGATAAAAATATCACAAATAAGTGTTTTATGTGTTTTAAATGCAAAAACATCAAAATCGGTGAAAACGTATAAAATTTGCATAATTGGCGTTTTAGTCCCCCAAGTTTCAAAATTGTCAAAACCACCCCTGTAAAACCAAATAAAGAAAAATGTTATTCAAGGTCCCTGAAATATTCTAATTTGTCAAAAATGGACCTTGAATAAATCTTTGTTAAATGGCGAAAAAGGTCCCCTAAACTTTTGAAATTGTCAAGTTTGGTCCACGGAAAATTTGAAAATGACAAACCGGTCCTTGTACTATTGGGACTTGTCAATTTTGGTCCTTGTGACAACTTTGGTATATTGGCAAAGATGGTCCTTCAAGAATTGGAAAATTACACTTTGGTCCTTGTCATATTAACCTAAGCCTAAACCTGTCAAAACAGATTTGAACCCCTGCCACTACCATTTGGCCCTCGCTATTCCCCTCGTTTTGACCCCAAGTCAAACAAACAGTGCTTTTCCCTCCCAAGTGGGTTTTCTTTCCCACTGACTAGTAAACTCTCTAGCTCTGCAACCTCCAGCATCACTTCACCCTTTTCACCCTTATCTCTTCCAAATCCCACTCATCATCACCCTACACCTCCACTCCCCCCCCTACTAGCACAGAAGCCCTAAGAAGTCAAAATCACCTTTTCCCGCCAAAGTCATCAAATGGCCAAAATACTTAAAACTCATCCATTGGCTGAGAGGAGTGGTGGGATTTGACCTAGAAGACACGTGGAAGCCTCTGAAGTATAAAAAGGAAGGAAGGAGAAAACAAGAGTAGTTTTTAGTTTTAGTTTTCTTTGTATGTCGTATTTTAATTTTATGTCTTTAATTAAGTTTTAAAGCTGAATTTTTGGTTCCATTGTACTCAATTAAGTTTTCTAAGTATATTAAAACTATTTTCAAGTGGTAATTCACATTGTCTTAGCAGTTCATGTTTCCAAGTCTACTGTGGCAAATCTCATTTTCATACTCTTATGTTCAATATTAGCGGCAATTTTAAGCTAAAATAAGCTTAATAAAGCTTCTTATAGCTTCCTGTAAGCTTGCAATCATTTTCAAACAAAATTGTTATATGGTCAACAAAAGTCAATCTAGGCCAAGCATTGGACATGGTGATGAAATGGGGTTGATGCAGTGGTGAAATTGGGTTGGATTAGGTTCAATTAATGTAGTAATGGGTCTTGGTTTAGCCTGCAAATCAGTTGGAGATATGTAAGTGAGCATTGCACTTTTCAAGTTTCAAGTCTATTTTGCATAATGTGATTATAGATATATCTGTGGTTACCTATGGTCTAATCTGGTTAATTAGTGATAACTGTAATAATCAAACTTAGTTTGCTCTTTATTACATGATGGTTCAGTAGTATGTGTAGGTTTAATTTCATTTTCAGATTGTTAAGTGGTGTTTGGATAATAAGAGTTTGCTGTGCTAGAGGGTTGTGCAGTGGTAGTTTCTTGTTTGTTCAGGTTTGTGTCACTCATGTATGCTCATATCTGTCATTCCCTTGTGTCTGCTAAACTCTAAGTCAAAATTACTTCAAAATTGTCCTAATCTGTGCACTGTTAAAGATTTTGCAACTCAAAATCTTATTTTGTGTTTGAATCACATAGATAAATATTGCAGCAGTCTTATTTCATGTATTCATACCATAATAAGTCCATAGATTAAGTTAAAAGTTCATAGAAGTCAACTGTTTCATTATTTAAAAAAGTCAAAATTTTCATAAGTGCAGTTTTTGATTAAACTTCATGATTTTATTGTGTGTTTAATATTAGGATTTAAGATTTGCCCTTTTGGGAAAACAATAATTAGCTGCTAAACAAAATTATAAAAATATTAGTTCATGTCTTCTTAGCTTATTAATAGCTTATTTGCGCTTTTCTTTTAAGACACATTTTCCAAAACATGCTCAGGTATGTGCTTTGTGCAGCTTTGTAGCTTTTGCACAAGGCTCATCAGAGCACCTCTAGGTCTAATTTTTGGTTTTCATGCTCTCAGCCAGGTCCTCTCTAGGTCCCTTCTTTTGCTTTTCAATTTCCAGCTTATTTCAGTACTTATTCTTTAGCTCAAAAGTAGTACCCTATAACTGATTTCAAGCAAATAGCTTATAACATCAAATCTGTTGTAGCTTGATATCAGAGGTCATGGCTTGTTGTTTCTAGTTGCATTTAGGTAGTTTTAACTTACTGTAGTTCTGTTGCTTCAGCTTTGGTGCTCATTTGGATCCTTTTAGCTTAATTGGAGTGCTTATTACTTAAGCACTTCCACGTAGCTTGCATTATCCATCACATAACACCATGTTTTTATATTTTTCTTAGATTCCTATTATTATTTTAGGCTTATCTTGAATTTTTCATATTTTTCCTGTCCTGTTTGCTATTTTTCTTGATTTAATTCATTTTAGTACTTTTAATTAGCATTTAATACAAAAAATTAAGAAAAGGTTCAAAAAATAATTTTTCAATTTTCTTAAGTTAAGATAAATATAAAAAGAGAAAAAAAGTATTTTTCTAGATTTTTCTTAGTTAAATTTGTATTTTTAAATAATTTAAATAGTTTTAAATAGTATTTAATTCCTAGAAAATAGAAAAATAATCTAAAAATACAAAAATAGTTTTGAAAATTCTAGTTTGATATTTTAGACTTTTCCATTTCATAATTTTATTTTTCTAGCTTTGTTTCATATTTTCTTGTATTTTAGGCTATTATTAAATAGTTAAAATTAGTTTTTAATTAATAATAATTAATCTAATAGTTATAAAAATAATTTTCTTTTTCTATAAATTTTCTTTTATCATTAGGATTGTAAAAATGTATTTTCATATTTTTAGGATTTATATTGTATAAGTTTCACTTTTTATTTTGTGCGTTTACGTAATTTTATTTTAAACGTAAGTTTTTAGTTTTAAGTTTTAAACGTTCATCATTTTAAATATAGTGATAGCGTTTATTTAATATTTCTTATCTTTTTAACTTTCTTTAATTTGCATTTAAGCCCCTGTAGTTTATGGGCTTTTTCCTTAATTATAATCATCTTCAAATCTCTTTTCCCATTCAAATCTCTCGATCACTACACGTTTGACTATTCTCATGACAAATTCGTTGGGACTTAACGACCGGGAGACCCTATACTCTCCGATCTAAATTGCATCGTGCTTGAGGCGGTTTTAAGCTTGTTACGGTCGGCCATTCACAAGGGCAGGTTTGGTAATTTAGCTTGACTTTTTTAAGGCGGATCAAATTTTAAGCGCCGCTTAGGAGCAGTGCATAGTCTTACGTTTAGCAGATTAGTGATTTGACATCACTCCTTGTTTATACCATCTATATATTTACATCTTCTTATAAAAATTAAAACCCAAAAGATTTTCATTCTTTGTTTTTTCAACATGTTTTTCAAAAATACCAAAAATATTCCTCTTTACCCTCTTACCCTTTTGATTCTTCATTTCTTACCCTCTGTAAACCTTTGATTCTTTCTATGTCTTATCCTCACCCTCTTGGTTGTCAATGGTGTGGTGGTCCTTATAATGGTGGCAATTGCCCCAGTTGTAGCATGGTGGAATCAGGAAACGGGCTGTCTATAACCAAGATCCCTATTCCTACCATAACACAACTGATTTATTCCATCAGCTACCACACTTTGAGACTCTCAGCGAGTTATCTTGTTGCTATGAGTACCGTGATGGTTCACACTCCATTCGATTGTCAATCGGGAAACACGCTTGTCTATGAGCAGGTTCCCGATAACAATTATGACTCCAGACATACGACTCACAACACATCAGTTTTACTGTTGTTAGTATTGTGGAGGTCCTCACTCTAGCTCGGATTGTCAAACAGGGAATCCAATTCCTTGTAACAATTACGACTATTCGTATCAAGACCAACCTCCACAATACCAAATGATTCAAGCAACTCCTCATGAAACTACTACAGGCAGACCTTCTCATGAAGACTCGAGTTATTAAAAGAACTTAAGGAGGAGTCGGCTATGTCGTCCCAAAATAATCCAAATGAAAAATCCATGGAAGAATTGTTAGCGAGGAACGGGTGCTAAATTAGATTCCCAGATTGCCATTGAAAACACCGTTAGGGAATCAATTAGACTCCAAAAGCATTCAAATCCATTTCTCGATTCCGTTCATTCTTCGATGATGATGATGATGATGTTACCCTTGATATTAGTGAATTATGTACAGATTCATCAAGTTCATCAGTTGAAATTCCTTCCGTGGAAAATCAGGGAGAAAAGACTATGATGAAATTACTAGCAGAAGAACAAATGGAAAGTATAAAACATATGTATGCTAGTCATTCTAAACTCCCTCATTGATATCCCAGCTTGAGATTCCATCTCAAACAATGCTATCACACCAAGCTCCCACTCACTCGAACATGGGGGATGAGCATCTTGACACTGTTCCTCAAAAGGAATCGGACGAATTCATAAAGTCTAGTGTTGAGAACCTTGTCCCAATCCCAAGAGAGTCACAGGGAACTTCTGATCATATGTGTGATTCTATTTTCCCTCTTGAGTGTTCAAAAGATCATTTTGATACTTTCTCCGATCTTAGCGACGATTGTACTTCTTATGGAGACATCGAGTATGTTGAGGCATCACTCCCACAGTCTGATCCTCTTCTTGAGGAGTTCACCGATGAACTCACTCACATCACTCCACTTTCATCGGAAAGTGACAATGATCTCTTTGATTTCGCCATCTTGGAGAAACTAGAAATCTCCTATATAATGATCATCCACTCATTTCTTGTCCCATTTCTGACTCTTACATTCCTTCTCTCACCCGATGAGGAAGATGATAACTTTTGGAAGGAGGTCGATGATTTTCTTAGTGATGAGTCAATTCCAACAGGAATTGACAATACTTGCTATGATCTTTCAGGAGACATCCTCTTTCTTGAAAATCTGTTGATTGAAGAACCGTTTCAGCCTCTCCCTCCCGGGAAATTTTGTTGCCAATCACCATACAAGCTTCAAGTCTAAGCTTAAAAATATAACAAATGGTGATTTGCTCCTCACTAATGAAGAATGGGATTGCATTGTGATGCACATCTTTATTCCATTTTTCACAGATGGTGTGGTTTCTCATTCCCGTTTCTCCTTCGGGAATGAAGACACTATTTTTGATCCGTGCATTTTCATTTATCATTCTTGAGCCGGGAATATATCTCATCGGTGTGGAACTTTCACGTACTTCAATGTTTATCCAAACATCTTGAATGAAAGTCCGATGGAGATTGTTTCTTCCACTTACTTCCCCATGAACAAATTAATTCGGGGTCGAGTCACGCTAGCGACTCGGAATCAAAAAAGAGCTTAACATGGGTTTTCACCGTGTACTGTACCACTCCTAGTGTGGGGAGATGCCCCACATGTTGTATATAGATCTTAAAAATGAATGAAAATTGTAAAGAGAATAATTGTTGTGTTTCTACACTTAGCTAGTAATGTTATCTTTTTACGTTCTAAGTTTCAGCATAATACTTTGCTTTGAATATTGAGGACAATATTCATTTCTAAGTGTGGTGGGGAAATTCTGGCGAATTTGATCATAAATGTACCCTTTTAGTCCCTTTTTCCCAAAATGGCCAAATTTTAAAATTTTTTTAGTGGAAGTACTATGTACTAAACACAACAAATGGTAATCAGTCCACCATGTCTAACCCACATAAGGATTGGCTAATCCATTAGCAAACGGCTCTTGGTAAAGATATCTCAAACCGTTGACTAAGGTACAATTTGCCCAAAATTGTATGGTATTCAACTCACCATATCCTTAAAAGTGAAGAGTTGGCTAGCCCGCAAGGTTATGGCTTGTGGTAAAGGCAATGGAAAATCCATAATTGGTAATCACCACCAAAGATAATACTAATAATTTATCTAAGAGTTGGCTAGTCCGTATGGGTACGGCTACCGTAAAGACAAATCAAATCCGTTGGAAGTCGGTGGTTTGCTCAAAATCACATGGTTATCGGTGTACCATGGTTCTTACTTGAACTGAAACATTTGGCTACTCCCGAAGTAATGGCTTTTGGTAAAGAGATAAAATCCATTAATTTTTCTCAAAACATTGCTAGGGACTAGCAATATCTTAATGTGAGGGATTGATGAGTGTCTAAATACTCATCATTTTTGTACAAATTAGATCGCAAAAACATCCAAACACTCAAATGTATCGAATGATAAAAATATCACAAATAAGTGTTTTATGTGTTTTAAATGCAAAACATCAAAATCGTGAAAAACGTATAAAATTTGCATAATTGGCGCTTTAGTCCCCAAGTTTCAAAATTGTCAAAAAATTCCCTGGTAAAACCAAATAAAGAAAAATGTTATTCAAGGTCCCTGAAATATTCTAATTTTTCAAAAATGGTCCTTGAATAAATCTTTTGTTAAATGGCGAAAAGGTCCACGAACTTTGAAATTGTCAAGTTTGGTCCCTGGAAAATTTGAAAATGACAAAACTGGTCCTTGTACTATTGGGACTTGTCAATTTTGGTCCTTGTGACAACTTTGGTATATTGGCAAAGATGGTCCTTCAAGAATTGGAAAATTACACTTTGGTCCTTGTCATATTAACCTAAGCCTAAACCTGTCAAAACAGATTTGAACCCTGCCATTACCATTTGGCCCCTGTCATTCCCTGTTTTGACCCCAAGTCAAACAAACAGTGCTTTTCCCTCCCAAGTGGGTTTTCTTCCCCACTTGACTGTAAACTCTGCTAGCTCTGCAACTCAGGCATCACTTCACCCTTTTCACCCTTATCTCTTCCAAATCCCACTCATCATCACCCTACACCTCCACTCCCCCCCCTACTAGCACAGAAGCCCTAAGAAGTCAAAATCACCTTTTCCCGCCAAAGTCATCAAATGGCCAAAATACTTAAAACTCATCCATTGGCTGAGAGGAGTGGTGGGATTTGACCTAAAAGACACGTGGAAGCCTCTTGAAGTATAAAAAAGGAAGAAGGAAGAGAAAACAGTAGTAGTTTTTAGTTTTAGTTTTCTTTGTATGTCGTATTTTAATTTTATGTCTTTAATTAAGTTTTAAACTGTAATTTTTGGTTCCATTGTACTCAATTAAGTTTTCTAAGTATATTAAAACTATTTTCAAGTGGTAATTCACATTGTCTTAGCAGTTCATGTTTCCAAGTCTACTGTGGCAAATCTCATTTTCATACTCTTATGTTCAAGTATTAAGCAGCTTAATTTTAAGCTAAAATAAGCTTAATAAAGCTTCTTATAGCTTCCTGTAAGCTTGCAATCATTTTCAAACAAAATTGTTATATGGTCAACAAAAGTCAATCTAGGCCAAGCATTGGACATGGTGATGAAATGGGGTTGATGCAGTGGTGAAATTGGGTTGGATTAGGTTCAATTAATGTAGTAATGGGTCTTGGTTTAGCCTGCAAATCAGTTGGAGATATGTAAGTGAGCATTGCACTTTTCAAGTTTCAAGTCTATTTTGCATAATGTGATTATAGATATATCTGTGGTTACCTATGGTCTAATCTGGTTAATTAGTGATAACTGTAATAATCAAACTTAGTTTGCTCTTTATTACATGATGGTTCAGTAGTATGTGTAGGTTTAATTTCATTTTCAGATTGTTAAGTGGTGTTTGGATAATAAGAGTTTGCTGTGCTAGAGGGTTGTGCAGTGGTAGTTTCTTGTTTGTTCAGGTTTGTGTCACTCATGTATGCTCATATCTGTCATTCCCTTGTGTCTGCTAAACTCTAAGTCAAAATTACTTCAAAATTGTCCTAATCTGTGCACTGTTAAAGATTTTGCAACTCAAAATCTTATTTTGTGTTTGAATCACATAGATAAATATTGCAGCAGTCTTATTTCATGTATTCATACCATAATAAGTCCATAGATTAAGTTAAAAGTTCATAGAAGTCAACTGTTTATTATTTAAAAAGTCAAAATTTTCATAAGTGCAGTTTTTGATTAAACTTCATGATTTTATTGTGTGTTTAATATTAGGATTTAAGATTTGCCCTTTTGGGAAAACAATAATTAGCTGCTAAACAAAATTATAAAAATATTAGTTCATGTCTTCTTAGCTTATTAATAGCTTATTTGCGCTTTTAAGACACATTTTCCAAAACATGCCCACAGGCTTTGTAAGCTTTTGTAGCTTTTGCACAAGGCTCATCAAAGCACCTCTAGGTCTAATTTTGGTTTTCATGCTCAGCCAGTCCTCTCTAGGTCCCCTCTTTGCTTTTTTTCAATTTCCGGCTTATTTCAAGTACTTATTCTTTAGCTCAAGTAGTATTTATAACCGATTTCAAGCAAATAGCTTATAACATCAAATCTGTTGTAGCTTGATATCAGAGGTCATGGCTTGTTGTTTCTAGTTGCATTTAGGTAGTTTTAACTTACTGTAGTTGCTGTTTCAGTTTGGTGCTCATTTGGATCCTTTTAGCTTAATTGGAGTGCTTATTACTTAAGCACTTCCACTGCAGTTGCATTATCCATCACATAACACCATGTTTTTATATTTTTCTTAGATTCCTATTATTATTTTAGGCTTATCTTGAATTTTTCATATTTTTCCTGTCCTGTTTGCTATTTTTCTTGATTTAATTCAGTTTTTAGTACTTTTTAATTAGCATTTAATACAAAAAATTAAGAAAAGGTTCAAAAAAATAATTTTTCAATTTTCTTAAGTTAAGATAAATATAAAAAGAGAAAAAAGTATTTTTCTAGATTTTTCTTAGTTAAATTTGTATTTTTAAATAATTTAAATAGTTTTAAATAGTATTTAATTCCTAGAAAATAGAAAAATAATCAGAAAAATACAAAAATAGTTTTGAAAATTCTAGTTTGATATTTTAGACTTTTCCATTTCATAATTTTATTTTTCTAGCTTTATTTCATATTTTCTTATATTTTAGGCTATTATTAAATAGTTAAAATTAGTTTTTAATTAATAATAATTAATCTAATAGTTATAAAAATAATTTTCTTTTTCTATAAATTTTCTTATATCATTAGGATTGTAAAAATGTATTTTTCATATTTTTAGGATCTATATTGTATAAGTATCACTTTTTATTTTATGCTGCTACGTCAAAATTTTATTTTAAACGTAAGTTTTAGTTTTAAGTTTTAAACGTTCATCATTTTAAATATAGTGATAGCGTTTATTTAATATTTCTTATCTTTTTAACTTTCTTTAATTTGCATTTAAGCCCTCAGTTTATGGGCTTTTTTCCTTTTTTAATTATAATCATCTTCAAATCTCTTTTCCCATTCAAATCTCTCGATCACTACACGTTTGACTATTCTCGCACAGCTCGTTGGGACTTAACGACCCGGGGAGACCCTATACTCTCCTGATCTAAATTGCATTTGTGCTTGAGCAGTTTTAAGCTTGTTACGGTCGGCCATTCACAAGTGGCAGGCTTGAGTAATTTAGCTTGACTGTTTTGCGCGGATCATCTAGTGTACATCATGGAAATGTTTCTGGCACCTATGATGGAGAAAAACCCTTTGCTACTCCCGAAGATGCTCCATTTGAGAACATATTTTCCTCAACCAACTTAAACCATCTTCATCAAGAGATCAAAACTCTCTATGGCCTCAACAACAACCACATGAACACCTTAGAAAATGGACACATGACCATCCATTGGATAACATCATTAGAAAACTTTCTCTTCTAGTATCCACTCGTAAACAACTTGCAACTGATGCCTTATGGTGCTTCTTCTCACTTCACTATCTAAGGTCGAACCAAAAGACGTAAAACCGCGCATGAATGAAGAGTACCGGTTCAATGCCATGCAAGAAGAAATTCATGAGTTCGATCGACTAGATGTATGGGAATTAGTACCGCCCCTCACCGTGCTATGATCATTGCTCTAAAGTGGATCTTCAAAGTAAAACTTGATGAGCATGGTGATATGTTAAAGAACAAGGCTCGATTGGTCGCAAAAGGATACCGTCAAGAGGATGGTATTGACTTTGAAGAATCATTTGCTCCAGTTGCTTGTATCGAGGCAATCGAGAATCTTCCGGCTAACGCCGCAAGTAAGAACATGGTATTCTATCAGATGGATGTAAAGACGGCTTTTCTTAACGGAGATCTTAAAGAAGTCCTATTCGTCAGCCAACCTGAAGGTTTCGTGAATCCAGAGCATCCTACTCATGTCTATCGCTTGAAGAAGGCTCTTTACGGTTTGAAGCAAGCTCCAAGGACATGGTACGATATGCTATCAAAGTTTCTTCTATCTAATGGATTCAAGAAGGAGCAGCTTGATCGACATTGTTCACCAGAAAGTCACGCAAACACTTAATTCACGTTCAAATCTATGTTGATGATATTATTTTTGCCTCGACTAACCCCAATGAATGTGACCGCTTTTCTAAGGAGATGGGCTCCAAATTTCAAATGTCAATGATGGGACAAATTTCATTTTTCTTAGGATTACAAATTTCACAAAGTCCCGGAGGCATTTTATCAATCAATCTAAATATGCTAATGAAATTTTAAAGAAATTTGGATTTGATTCTTGTGACCTTGTTGACACTCCCATGGTGGAGCCGCGTACAAACTGGATAAGGACCTCTCAGGGATCATGGTTGACCAAACTAAATATCGTAGTATGATTGGGTCCCCGATGTACCTTCTGCCATGAGACCGTACATTCGTTCGATGTATTCATGTGTGCTAGATACCTGGCTAAGCCTACCAAAAGCACCTTGAAGCGGTTAAACGGGTCTTTCGGTATCTCCAAGGAACCTACAATATGGGACTTTGGTAGCGGACACGGTATGTCACTAACGACCTATGCGATCTGACCATGCAGTGGTGTCAAGATACACGCCGAAGCACGCGTCGGGAGGTGCTCGCTTTTTGGTAATAAGCTTGTGAGTGGTCTTCAAAGAAACAAATGAGTACTTCTATATCCTCTACAGAGGCAGTATACATAGCCATGTCATCTTGTTGTGCTCAAATCCTATGGATGAGATCCCAATTATCTGACTATGGCTTTGAATTCAACAAAATCCCTCTGTATTGTGATAACAAGAGTGCCATTGCTCTCTCATGCAACAACGTTCAACATTCAAGAGCAAAGCATATCGACATTCGACATCATTTCATCAGGGAGCAAGTGGATAACGGTGTGGTGGAACTATATTTTGAAAGGACTGAATATCAGTTAGCAAACATCTTCACCAAAGCTCTTCCTAGAGAACGTTTTGAGTTTATCCTTCCACGACTTGGTCTAAAGAGTCTACAACCGGAAACACTCAAACGTCTTCAAGAGGAGTACGAGGAGTTAAAGTTTTTCTTCATCCATCTCTTGTAAATATTTATTCAAAAAGCAAAATACAAAATTATAAAACCCACAAAAAGAAAATAGAAAAATATAAAATTTCAAAAAATCCATAAAAAATTCAGAAAATCTTTGAAAAAGCTAAAAAATATTTTTTCCATCTTTTCTATTATTCGATTTCATCTACGGTCTTTGTGTTGTCATTCAAAGAGTGACACGGGTCTTTAGATGAAGTTCGAATGTACATAAAAAAAAAAATTAGAGAATGAAAAACAAAAGGTTTATAGTCATTTCAGACTATACCCCCTTTTTTAAAAGCAAGAACAGAGCCATGCTTTATCTTATTTTTCATATCTCTTGCTCTGATTATAAAAACAAATGTTTGTCACCAAAAGACAAATGTTTCCTTCACAAATATTTTTCCTTCTATAAATTCTTTTGAAAAATATTTGTTATCTAAATGAAAACTAAATAGCTTTGAAAAATAACTCGGACTCAATTTTTGAAAATCATCTGGACTTGACATTTGTATAAATCTCTATCTCTCAATCAACAACGTATGTCATTGATTGAGGGGGAGAATGATTTCATCTAAATCAAAAGGTTATTTGTCATACAATTGGTTCAGACGAAGGCTAATGTCATGTTTTCAAAAGATACTCAAGCATGTTTAATCGTTGGAGTTTAAAGTCTCATATTTGATCCTTATCGGTTAAATGTTTTCATAAGCAAGTCACAATTCTTCTCCAAAGGTTTCAAAATTAATTTAAATTAATCGAGATCACAAATCTCAATGGATTTGAAAATTGTGATCGGGGGAGAATTTCATGATTTAAATTGGATTTAAACTGATAATTCGATAAATGGTTGTATAAGTGATTAGCAAGCTCTCCTCCCTACATGTGCCAAACGATTTCAAATTTTACATGCACATGTTAAGGGGGAGCACCTATATCAAACCAAAAAAAAGGATTGAAACGTGATTGATTTGTCTCTTAGTGCAGGTTTTCCCTAGTATGTGCAAAACACTTTCGAATCTCGATGCACATATTGAGGGGGAGCAACTTTTTGAAAACCACATCCTTTCCCAAAATTACCTTTAACAAAGTATTTAAAAATAATAATTTTGATCGGGAAAGTGATGTCGATAGTTTTAGAAAGTGTTAATCAAAGAAGTGAATTATTCCTCTTGCCTCCATGTGCCAAAATGATTTCAAATATACGATGCACATGTTGAGGGGGAGCCTTTTTCTAAAATATCAAAAACAATTCAAGTACAAAATGCTTTGATAATATATCACAAGTACCTGGATTGATTTTCAAATGGTTTTCAATTGGTTCCAATGGCAGAAGAACAATACCAAAAAAGACCGACCAAATTTACTTTATGTATGGATATATAAGGATGGTTAGGTTAGGTATTCGTTCCCACGATCCCGCCAGATCCGGAGGGATCTACCCAGGGACAATCCACTAGATAGTGTAGAGTCCTCAGGTATGATGAAAAAAGGAGAAAAGTGAGAAATGGGAAGAGTGCGGACTGAGATAGAGCTAGAACTGGAATAAACCCAACAAGATTCTAGTAATGAAGTCTCGTTAAGCACTGAAGGGGTTGAAGAATGAAAAAGAAATGAATGTGAAAAGGGTGAAAAGAAATAGCCCTCCAATAATTCAACCTTAGGGCAGAAACCGAGTTCAATACATATGCTACTGGTTGTTACTAAGGTAACACCGGTATTGAAGTCAAGACGTCATGGACCCAGTGACGCACTGCACTACATCTTCCCAAGCTACTCAAGTTCCTCTTAAAAGGACTTGTTTCATTCTCACGGGGAACCTACATTATCTATCGACTTTCTGTTAGAGATTGTTGATATTGAAGAAGGAGACCCTCTCCCTAGTCTCCGGTATAGGAACCAAATGTGCACTATTGAGTCTAGAGCCATGAGATCATCAATAATCCTCATTAGGACACTGTCAATGAAGACTCTCTGTTTCACACAATGTGAAAAGAGAGAATATATTTTAAGAGTCCTACGCATTATCCTTGTGGTATTGCCAGAACATCTGAGTGATATGCAAACATATTCACAATGAAGATGGAAAGCCTTCTAGAGCCAACATCAAACAAGCTCTTGGTAGGTGGCATGTGAGATCTATCCAATAGATCAACCATGTGACAACTGAACAGAAACAATGGGGCGATTCAAAATTATGAATCAATCCTGGTTCAAGTTATGGATTGACGGATGCCTTTGAAAAACCAGTCGTGCGCAAAAAATCGCTTTCCATGGAACATCGACTGTGTATCACATTTTCAAATATCAAAAGGTGTTTATGATTGAAAATTGATTTTTCATATAAAACCTTCGTTGTATTGCGAAAAATTCTTTCTGATATGCAATACACGATTGTTGTTCAAATCATGTTTAATCAATCAGTAAATCTCAATTTCTTCGGTTCACTCGCCCGTGTGGTCTTTGAGACGTTTCGGTTTGAGAACGGCTAGAACACAAACCTCTGTCAAGGAGATTCTTAGGAATACTACCTGATCACAGGAAGTACTTGTACTGATCAACGGGGAACCGTGAGCCGTGTACCTCAATTCAACGAAAGTGATCAAAGACACTTTTCGTGCGCTTTATTGCTAACTGTTGTATGCAGGTACACCCAACGTTTGCAGCTGATAAGAATTGAGAGGTCAATCCATAGCCGCATGCTCACACAACACATTCAACTCTAAAGAAATCATGATAAATGCATCAACGACTCTGATATTCTCACTCCATGCTTCTGCTACGATGCTGCAAATATCATGAATCAACTAAAGCTTCCGCTACTCTGATGAGAAGAAATCATGATCCAGAATGTGAGCATGTTGGTCCAATGTCACAACATTACATAATGTCAACACTACAAAGGAAGAGTCAGAGATTTAAGGATGCTGATGATCTCAAAGCTGGCTCAAAACTCATCATGACGTGGATCAGTTAAAGACCTCCACTTGGATTAATCAAACATGCAAAACATGAAGAATCAATGACTACGGGCTACAGAGCAAAGAGCTTAAAAAAAAGAATCCAAGAATAATCTTAATGTAATATCTGTTTGCATTCAATGTAATTTGAGGTGACCTCCCTTAGGGGGAGATTGTTAGGATTTAGAAAATCCAGTGGTTAAAGTGTCGGTCACCTCAAGTATATGTAATCGTTAGAAAGCTCGTAGTCGTAGTGATTTAATGTTAGTTAGTATTTAGTTAACTAACACCGTGGAGGACGGACGGGTCTTTACCCACTGTATGCCTGATCCACAGCCCGTAGGTGGCGTTTTCTATAAGGTACTATAAATACCCTCTACCTCCCAAGGTAGAGGGTTGGAGCTCATAATAAGATTTTTCTTTCTCTCTCTAAGTTCCCTAAACCTCTAAACTTTCTCTCTCTAAAATCCTTAAGGTGTACGCCCCATATAAACATGGTTTGATGTGTATGTGAAATCCAATATGTTACAGACAGTATTCTAGGGTCCCATACCCTATTTTACACATCAAGATAAGTTTTTTATTCCAATTTATCATCATGTCTACCCCATGTTCAATTGATTGTGTGTATGCTTGCTTGTCTAACATGTCTAGCTAAATTACTTGTGTGTTTGCTTAGATCTATGAAACCTAGTTATTGATTGTTGTTAGGTTGTTTTTTTGTCTTAATTGATATAGGCTTAGGAATGCATCTAGGCTTTCATTGTATTTAATGCATGAGTATGCTTGAAGACAATAGGGTGCTCGGAGGAAATAGCCTCGGCTTGCCAATCAATTGAATCATATAGGAGAGATAACCTCATAGAACTAGGGAATACGTACACCCTACGACTAATAGGAATACAACGCGTTAAGATAAAGGATGTGACAATTCAACCGACCAATAAAAGATAACTAGGGAGTAATAGTATCGAAGTTAACACATCTTTAATCACCATACGAGCACACCTCAATTAAACATAGCTATCCGTAGTATTTAGTTAAATTAGATAATTAGTAGAAGTATAGAAATCTGTAGAATTACCACCCCCCAATCAATTGCCCCGAGATTTTACTCTTTCTTTCTAAAAAACATAAAAAAGATTAAAAAAAATCATCAACCCCACCTTCTCGTCATAAATTTTTTTCTAGCATTCCTATTCCCCTAGAGAACAATATCAATCCCCGATGCTTACCCCTTACTACACTACAACGATTAGGTTTACTGCCTAGAGGGTTGAAAAGCTTGCTCGTAGAAAAGGAGGTTTTCTCGACCCCGAACCCACGCATCAAGTTTTTGGTGCCGCTGCCGGGGAATAGAATAGCTAGTTAGACTTCTATCTCGTTTAGGTTCCCTTGCTTGATTCCTATCAAGTAAGTTTTTTTTTCTCATTTTCATTAGCTTCCTTGTAGTCTATCCTCCTTCTTTGTGTTTTTGTTCGTAACCTTGTCACTTATCACCATGGGTGTCAATCCACCACCAAACGACAATCCACCACCACATCAACCACTTCCACTCAACCCACCACTTGACCCGCCATGAGGCCGTACTCTTGGTGAATACTCTAGACCGAGCTATCAAGACTATAGGAACACCATTGAGCTCCCCATTCAAGCTCAAACTATGGCCCTGCGATCCGACACCATCCGATTGGTGCAAAACGGATGTGCATTCCATGGACTTCGTTCTGAAAATCCTAATCAGCATCTCAAGGACTTCCTTAAAATCGTTGACTCTATCGACCTTGATGCTACCACACGGGAGACCACGCGCTTGCGTCTCTTCCAGTTCTCTCTACGGGACCAAGCTAGTAATTGGCTTGAGCGACTTCCCGCCAGATCCATCTCAAGTTGGGATGATCTCACCACTCGTTTCCTCGCCCAATTTTTCCCACCAGGGAGAACTACCAAACTAAGGAATGACATCTTGATGTTCCAACAACGTCAAGGCGAAACTCTCTACGAGGCATGGAATCGATTCAAGGACTTGCTCCATAAAGTCCCTCATCAGGGCATCGATCTTTGGCTTCAAGTCCAAATCTTTTACGATCATGCCAATTTCCTCACCAAGCGATCCATTGACCGAGCGGCCGGTGGAAGGCTCAGCGATCTCAACGCGGAAGAATCATGGGATATCATAGAAGAGCTCGCCGGTCAGAGCTACGAAGATTAGAGTCAATCTTATGAAACTCCCAAAAAATGGTAAATGCCGATCAATACCTCATAGGCCTTCCAACATCACCGAAGAGCATGTTTGTGCTCTTGAAAAAAGGATCGACTATCTAGTTGAGAGGCAAAAGAAAGCACCTGGACCAATCCATCGAGCAACGGTTAATTTCACTGACTCAGCCAACAGCCCAACACCCCTCTTTGAATCACCTAGCTGTGAAAAAACCCCAATTCCCTAAGACGCTTCTGTTCTACCTCTTCAATCCCACTCTCACCAAGCTTCAAAACACAAATGAGAGAATACATGGCGGCTCATTCAGAAAAATTAGCTAAATTTGAGGAAGAGGTTTATAGGCAGAGGGAAGAAATACAGGTGAAAATGGCAGAGATGATGAACTTAGTGAAGGAGTACACTAAGACGAAGGTTCCCGAGAAGGTGCTAGTGAGAAATGATGACCGCGCTACCCCCACTTTGTTTGTTAACACCATTTCCATTGTCCCTGATAAGGATGGGGTAGTTGAGGAAAAGGACATTGAGGCTAGCGAGAACAGCTCGAATAGTAAGGATGAAGATAAGGCTCAAAATTTTGATAAACCCAAAACTATAGGGCAGTACCTTAAGCATGAAATCAACAAAAAAACAATTGTTAACTAAGTGAACAACTTTAGGTATAATGATGCTCTTAAGAAAACCTTCTTAGGTGAAATAAAGGAGGAAGAATATGACACCATGCCTATGGGACCTTTGTACGAAGCAATTCTTAAGAAACCAGTAACTAGGAAGCAAGAGATTTGTGGGAACTTCAAAATACCATGTAACATTGGTGAATTAGAGAATATAAAAGCCTTAGCCGATCAGGGATCCGATGTAAGTATAATGCCGCTATCAGTCTATAATAAGTTGACTAAGGAGAAACCAACCAAGACCAATCTTAGACTTTTATTAGCAAACCATTCATATGTTTATCCCTTAGGAATAGCGGATGATGTTTTAATTGAGGTTGCAAGTGTTATCTATCTGGTGGATTTTGCAATTGTAGACATTGAGGAAGATGAACACATGCCATTAATCCTTGGAACACCTTTCCTGGCCACCGCCAAGGCAACAATCAAATGCGGTGAGGGTGTTATGATACTTAAAAGTGGCAAAAGCAAAGTTAGGATACCTATTGCTCCAAGGTATCCTTTGAAGATTAAGGAGAAGAAAAAAGATAAGAATTCACGAGTCTCCAATAATGCAGTTAAGAGGAAAATCGTTGAATGGGAAAAAAAGATTAGGGAGTGCATGAGTGAGG
The DNA here is from genome assembly GCA_910596185.1 of Chrysanthemum makinoi. NCBI lineage: Eukaryota > Viridiplantae > Streptophyta > Magnoliopsida > Asterales > Asteraceae > Chrysanthemum > Chrysanthemum makinoi. The sequence continues at coordinate 22,046,881 of OU343224.1, read as the reverse complement.
AGATAGATTTAAAATTGTGGAAACGTGATAAAAAGATAGGGTACAACTACACCATGGAAACACTCCATCGAAAGAACCCTGAAGAACTCTTGTAAGGAGACAAGGTGCCCTTGTATAATTCAAGATTAAGGGCATTTAGAGGAAGGAATAGGCCAAAATGGTGTGGCCCCTATACGGTGAAAGAGAAAAACATAAGAAGTGAAACCATTATCATATTGGATGACGATGGGAAGGAGTTCACGGTAAACATACAACGAGTACAACCCTATGATGAAAGCTTAGTGAATGAAAATAATAACGGTAAGGAAGTCACGTAGGAGCGCGACTTCGAGTCTAGCTACAAGACTCATAAATAAAGAAAAGCGCTTCGTGGGAGGCAACCCATGCTTAATTGTTTGCTTGTTTTGTTTTTAAATTTTTTTGTGTTTTATATCTCTTTCATTGTTGTTTATTCTCATGTTAGACTTTGTGAAAATGCTTTATTTTGTTTTTAACCTCGTCTTAATTACATATAAAGCTATTTTACAAAAAGATTAGTGTAGGGAAGATCACATAAGTTTTTAAGAACATGAACATGAGAATTACAACTATTGAAATTGATATATATATGTGTGTTTGTTAGAGTCAAATGCTGGTATCGAGTCATAATGAATGTTTGGCAGCAATTTTTCCAGGTTTTAATGATGTATTTTTTCCTAAATTTTTCCAGAAAAATGCAGCAGACCACTTTCTGTCAGGACAACCTGACGGCGTCAGGGATTAAAGCTCCGACGACGGGGCTATGTAGAAAAAGAATACTCAGTTTTCGTTTTCTGTGCAGTTTATAAATTTTTGAAAATTCCTAGGTCTTAATTTTCCAGAAAAACTGCAAACATCCATTCCACAAGCATTATATCTTACTTGCTTTCTAGTGTAGTTGTGTGTATATATAGTTTTACCTCTGATTTTACGCGAAGGTTTCGTTGTTTTCTTATAAGTGTGCAGGTTACATTAGACGAAAAGAAGAAACACATATTGGATGAAGATTATTACTTACGCAACTTCACACATATCCTACCGAGCTAATCATGGGAGTACTAGTTTCTTTTCCTTACTTACCTTCCTTTATCATAACTTTGATGCTTTCGGGGAACATTGGGGACAATGTTCAGTTTAAGTGTAGGGAGGGAGAATAAAACGGGAATTAGAAACTATTCACTCACTTGATCATTTGTCTTGCCCTTGGTAATTTGTGTAATAAACTATGAGAAATATTCGTTAGGGCAATTTTAGCACCAAATTTAAAATTTTTTATGACATTTACGAGCTAAACTTTAGTCTTAATAAAGCGTCTCATGGATAGGAATTATATGACTAGCACAAAAACCGTTTACCACTCAAATTCCACCCCAAAAATGTGAGGTTCGCCCCTAGATCTTTAGGAATAAAGCATTCATCTTTAATGCTTAGAGAGTGTACCGGTAGTATAATAGATTCTAGAACTTGTGCTGGTGTGCTGCAATCAGTACTAAGTCCAATCTTCCAAGTAGCTGCTGAACTACAACAAGCCACAACAACAGAGGCCACCATCATCACTACCACTCCACATGAAGACAGTGATGAAGAAGATAGAGAAACATGCTCTTGGGACTTCAGAGCTGAAGAAATCACCCCTATCTCTCCAACTTACAAGAAGCCTCCTGTTCAGACCGAGAGAAAGAAAACCAAGTCGCAAAGAACCAAGCCCAAAGAAAGGAGTCACTATCGAGAAGGAAGTGCTCCACCATCACCAACCTCCTCACTCAAAGATGATCCCAAAGATAAGGGCAAGGGCATTCTAGTGGAAGTACCAAAGAAGAAGGAGATTGAAAGGTTAAATGAAGAAGAAGCAAGGAAGATTGCAGCTGAGTAGGATGAGTAAGAATTGCAGAAAGAGGCTGCAGAGAAAGAAAAGAAAAAGATGGCTAAATTAGATGAAGACTGGCAAACATGGGATGACATGAGAGCCAAAGTGGAAGCAACTCAGGAAGTACAACAGAAGCTGCAACAAGATAAGAATACAAGTGTTAATGAAGCAGCTCAGTTGTTCAGTGAGATCTTAGCTAGAAGACAGAGCCAGTTCATACAGCAAAGAGAGATTGAAAAGGCCTCAAAACCTCCAAACAAGAGTCAAAGAAAAGACGTATCTCTGCAAGTACATCAAGTATAAAGGTGAAGAAAGAAGAACATTGAAGCAGCTTAATCAGTTACCTTGGGAAACTCTTCAAAGACTAGCTGACTTAACCCAAAGAAGATTTTTGGATTTCAAACCTATGTCAGATGATGATTTTGTTGAAAGGTCACAACCTGTTTGGAGTTATAAAAGGCCATATGAAGAAGGAGCTCCCTCAACTGTACCCAAAAGATTGAAAGCATCTGAAGATGAAGGTGGACTCACTGAAGAGGAACTCAATCAGATGATGATCATTGAAGCTCGTGAAGAAGCACTATACATAGAGCCCATCAACACTAGGTATCCAATCATCAACTGGGATATCTACACTGAAGATGGAAAGAGGCATTGGAGAATACACAGAGCTGGTGGAAGAGCAAGTGCCTATATATACTTGGTAGATTTATTTGCTTTCATTGACAGGGAGGATCTACTCAAGCTTTGGGAGTTAGTCAAAAACAGGCTCAAGAACAAAGATCCAGACAATGATAAGGATCCGAGTTACTTTATGAACTTCGAATATCTTTGAACCGATCAGCGGGAGAACAATGGAAGTATCAATCAAGAGGAAGCCTGATAGACAACATTGATTCTTGTGGACGCACTTGGTAACTACATGCGCAATGGACAAATATCTACATGTTGGTTGAAAGAACCTATCCACTTGCCTTAGGAACTCTACTAGAAATGCTGACAGCTGAGCTAAGGATGGGTAATGTAGTAGACATGGCTAAGGAGTTGCTGATAAAGATCTTTGACCAAGCTGGAAGACCTAGCAAAGGAAAATGAGTTTGAAAGAATCCTCAAAGACTGAAGAAACTTGTGATTCTGAAATCCAATCACAAGTTTAGGGGAGGATTGTTGGGAAATTCGTTTTTGGGAGTTAATACTTATAGTAGTAAAGTTAGTACTGATAGCATTGTTTGATAAGTATTAACTAGTTAGTACTGATAGTGAAAATGTTAGTACTGATAGTATTAAGTTTGTACTGTTCTAAGTAAGGAATGTCGTGTATGGTTTATAACAGAATATCTCCTATTCCAATAGAAGATATGATATACTTAGTGCATATTTATCTCTGTAAGGGATCTCCTTAGTGTATAAAAGGAGATCCTAGCTAGGTTAAACATATCATATATTCTAGCCGTCTTAAGAAGAGTTTCAAGGTTGTAAACCCTAGTACTAGGAGAGTACTCGTATTATTGCTTAATAATATTAAAGCTGTTGGTGTTATATTGTGTTTACTTTAATCTTCTAAGTGCATTCAAATAGATTCCGTATACTTGTGTGCATCTACAATGTTTTGGAACCATCCAAGGCAATTAACACGTTTGCAAGCTAAGTGTTCTAGATCCAAGGGTTGGGATTTTCACAAGTGGTATCAGAGCTTGTGTCCTGAAGCTTTGTTTTTAGAAGACCCTGTGTGACAAATCTGAAGAAATAGATTTTGACAAATCCAATGCTGTTAATGTGAGTTCCCAAGTTGCGCCAAATGAATATGAACTCGGAGAATGCGCATAGAGCGATTTCTTGGTACTTGATTTCAAGCTGTGGAACATTGTGCTCTATGGAAACTCTTACAAAACCAATGTCATCAAGAAGTTAATGGTAAGACCGTTGTTAAAGAAAAAGGTGATCCTATCACCAATGAAGAAATGGCTCTAAGAGGTAATGATCTCAAGGTCAGAAGTCTTTTACTCATGGCAATACCTGATGATCATCAACTCACCTTCAACAAACACAAAGATGCTCAAAGTTTGTTCAAAGCCATTGAAACCAGATTTGGTGGAGATTCTGTCACCAAGAAAAGTCAGAAGACTCTTTTGAAACAAGAATTTGAAAACTTCACTGTTGGTGCAACTGAGTCTATTGACTCAGTTTATAATAGGCTTCAAAAACTTGTTAGTCAACTGGCAGTATTGGATGTGGAGCTCTCCAAGGAAGATGTCAACCTCGGGTTTGTTAGAAGTCTTCCATCACCAAAATGGGACACTCATGTCATTGTATTGAACAACAAGCCAGATTTTGAAACCATGAAGTTGGACAATTTGTTCAATAGCTTTAAGGTGATTGAACAAGACATGAAGAGAAAAGTAGCTGCATCTTCTAGTTCTGGGTCACAAAAAATAGCCTTTGTAGCTCACCCTGTCACTAGCAATGATATGGATAGTTTTGATGTTAGTACTCCTAGTACTAATGTTAATACTGATGGCTCTGTAACCACTGCAGCAGGCATCAATGAAGGTACACGTTATGCCTTCATAGCTGAACAGAGTCAATGATCCTAGATCACTCATGATGATCTGAGACAAATCCATGAAGATGACATGGAAGAGATGGACATCAAATGGAACATAGCCCTGATTAGTATGAGGGAAAAAAGGTTCATGAAGAAAACTGGAAGGCAGATTAAGATCAATGATGGAGACACTGCTGGGTTTGATAAGGGAAAGGTTGAATGCTACAACTGTGGCAAGCTTGGGCATTTTGCCAGAGAATGCAGAAGTCCTAAGAGCAAAGGGAGACACAGTGATGCTGATAACTCTTCTTCAAAAGCAATGGTGGTTGTTGATGGTGCTGGGTATGATTGGAGCTTCATGGCTGATGAAGAAGAAAGTCCAATCAACATGGGTTTGGTATCTGAGGTACTTAATTGTTCAGATACATGTATTCCATTAAACAAATATTTAGAGCTAAAAACCATGTTTCATAATGTGTCTGAAGAACTTGTTAAAACCAGCTACAACTTAGCAAATCATAAAAGAGGCTTTGCAGTTCTAGAAAAACAAATTGTGCACTATAAAGAAAATGAGTCAAAGTTTACTCAAAACAACTGATGTGCTTAATAGGGAAATCTCTTTTAAAGACATCACCATAAATGTATTAAAAGAAGAACTAGAGAAAGTCACTACAATTAAAGATAATATAGAGTTAAGTGTTGAGCAACTTAAAGGCTCACAACATTATAACTCTGAGAGAGTTGATAGATACATGGAAAAAGCTCTTATTGGCAAAGCCAAATCAGGTATGGGGTATAAAACAACACCACCACCATTCAGAGGTATCCCTTCACCTCCTAGTATTGACCTTGCCCACACTGGCTTAGCAGAGTTTCAGGAACCCACATTTGTCTGAGGCCCTACAATCAAAAGTACTTTTCTAAAAAGACTGATGAAGTGTTTGAAAGTGCTAGTGACACCTCCTTACCTGAGGTGCCTGTATCTGAAAATAAAAGGCTAGTAGAGTCTGAAAGTGAACCAAAGCAAGCAATGCCACTAAACCAGTAAGATCATTTGACAAACACTTTAATAAGCCGTTAAATATGCCTGAGATGTATAGAAATGGTGTCATCTAGTCCTAGAGGTAACAAGAGAAACTAGAACCAGTTAAAATATGAGCAACTAGGAGATGAATTTGTCATGTATAATAAATCTTGCTTTGTGTGTGGTAGCTTCTCTCATCTGCAGGCTCATTGCAGACACCCTATGAGACCTCAACCCACATGACCCCGAGCGGTTCTTCTTAAAGCGGCATAAAATCTTTGAATAATGCAAGGCCAATTAATACTGCTAGACCACAACCTAGAGTATTTGGTGAAAGACCCAAAAGAAACTTTTCAAAATCATCATCTACTTCACCAAGGTCCTTTAAATCAGTACAAACCTTTAACTCTTATGATGAACAGATCAAGTTTTACAAGAAAAAGGTTAATACTTATGAGCCAAGACTTATCTTGATAGGCCAAAGTTAATACTTTTAAGCCTAAAATGAAACCTGCTGGCTCTAAAGTGAATGCTACAAAGGGAATCAAGGGTAATGTTGTTAAGCTCCTATTTGGGTGAGACCACTCAACCCAACGCATCAGTTACTCTCAAGAAATATGATTACATTGATGTGTGAATCAAGTCAGTAATGGCTTGGGTCAACAAAAGGAACTAATTTCCTTTATTTTATGTGCAGGGACATTCCAACAATAATGATAATCTTGGCTATTCAGACAGTGGGTGTTCCAGGCACATGAATGGAAATCTATCCTATCTTTCAGACTTCACTGATTTGAATGGAGGATATGTTTCTTTTGGAGGAGGAATTGGTGGAAGAATTACTGGTAAAGGCACAATCAAGACTGGTAATTTGGACTTTGAAGATGTGTACTATGTGAAAGAACTCAAATACAACATGTTCAGTGTGTCACAAATGTGTGACAAGAGGAATTTTGTTCTATTCATAGATACTGATTGCTTGGTTTTATCTCCTACCTTTAAGTTGCCCAGTGATGATCAGGTTCTATTTAAGTTTCCTAGGAAAAGCAATCTGTACAGTGTCAATATGAAAAAACATAGTGCCCAAAGACCATCTTACATGTTTAGTTGCTACAGCTTCTTTGGATGAATCTATGTTATGGCATAGAAGGCTAGGTCATGTGAACTTTAAAGTAATAAATCTTTTAGCTAAAATAACCTTGTAAGAGGTTTACCTTCAAAAAATTTTGAAAATAACAGACATGTAGTGCTTGCCTCAAAGGGAAGCAGCATAGAGCCTCTTGTAAGCCCAAAGTATTTAACTCTATCACCCAACCACTTCATATACTGCATATGGACTTATTTGGCCCCACTAATGTAAGCAGCCTGAATTTTAAGAAGTATTGTTTGGTTGTGACTGATGATTTAGCAGATTCACTTGGGTTTTTTTCATGAATACTAAGGATGAGACCAGTGAAATCCTTAAGTCTTACATAGTGAAGTAGAACCTAGGCGATAAGAAGGTTAAAATCATTAGGTGTGATAATGGGACAGAGTTTAAAAACCAGGTGATGAATGATTTCTTTCAACTTAAGGGTATTAAAAGAGAATACAGTGTAGCTAGAACTCCTCACAAAAGGGGTTCTTGAAAAGGAGAAATAGGACATTGATTGAGGCTGCTAGGACTATGTTAGCAGATTCCAAGTTACCCCACAACATTTTGGGTGAGGCGATTATCTTTTGCTTGTTATGTGACGCGGTACTGATTGTAAAGCCTCATGGCAAGACTCCTATGAGTTTTTTTTAGGGAAAGCCCACCTAGACTTTCTTAAACCCTTTGGGTGTCATGTCTCTATTCTCAATACCATTGACCACTTAGGTAAGTTTGATGGAAAATCGATAGTGGATATCCGGTTGGCTACTCATTAAATAGTAAAGCCTTTAGGGTTTATAATTCTAGAACCAGAAGGATAGAGAATCGCATATAGAGTTTCGAGGACAAACCTAGTGTAGAGGGCAAGGACCAACATGGCTTTTGATATCGATATGCTAGGAATCTATGAACTATGCTGTTTACGTGGATTCTAACATGATTTCGAGAAAAGAAAGGTCCGCAGATTCCGATGATGATGATGATGCATCCTATTGCCCATTTGGAATGACAACTCGGTTGGAAGCACTTCTTTAGGAGGTAAACAAAGATGATGATCAGCCTCCAAAGACCAATGATTCTAATCTTTGAAGGAGATGCAACCAATAATGATGACACAGATGGTAGAACCTCAAGTGTTAAATACAATGGTGGTTATCTGATAAGCCACAAGTTAATGCTTGAGCCAAATTTTGACCTGATGGTCCTCATTCCATTCCATCATCAATGCGAGAGGTTCTGATCCCTATGGTGAAGCCGATGAGATTGATTTTACAAATATAGCTTCATCTTATGTTGTTCCTGCTACACCACACATAAGAATCAATCAGGATCATCCTTTGGAAAATGTTATTGGGGATGTCAATGCTGAAAGAACTACAAGATCTAAATTTCAGCATAGTGAGACAGGATTCTTTAGTGCCATCTATGAAGAAAGAAATCATGGTGCTTCACAGACATGTCTCTTTGCCTGTTTTGTTTCCCAAGCAGAACTAAAGAAAGTCTACAAAGCTCTTGAAGATGAAGCATGGGTAGAAGCAATTCAAGAAGAACTTCTTCAGTTCAAACTTTAGAATGTATGGGTTCTTGTGGATCTTCGATGGAAAGAGCTATAGGCACCAAATGGGTTTTAAACAAGAAAGGATGAAAGGTGTGGTAATAAGGAACAAGGCTAGGCGGTGGCTCAAGGGTATACACAACAGGAAGGAATTGATTATGAAGAGGTCTTTGCTCCAGTGGCAAGGATTGAAGCTATTAGATTATTCACGGCGCATCATACAAAGACTTCATAGTATACCAGATGGTTTTAAAGAGTGCTTTTCTGTATGGAAAGATTGAGGAGGAGGTCTATGTCTGTCAACCTCCAGGCTTTGAAGATCCCAACTTTCGGACAAAGTATCTGAGGTTCAAAAGGCACTCTATGGTGCGCGTGGGCCCGAAGAGCTTGGTATGAAACATTGGCCAAGTATCTTTTGGGAATGATAAGAGAGGAAAGATTGATCGACTTTATTCATCAAGAATGTGAAGAATGATATCCATTGGTTTAGATCTATGTAGATGACATTATTTTTGGCTCAACCAGCGGGATCTATGTAGAGAATTTGAAAAGTTGATGCATGACAGGTTTCAGATGAGTTCTATGGGAGAACTCACCTTCTTTCTTGGGCTACAGGTCAAGCAGAAGACATATGGCATATTTATCAGCCAAGATAAATATGTCAAGGAGATTTTAGTGAAGTTTGGCTATGACAACACAAAGATTGCAAGTACTCCTATGGAGCTTAATAAGCCATTACTTCGGATGTTGATGGTGAAGAAGTTGATCAGCATCTCTGGATCAATATGATTGGCTCATTGATGTATTTGGCCTCAGACCGGACATTAAGTTTCTTGTATGTGCATGTGCAAGGTTCCAAGTCTCTCCAAAGCTTTCTTGCATGCGGTTAAAAGAATCTTTAGATATCCGAAGGCCTTCAACTAGGCCTTTGGTATCCTAAGGACTCTCCCTTTGATCCGGTAGCTTACTCGGCAGTGATTATCTTTGGGGCAAGTCTTGATAGGAAGTCAACCACGAGGAGGATGTCGGTTTCTTGGTGATAGGTTGATTTCATGGCGGTTAAGCGAGCATTGTGGCAAACTCTACAAGAGGCAGTATGTAGGCTGCTAATCGCTTTGGTCAAGTTCTCTCGGATTGAGATCGGATGCTTGATTATGGGAATAATTTCATGGACACTTGTCATTTATATAGATATAACATTGCTATATGCATTATAAAAATCCAATTTTTCATTCTAAAACTAAACATATAGAGATAAGACATCATTTTATAAAGGAATGTAATGAAAAACTCATTCAGGGTTGATAGAATTGATACGAGTTTAATGTTGCGATCTTTTAACCAAAAGCTTTGACTTGGGAAGGTTTCAGTGCTTGGTCACAAGTATTGGGATGCTTCATCCATAAAATGTCTTATCTCTCTCTATTTTGTAAAGTTTTGTAAACTGGTGGTTAGTATTGATTGTTATCCGAGTTAATCAGTTGTGTTAAGTTAATCATTTGGCAAGAAAATGTCTTGGATTGTGTTTTCTTGGTTTTGGACTAACTTTCGGGCATAACACAAAAGGATATGGACATGGTTTGGTGACTCAATGTTACAGCACATGTGGTTCTCTTTCTTATGATCATTCTGAAGCCACAACATGATGGAATTTCTTTGTAACTATGGAATTTGTGATGCCAAAGCATTATGTGGCATCTTGTGATACTAATGAACATGAATTGATGATTTTAATTGGTTCATTCACTGCACCCACTTTTGCCATTCTATCGTTTGTGATAGTGTGACTAACCTAAGGGCATCCGGCAGAGAACGTGAGCAATGAATCCAACACTTGTGTTGGGCAACACACCCGAAGTGGAAACCACATCGGGAAGGCCCTTTTAATGGGACTATCCATCACAAGTGTTGCTGCTTGAAGCGTTGGTTTTCACCAAACGAGAGGCCATGTAAGGCCGACCTTGATTCACGGTCTGCGTCACCACACTTAATCCCTTCAAAATTGGGGTTTGGTATTATAATTCCAAACTATGAGATAATACGATGGGTAAAGTTAATACTTATGGTTATAAGTTAGTATATAAGCATAGTTAGTATTGATGAACTAGCCGTTAGTACTTATTCCAAAATCATATGCAATGATTACTTTTGCAAGTAGAGTTGTTACGCTTTTACTTATAAAAGGGTTCCTTAATTGGTTTCTCTTCACTTATTACCATAAATATTTATAAGGCGGTTCAACCAAAATTCTCCAAATCTCTATAAATTGCATAACTTTCCAATTGCTTTGACCAAAATTCAATAAAGGCTTTTGCGACTCAATCCCACTTTACTAACCCTTACTCTAATCATTCATGGCTCCTCTTGATTTTGTCGACAAGCATAACATGGTGGCATGCTTGGAATTGCTAGAAGGTCATGATGAATTTGCTGAGATAGTAGCTTTTCTACACCGGCGACGCCAGTTTGCTTTACTAAACCTACTATCTTATGTGTACCCTGCGTGAAAAGTTTTTGCAACCGCAATTTCCTTAACAAGCGAGGAAGGGGTACAACAGCTTAACGAGTACAGATGGTACTCAAATTGTTATTACTAAAGCCTCTCTAAGAGAACATCTTCATCTTAGAGATCTTTGGTATTAACACTTTGCCGTGCAACTGAAATTTTGAACAACTCTCATTGATGGGGTACGACATGATGCCACTTACAATTTTCGAAAAGTTAGTTTTCCACAATGGAGATTTCTAATTCATACCCTCCTACACTGCTTGAGTCACAAAAGGAGGGATGCTTTCCCACTAATATAGCCACAACGCCTTTCAGCTGTGGTGTTCAAATTTTCAAATTATATTTTGAGGGTATGCTTAAAAATGCAAAAAGCAAAACCAAGTTTGATGTATCCCGAGGTTTATACAAGTATTTTTGGATCTTGAAACAAAACCTACAGATCTCAAAAAAATATTTATCCTTCAAAACTACTCACAGTAAAGTGTTTTCAAATATGTCAAGGGTTGTGGTAGGCTATAATGGGGTTGTAGTGCCTTTGTTTGCTAACATGCTCATTGCATAGGGTGAAGGACCATCAAGCAATGGTGGCTCCCAACACACACCCACAGAATCCCGAACACTCTCCTATTCAACCACTCTCATCAACAAGTAGGCCTCAGACGGAAAGTGGGAATGTCTGACCTATTCTCCTCCTATCGTTGAAGTAGATGAGCCTATCTCGGGTGATTGAGGAGATAAGAGTGGTGAGGGTCGCTACTCAACCGGCCAGAAGTGGGTGAGGAAAGTGGTAACATCATTAAGACCCAATCCGTGCCAACACCTAGTAGCACTCCTCCGCGGGGTGGACCGGGCAAAGGCTAAAAAGCGGGTGTATCTGCGGGCTGGAGGCAATGACAATTCCTGGACAGGTAACACAGTTGGAAGTGGTGAGGCAACTTGAGACTTAATGAAATGACGGATTTATACAGGTTCCTATGCGTAAAAGTTAACACACTGGAGATTGCTCGGATGAACATAAGAAAGTGCTGCCAAAGTTCATACCGGGATGCTTCGAAGATGAAAAGGCTTGCACATCAAGCTTCTATCCAGCCAACTACAGGCAAGACATCTCCAGTTAACACATCAATCAAAAGGAAGGCTAAGTTAAGAGTCTCTAGCACCTCCACAGAGGATTCTTCCAAACAGGGGAGGAGTTCTAACATTCAAGGTAGAAGAGAATTTGGTCAGTGGCAAGGTGGTCAAGATTTTCAGTCCTTTTCTTGATGAAGAAGAAGAAGTACAGATCATCAAACATGCAGAAGAAGTGCTTAGTACTCCTACATGCACTATCAGTACTATCCAAGTTAGTACTTATAGTGTTGTAGTTAGTACTGATAGTACTATAGTTAGTACTCTTGGTGTGCAGCAATCAGTACTAAGTCCAATCTTCAAGTAGTAGCTGGCGAACTACAACAAGCCACAACAAGGAGGCCACCATCATCACTACCACTCCACATGAAGACAGTGATGAAGAAGATAGAGAGAAACATGCAGTCTTGGGACTTTAGAGCTTGAAGAAATCAGTACCTATCTCTCCAACTTACAAGCCTCTGCTCATGTCGAGAAAGAAAACCAAGTCGTGACAATAAGCCCAAAGAAAAGGAGTCACTATCAGAGAAGGAAGTGCTCCACCATCACCAACCTCCTCTGCTCCAAAGATTGATCCCAAAGATAAGGGCAAGGGCATTCTAGTGGAAGTACCAAAGAAGAAGAAGGAGATTGAAAGGTTAAATGAAGAAGTAGCAAGGAAGATTGCAGCTGAGTAGGATGAGTAAAACTTGAGAAAAAGAATGCAGAGAAAGAAAAGAAAAAGATGGCTAAATTGGATGAAGACTGGCAAACATGGGATGACATGAGAGCCAAAGTGGAAGCTCGGGAAAGTATGACGCAACAAGATAAGAATACAAGTGTTAATGAAGCGGCTTCGGTTGTTCAGTGAGATCTTAGCTAGAAGACGAGCAGTTCATACAGACAAGAGATTGAAAAGGCCTCAAAACCTCCAAACAAGAGTCGACAAAGGCGTATCTCTCAAGTACATCAAGTATAAAGGTGAAGAAAGAAGAACATTGAAGCGGCTTAATAGTTACCTTGGAAACTCAAAGAATAGTGACTTAACCCGAAGAAGATTTACGGATTTCAAACCTATGTCAGATGATGATTTTGTTGAAAGGTCACAACATTTTGGAGTTATAAAAGGCCATATGAAGAAGGAGCTCCCTCAACTGTACCCAAAAGATTGAAAGCATCTGAAGATGAAGGTGGACTCATTGAAGCTCGTGAAGAAGCACTATACATAGAGCCCATCAACACTAGGTATCCAATCATCAACTGGGATATCTACACTGAAGATGGAAAGAGGCATTGGAGAATACACAGAGCTGGTGGAAGAGCAAGTGCCTATATATACTTGGTAGATTTATTTGCTTTCATTGACAGGGAGGATCTACTCAAGCTTTGGGAGTTAATCAAAAACAGGTTCAAGAATAAAGATCTAGACAATGATAAGGATCTAGAGTTACTTTATGAACTTCAGAATATCTTTGAACCAGATCCAGCAGGAGAACAATGGAAGTATCAATCTGAAGAGGAAGCCCTGACTTGGACCCTGATTGATTCTTGTGGACTGCACTTGGTAACAACATGCAGTGGGACAGATATCTACATGTTGGTTGAAAGAACCTATCCACTTGCATTAGGAACTCTACTAGAAATGCTGACAGCTGGGCTAAGGATGGGTAATGCAGTAGACATGGCTAAGGAGTTGCTGATAAAGATCTTTGACCAAGCTGGAAGACCTAGCAGAGGAAAATGAGTTTGAAAGAATCCTCAAAGACTGAAGAAACTTGTGATTCTGAAATCCAATCACAAGTTTAGGGGAGGATTGTTGGGAAATTCGTTTTTGGGAGTTAATACTTATAGTAGTAAAGTTAGTACTGATAGCATTGTTTGATAAGTATTAACTAGTTAGTACTGATAGTGAAAATGTTAGTACTGATAGTATTAAGTTTGTACTGTTCTAAGTAAGGAATGTCGTGTATGGTTTATAACAGAATATCTCCTATTCCAATAGAAGATATGATATACTTAGTGCATATTTATCTCTGTAAGGGATCCTTATGTATAAAAGGAGATCCTAGCTAGGTTAAACATATCATATATTCTAGCCGTCTTAAGAAGAGCGCTTCAATTGTAAACCCTAGTACTAGGAGAGTACTGTATTATTGATAATATTGAAGCTGTTGGTGTTATATTGTGTTTACTTTAATCTTCTAAGTGCATTCAAGTAGATTATCCATACTTGTGTGCATCTACAACAAAGTTTCTCATTATTTTTTTGGAACCATCCAAGGCAATTAACACGTTTGCAAGCTAAGTGTTCTAGATCTAAGGTTTGGGATTTTCACACTACACTTGTGTAGTTAGGAGTAACTAAATGATAAGAGGCATTAGGATAACCCTTGTTTGAAACCTGTATTATAATTACATCTTCCACATCGGTTGTGTAATTACCCCACACCCTTGCGATGTACTCATCTTTAGTACACGATACCCCTAGTTAACCCTTCAGAGCCTATCGTTTTCGCGGTTCTCGTGATGTTTCGGTTTTTCAGAATATAAATGAAGACCATTGTTTACAATCCACCCCAAAATGTACAGCCAAATCGCCTTAGCCTACCTTGTATGCACTCATCTTTAGTGCAGTATTGTAATCATTGTTAAAACCCTAGTTCAATTATCTAGTTACTTGCATGGTTGCTAAGTTGGGTTTTATCTTTTGTACACAGTTTTGGGATGATTGGGACTCATGGGTAAAAGTTATATTTTATGGAGTAACGGGAAAGAATGATAAATTCAAAATTCCCTTTTTCTATGTAATTAAATACTCCAAGTGTTTTGATCTTTTCAAATCGGGTCAATTAGTGTTAAAGAAATAAAAACTCAAGTGTAGGGATGCTCCTATAAATCCCTTATATTTTGATGTTATCGTAGAGGATGGTAGAGTAAAAAGGTATAAAAAAATCGAAAAAAGAAGAAAAAGAGATGTAAAAAAAAAAGTGAGAAAAACATACTGGCTACCATCCTACATCTATATTTATGTTTATGTTTTTTGTTTATGTTTGTTTTGTTTCAAGTTAAATAGCATTAGTGAGTCGAGTTGTAGTCCGACTTGAACAGTATTCTAAGGTCCCATACCCTATTTTACACATCAAGATAAGTTTGTTATTCCAATTTATCATCATGTCTACCCCATGTTCAATTGATTGTGTGTATGCTTGCTTGTCTAACATGTCTAGCTAAATTACTTGTGTGTTTTCTTAGATCTATGAAACCTAGTTATTGATTGTTGTTAGGTTGTTTCTTGTCTTAATTGGTATAGGCTTAGGAGTGCATCTAGGCTTTCGTTGTATTTAGTGCATGAGTATGCTTGAAGATGATAGGGTGCTCGGAGGAAATAGCCTCGGCTCACCGATCCAGTGAATCTTATAGGAGAGATAACCTCATAGGACTAGGGAATATGCACACCCTACGACTAATAGGAATACAACGCGTTAAGATATAGGATGTGACAATTCAACCGACCAATAAAAGATAACTAGGGAGTAATAGTATATAAGTGAACACATCTTTAATCACCATACGAGCACACCTCAATTAAACATAGCTATCCGTAGTAATTAGTTAAATTAGATAATTAGTAGAAGTATAGAAATCGGTAGAAGTACCACCCCCCAATCAATTGCCCCGAGATTTTACCCTTGCTTTCTAAAAAACATAAAAAAAGATAAAAAAAAAGAATCATCCTCAACCCACCTTCTCGTCATAAATTTCTTTCTAGCATTGCTATTCCCGTAGAGAACGAATTGTTAATACAAATAAACCGTAAAAACGTTTATTAATATTTTGCGATCTCTTTGTGTTTTGTTGATAACAAATATAATGTTATCTTAAGTACAATTATAAGGATACATGTTATTTTTGTAATGCATTTACATATAGCCATTTAAATACCAAAATGTTGTAATTAATCATTTTTTTGTAATAGTTTATTAGGATGGGTAAAAAACCACAACCCATGGATCATATCCATAACCCATTGACCCATACCCATTTGACTAGATACAATGTATTCATTAGATACATTGAATCTAAAGGAATACCCATGGACCAATCCATAACCCATGACCCATAACCAAAAAACCAATGGGCAAAGAGGAGCGTCCCACGGATCCCTAGGTTTACACTAGAAGGATCCCTGTGAGAGGGATCCGTGGATCCGGGAAAGTGTGGCGAAATTTCTATAAATAGAGAGCCATTTCTTCATTCTAACTCACCCCTCTTCTTACTAATTCTCTCATATACTCTCATTCTCTTCTAACAAAAGATCACTTGATCTAGAGAGTACTTCCCTCTTTCTTTCTTTAGTGATTCTCATATAGGTCCTTCTCTAAGGCGAGATCACGAGCATTCTACAAGTCATCCAAGCAAGGGGTCCTTGATTGATTTGTTCCTCCTCAAGATTTATGTAGCAAAGATCTTGTATTTGATATTTCACATATTTGTTGTGTAATAGTCATGTTGGGTTGGTCCACCGTGTTACGGACTCGGTATTTAGCTTTGTACCGAAAAAAGGTGTAAGCAACGTTGTGAAGGCTTCTCCGCCAAGTTGAAGGAGTTTGTTGACATAGTGCTTGAACTCTCGAGTAGGTGACTCGGGGAGTGGAGTAAGACAAGGAAGGTGTCCTTGTAGCCGAACCACTATAAATCGGTTGTGTCATTTCTATCCCTTTGATTTACTTTATTTACTTGCTTTATCATTAGATCTATACTTTCTCAACATCCATACGATCTCACATATTATCGAATCTAAAGTTTTAGAAATTAACTTAAAATCGGCAAAACTATTCAACCCCCCTTCTAGTTTTCCACAATTGGCATCAAGAGCTAAGTTTATAAAAGTTTTAAAGTAAACCGTATTTTAAAAACTTTTCGATCACTATGGGTTCTGAAAATTACAAGGAAGGGCAATCTATGCAATGACCACCACTACTTGAAACTAATGGTTTTATATATTGGAAAAATAGATTTGAAACATATGTGAAGTCTAAAGATATTGATCTTTGGTACATTATTGTTGAAGGTGATTTTGAGGCTACCTCAAATGATGATAAAGGAAATTTAGTTAACATACCTCATGATAAACTAAATGATGAAATGAAGAAAAAGCTTTCTAAAAATAGTGAAGCTAAAATGGTTTTGTATAATGCTTTACCCAAAAAGGAATTCGAAAGAATTTATATGCTTAAACCTCTAAAGAAATTTGGAATTCTTTAGTTGTAACTCATCAAGGTAATCAACAAGTTAAAATAATAAAATTGATTTATTTGTTCAACAATATGAACAATTTTCAATATCGGATGAGGAAACTATAGATCATTCATTTGCAAACTTTAATACTATTACACATCTTTACAATCACTTGATGAATCTTTTCTAGCCGTAACCATGTAAGGAGATATCTAGGGCACTTTCATCTAAGTGGAGATCCAGGTGACGGGATCGAAGAGTCAAAAGATTTGACAATCCTCACCCTTGATGAACTCATAGGCAACTTAAAAGTCTACGAGCCTATCCTTGCTAAAGACTGGCCCCAAAGGTGAAAGAGAAACAAAAATCTCTTGCCCTTAAAGCCAAAAAGGCCTCAAGCGATGAAGAATCCTCTTCATAGTGACGACGAGGGTATGCTATGGAGGTAAGGGACTTTAAAAGTTCTTTAGAAGGAAGGGAAGATACGTCAAACAACCGTATGACGATAAGAAAGGATTGCAGAAAAGCAAAGAGGACGAGAAGCCAAAATATGATCGTACTTGCTTTAAATGTGGGGACCCCAACCACTTTATTAGTAAGTGTCCCAAACGGGATGATCAAAAGGCGTTCGTGAGCGGCACGTGGGGAATGAGCGACGAGGAGGACGAAGAAATTTGTCTCATGGCAAATGATGAGGTATGTCACGAATACTATAGTAGTTCATCACTAGATGACGACTCATTACATAATGAATATGACAAACTATGCAATATTAGCTTAAAACTAAGTAACAAAAACAAGCTTTTAAAAAGTCAAAACCAATGTTTAGATAAAGAAGTCATAGAATTAAAACAAACTGAAACGTCTAGAAAAAGGTAAAATAGCAAGTGGTGAATGTGAACTTTGTGTTCAACTTCAAACACTAGTTGATCAACTAGATTCTAAAATTGCTAGAATGAGTACGAATACTTTAGATATGATATTAGATAGTGTTAAAAACGGTAACAACCAAAAAGGTTTAGGTATTCAACAACTTGATCCATCAACTAGTGAAAAACAAAGAAACAATTTGTTAAGGCACTAGAAAACCAACATCGTTGTAGGATCCCACGGATCCCATCAAAAGGAACCGGCTAGTGTTAAGCCAGGATCCTGGTCTCATTAGAAACACGCTGGTAATAACGAGCTTCTTCATCTAGAACAGATTTTGTTATCATTAATAAGAAGAAACCAACTCATTTCACCACTAGACAACCACCTCCAAAATATAATCCTACTTTTGCAAGAAACAAAGGTCCATATTTTTCAAAACTTAATCCATCTAGGAGACCTAACAATGTTTACCCGAGAAGTAACCATCAAATGGGATGGAACCCAAATATGCAAAATAGTTTTCCTTTTCAAAACTTTGCTCCATGGAATGCATACTCATCTTATCCATACATTTCTTGTGACAACTCGTAATTTCAGGTCATTTTACAAACTTTAAAAGTTTCACTATTTCATCATTTATCGTAAACTACGTTTACGAGTATCAAATTCGCGTAACCTTAATGGTTTAGCTGTGAATTCATGAACAATCATCAAGGACATTCCATATAGACTAGGTTTAGTCTACATATCATTAGCATCATCGTCATCATATTAGTTCATGCATGGTTTTGCATTTTTCATTCAACGTAAAAATTTTATTAAATAAACGCTATCGCGTAATTAATTATTTTGAACAATTGATCTGATACTTCCAAAAATAATCATAATATATTTTTATACTCATTTTAAGACTATAAAAATTATATTATTAATTTACCCGATGTTTTCAATTTATTTCGTATATAAATTGTTATGTTTATATAATTACGACGGTTTTCGTAAATTCAACCCGATAAATATTTATTCACTCAATTCTTGTAAGAAATGTATTTTTATAATTTTTATGACTTCAATATATTTTATTTTGATCAGTTAAAATTTATTTTAACTAACGCTACCTTAAATGCTTAAATAAATATACAAGTTACCATCTATCCATAAATAACTATACATTACTAATATACTTATAGATAATATTATACAAGTAAGTGATTCATTTTCTTTTCATACATGTCGACCACCACAAGGGTGAGTCATTTAGATACTAAATATCTATTCTTGTATATCATATTATACACATACAACACAATAATATCTCAAGTGTAAGATCAAACACTCTCTTCTTCCTCTCTTCCTCTTGCAACCGGCCACACCAAAGGACCAAGGAAGGATCATCATAAAATTTTCAAGACAAGATTTTTACACACTAGTATCACTCTTTATTAAGGTTGTGCAATAAAAACCTTGGGTGACTAGGAAAAATCCTTTGTTCTCATAACCTCATCAAGTTTACTAGTAAGCATCCATATTCATGATCATATTTCATATTCATTTCTATGTTCATTTCATTAAGCTTGAGAAAACATGCAAGTCATATGATGTTTATACCACTTTTTCATTGTTTTTAAAGAGTTATATATATTTATGTCATCCTATAATTACTCCTTGTTATATATCACTTTTGGTGATGTCTAGGAACCCATGACACCCTAAGAAGGTGTATGGTAGGATTAGAATATATTCGGAGTTGTTTTGAATTGGTTGGAATAGGTTTGGCGCGAGAAAAACTCATTTCACAACTATAAAATAGGGTCTGATGGTTCTGTGAAATCTGGGAAAATTCGACAGTTTGAAAAATATTTTGGACTAGATATTTGGAAAATATACTTTAAAACGAAAACGTGGCCGCTTGAACGGGTTAAAACGGAGTTATAACGAAGAAGTTATGCTATTTTCAAGTTTAACGACGAAAACTATTTTCCGGAAAACTGACCTGTTGTTACTAATCGTTGAACTGGTAAAATTTTGTAACAAACTGACCCTTGAAAGTATTTTTACATGAAACTGGACTCAATTACCTTCGAAATGACGGGTGGCTCGACCCGTGATGACTTACGGTTAAAAAGATATGATTTTTCCAAGTTTGTTCTCCAAATTTGTTCACCAAAAATTTGTTCTCCAAATTATTTTAACCCATTTTGGGACAGACGGGTCAAGAAATGACCATGTTGAGGGTCGTTTTTAACATAGATGGGATACTTACTTTTTATAAAAAGGTGTATTCTAGAAAAAGTAAGTTCACCGAGCCTATTTTCCAAAATGTCCAACCGTTCGTCAAACGGAGTTGTAACGAATAAAATACGGTCACTCAAACTTTGCCGGAAGTTACCTCCAGCAACATTTTGGGTACAAGTACCCTACTTCACCTATGTTTTTCTCCATGATCGAGACCTCTATAATAAAAACTTAAAAGCTAAAACTTTGAGATAATGATACAAGCTTCCCAAAACCGTTGAGTTTGTTTCCTAACACTCGATGTGCACCATTTTACGACTAGCTTTTCAAGGCCGTTTTAGTCACTTTCCTGAAAATTTCAACAACATTATTTTACGACGAAAAGTTATAATTTCATAATAAATCACTAAATGATTATCGTCGGATATCATTTCAACGTAAAAACATGCGGAGTAATTTACAAATGGTCAAGACGTTAAAAGATTATCTTTCGACGAAAAGTATTATTTTCCAAAAATTCATAAGTGGTATAGATATCATCCGAATTGCATGCATAACATTACATCATGACTTATTACATATCATATCATTCATAATAGGTCTAGTTTTGAGATTCACGCTACATTTCGGTGTACTCACTTTTGCCATCGCATCATTGTCCAAGTGAGTTTCGTAGCCCCTACTTTTATATGTTTTGAACTATTTTGGGGGAGATACATGCTTAACTATTTTTCACAAGTACTTTAAATTTTTAAGGATAACTTCTATCATAATCACCATTGTTTCAAAACCGAATGTTGTACTATATTAATTGTTCTTGTTTGGTTGGTATAGTTCTACGTCGTATAATGTTCTAAATCAGTTGACTACTGAAACATTGAGTCATGTACTATCGATTATGTGCTATAGTTCTACGTCGTATAATGTTCTAAATCAGTTGACTACTGATACATTAAGTCATGTGCTATTGATCATGTGTTATTATTCTACGTCGAGTTAGTTACTATTGTGAATTCATTTGACATCATGTGTTTGAACATAAACTATACACATTTTGGCAGAGGTTTGTGAACACACAGGTTGCAAGTTTTGTATGGGCGGAACTTGGAACTGAGTGAATTTACAATACCTTTGCTACATAAATGATTTTGAAAGGCTTTACATTTCAACTCAAACTCTATGAACTCACTCAACCTTTGTGTTGACACTTTTTAGCATGTTTTATCTCAGGTATCTAAGGCATTCACTTCATGACATCCATATGGACATATCATAGAGTCGTGGTGACGACGAGTCACACATGAGATTTATGCACTTTAAAAACATCATTTGATTGTAACAAATTTATTTCCGCACAAGTTGATTTTCATTTGGGACCTACACTTTGTAAATTCTGATTATTTTATTAAATCAGTTGACGTATTTTACAAACGCACACTTTAGGTCGTTCAATATAACTGTGATTGTGATGCTATGACAGTCAACTCCCTGGAATTCCATTCCGCCGCAATACTGTAATTTGGGGGTGTGACAAGATATAAGAGCTTCAGCTATAGAGAACTAGGTTGCATCATTGACCCTAGACTATAACTACATCATCATAGCATCTCATCATTTCATCATAAGTGCATGTTCACTTTACATGCGGTTTATACGTACATTTTTTTCGAGTTATTTACTTCCATTTCAAATCGATTGTCACATAGATGCCTTTAAATACCCATCCTATTATCATTTCCTCATATTCTAATGTGGAGAATGCTTTGTCATTCCCTATCGCAATTTTAATATCAGCTGATTCATCACCATAGCGTCGAATTTAGATAAAACCTTTAAGTAGGGCGAAGTCACTCACTTTGTTTCACCACTAACATGTCGAGTTACACGTTATTCACACACTAAGTCACTAGACCATCATACATTTGAAGCACTTACGACACCTCATAACCCATCTTTGGGAACTCGTCGATTATTTTGAAAAGTAACCTCAAACTTATCAGCTCAAATCACATCTCTTTAGAGCGATTATTCTTAACATAGGACTTTGCTACGTCTCACCTTCCTCTTATTTTGAAGAGTTATGGCACCAAGAAAGCTGCACAGAAATGACACCATCTGCTATCCAAAGGTATATAGAGGATAGTATAGCCGAGGCACTAAGGAAAGCACGAGCAACGGTAGCCGTGCTGCTGAGGCCATGGCTGCCTGGCTGGTCGCTAGACTTGCACGCTACAGAGCAGTAGGAGGATCTGAGTTCGAAATTGTACATACAAGGACTTTAAGAACTGTGATCCCACAAAGTTCAAAGGCAAGCAAGAGCCACTGCTATGGTTCGATGGTTTGAGAAGATGGAGTCTGTGTTTCTTTTATGCAATTGCCTGAGACGACTACAAGGTGAAGTTTGCCACTGTACACTCTAGATGGCGCAATGTCATGGTGGAATTCGTATGCGCAGCCTAAGTATTCGAAAATGCTTACAAGCTCACGTTGGATCAATTCAAGAGGTTGTTGACAAAGAAGTATTGTCCACGCACGGAGGTGAAGAAATTAGAAACTGAATTTTATGAGTTAGTGGACTGTTGGTTATGACATCGAGACCTACATTAGGAGGTTTCAAGAATTGGCCGCACTATGTCCATCAATGGTTTCGGACAATGAGAAACTACTGGAAAATTTCATTGGAGGACTTCCACAATGTATTCAAGGAGATGTAACTTCTTCCGATCCACAAACAATTGAAGAAACTATTAGGATAACTCAAAAACTCATGGCTCAAGTTGTGAAGGGGGAAAACATTATCAACAATAACCGCAACAACAACAACAACCAAACTAGCAACAACAAAAGGAAAAGGGAAGATGACCAGGGAGGTTATGATAACGACGACCAAAATCGTAGCACTAACCATCACCAACAACTGAATAGAAGACAAGAAGTCGCCAGGGTCTATGTTGCTGCACCAACAAAGGGAAGAGCTTATACTTGAAACTTACCACGATGCCACCAATGCACGCTACATCATAATGGTCCATGTGGTATATGCTTTAGCTGTCACAAAGTGGGACACCTTGCTAAGGACTGCAAAGGCAAGGCCATAGTTACATGTTACGGATGCGGGGAGCAAGGACACTATCGGAATCAATGTCCTCAATACCAAGGTCAACAAGTTGAAGGTGCTCATGGGAATGCATACATGTTAGCAGGAGGAGAAGCTCGTCATGGTCTCAACAATGCGAAGACCTAAGAAGTTCGAAACTAACATCTTAATTTTCCTTATGTACTATGTCGTACTAATTTTATGTCTTCCATCGTATTCGGATCTTATGACTTAAGATGTACTACTTTTTGATAAACCTATCGTTGTAAAATATTCTCATTTAGCGTACTTTCTTTTTCCTTCCGACTTATCATTTACAAGGTTTAGATCTCTGTAAACATCAGAGTTATAACAACTAAACCGAACGTCACATTATCGTTCCTTAATACATAGCCTAGCTAACTATGTCTAATCTGGAGGGATATCGTTCCTTAATTATACATAGCCTAGCTAACTATGTCTCATTCTGGAGGGATCATGTTATGTTGGGAGCAGTTATTTATAAGTCTTAGTACAAGCAGGGTTTTCACATATTCATAAAAGTCAAAGTGTTATTCATGGGAGATTCATCCAATATTTTCTTTACAATGATGTTTTGTATGCTCTAAATCATCGATAACCATAATGACATCTCTTCATGTCTTCTCTTCTCGTTATTCATCACAAACTCAAAAATTCGATAGACTAACACGAACTGAATTGGATCAATTCCTTTTGGATGGGCAATTGTGACAACTCGTAATTTCAGGTCATTTTACAAACTTTAAAAGTTTCACTATTTCATCATTTATCGTAAACTACGTTTACGAGTATCAAATTCGCGTAACCTTAATGGTTTAGCTGTGAATTCATGAACAATCATCAAGGACATTCCATATAGACTAGGTTTAGTCTACATATCATTAGCATCATCGTCATCATATTAGTTCATGCATGGTTTTGCATTTTTCATTCAACGTAAAATTTTTATTAAATAAACGCTATCGCGTAATTAATTATTTTGAACAATTGATCCGATACTTCCAAAAATAATCTTAATATATTTTTATACTCATTTTAAGACTATAAAATTATATTATTAATTTACCCGATGTTTTCAATTTATTTCGTATATAAATTGTTATGTTTATATAATTACGACGGTTTTCGTAAATTCAACCCGATAAATATTTATTCACTCAATTCTTGTAAGAAATGTATTTTTATAATTTTTATGACTTCAATATATTTTATTTTGATCAGTTAAAATTTATTTTAACTAACGCTACCTTAAATGCTTAAATAAATATACAAGTTACCATCTATCCATAAATAACTATACATTACTAATATACTTATAGATAATATTATACAAGTAAGTGATTCATTTTCTTTTTCTTTCATACATGTCGACCACCACAAGGGTGAGTCATTTAGAGACTAAATATCTATTCTTGTATATCATATTATACACATACAACACAATAATATCTCAAGTGTAAGATCAAACACTCTCTTCTTCCTCTCTTCCTCTTGCAACCGGCCACACCAAAGGACCAAGGAAGGATCATCATAAAATTTTCAAGACAAGATTTTTACACACTAGTATCACTCTTTATTAAGGTTGTGCAATAAAAACCTTGGGTGATTAGGAAAAATCTTTTGTTCTCATAACCTCATCAAGTTTACTAGTAAGCATCCATATTCATGATCATATTTCATATTCATTTCTATGTTCATTTCATTAAGCTTGAGAAAACATGCAAGTCATATGATGTTTATACCACTTTTTCATTGTTTTTAAAGAGTTATATATATTTATGTCATCCTATAATTACTCCTTGTTATATATCACTTTTGGTGATGTGTAGGAACCCATGACACCCTAAGAAGGTGTATGGTAGGATTAGAATAGCTTCGGAGTTGTTCTGAATTGGTTGGAATAGGTTTGGCGCGAGAAAAACTCATTTCGACAACTATAAAATAGGGTCTGATGGTTCTGTGAAATCTGGGAAAATTCGACAGTTTGAAAAATATTTTGGACTAGATATTTGGAAAATATACTTTAAAACAAAAACGTGGCCGCTTGAACAGATTAAAACGGAGTTATAACGAAGAAGTTATGCTATTTTCAAGTTTAACGACGAAAACTATTTTCTGGAAAACTGACATGTTGTTACTAATCGTTGAACTGGTAAAATTTTGTAACAAACTGACCCTTGAAAGTATTTTTACATGAAACTAGACTCAATTACCTTTGAAATGACGGGTGGCTCGACCCGTGATGACTTACGGTTAAAAAGATATGATTTTTCCAAGTTTGTTCTCCAAATTTGTTCTCCAAAAATTTGTTCTCCAATTTATTTTAACCCATTTTGGGACAGACGGGTCAAGAAATGACCATGTTGAGGGTCGTTTTTAACATAGATGGGATACTTTTTATAAAAAGATGTCTTCTAGTAAAAGTAAGTTCACCGAGCCTATTTTCCAAAATGTCCAACCGTTCGTCAAACGGAGTTGTAACGAATAAAATACGGTCACTCAAACTTTGCCGAAAGTTATCTCCAGCAACATTTTGGGTACAAGTACCCTACTTCACCTATGTTTTTCTCCATGATCGAGACCTCTATAATAAAAACTTAAAAGCTAACACTTTGAGATAATGATACAAGCTTCCCAAAACCATTGAGTTTGTTTCCTAACACTCGATGTGCACCATTTTACGACTAGCTTTTCAAGGCCGTTTTAGTCACTTTCCTGAAAACTTCAACAACATTATTTTACGACGAAAAGTTATAATTTCATAATAAATCACTAAATGATTATCGTCGGATATCATTTCAACGTAAAAACATGTTGAGTAATTTACAAATGGTCAAGACGTTAAAAGATTATCTTTCGACGAAAAGTATTATTTTCCAAAAATTCATAAGTGGTATAGATATCATCCGAATTGCATGCATAACATTACATCATGACTTATTACATATCATATCATTCATAATAGGTCAAGTTTTGAGATTCACGCTACATTTCGGTGTACTCACTTTTGCCATCGCATCATTGTCCAAGTGAGTTTCGTAGCCCATACTTTTATATGTTTTGAACTATTTTGGGGGAGATACATGCTTAACTATTTTTCACAAGTACTTTAAATTTTTAAGGATAACTTCTATCATAATCACCATTGTTTCAAAACTGAATGTTGTACTGTATTAATTGTTCTTGTTTGGTTGGTATAGTTCTACGTCGTATAATGTTCTAAATCAGTTGACTACTGATATATTGAGTCATGTACTATCATTATGCTATAGTTCTACGTCAGATAATGTTCTAAATCGTTGACTACATACATTAAGTCATGTGCTATTGATCATGTGTTATTATTCTACGTCGAGTTAGTTACTATTGTGAATTCATTTGACATCATGTGTTTGAACATAAACTATACACATTTTGGTGAGGTTTAGAACACACAAAGTTGCAAGTTTTGTATGAACTTGAACTCGGAAAGTGAATTTACAATACCTTTGCTACATAAATGATTTTGAAAGGCTTTACATTTCAACTCAAACTCTATGAACTCACTCAACCTTTGTGTTGACACTTTTAGCATGTTTTATCTCCGGTATCTAAGGCATTCACTTCATGACATCCATATGGACATATCATAGAGTCGTAGGTGACGACGTCACACATGAGATTTATGCACTTTAAAACATCGTTTGGATTGTAACAAATTTATTTCCGCACAAGTTGATTTTCATTTGGGACCTACACTTTGTAAACTCTGATTATTTTATTAAATCAAGCGATGTATTTTACAAACGACACTTTAGGTCGTTCAATATAACGGTGATTGTGATGCTATGATGTCAAAACCTCGTGAATTCCATTCGCGCAAAATGTAATTGGGGTGTGACATGTCTAACATGAATGGAATGTTTAACACTAATGGACCCATGAACAAATGGGGACCAAACTTTTGAGTTAATTGTTTTCTTAGGTGTGCTTAAAGGTCGACCTAGACCCGGATGAATGGGTCAAGGATAGCGGTTGCACGAGGCACATGACCGCAATAAGATCTATTCTCCACATATGAATCCTTCAATAGAGGTAATGTGGTGTTTGGAAATAGCAAAGTAAAATCATCGGTAAAGGTACGATTTCTAACAAATCTCTAACCATTAACGATGTGTGTCACGTAGAAAACCTAAACTTTAACCTCTTAAGTATAGGACAAATATGTGATAAAAGTGCAATGTAACTTTTACCGAAACCGTAGTAAGATATTAAAAATGGCATAACCATAGGAAGAGGAATTAGGAAACATGGAGTCTATGTCATTAAAATCGGTAATGAACCTAAACACAAACTATGTCTTGCCTCTATGAATGATACTTCGACCTTATGGCATCGAAGATTGGGTCACGCCAAGATGCGACTTCTTCAATCGATATCATCCAAAGATCCAGTAAGAGATCTACCTAAGTTAAAATATGAACATCACTTTTGTGATGCTTGTAATGTAGAAAAACAAGTTCATTCTAGTCATAAAGCTAAAAACATGGTGTCTACAACTAAGTGTCTAGAATGACTACATATGGATTTATTTGGTCCATCCGCTATCCAAAGTTATGGAGGCAACTACTACACTTTGGCTATAGTGGATGATTACTCTAGGTACACATGGACAAAATTCTTAAAGAACAAAATGGAAAACTTTAATTATTTTGAAATATTAAGCAAGAAAATCCAAAGACAACTAGGAAGTCCTATAGTGTCTATTAGGACGGATCATGGTAGGGAATTCGATAATGAAGTGCAATTTGGAGTTTTTTTTACGCTAATGGTATTACTCACAACTTCTCGCCCGCCACGACTCCACAATCAATGGGTAGTTGAAAGAAAGAATATAACCCTACAAGAAATGAGTCGAACCATGCTTAATGAGCAATCCATAACTCAAAAGTTTTGGTGCAATGCCGTTGATACTTCAACGCACATACTCAATCGAGTCTTAATTAGACCAATCTTAGGTAAAACTCCATATGAGTTACTCCGAGGCAAAAAGCCTACGTTAGATCACTTTAGAGTCTTTGGTAGCAAATGTTTTATTCTTAACACTAAAGATTACCTTACAAAATTTGATCCTAAATCAACCTAAGGTATCTTTCTAGGTTACTCTCCAAATAGCAAAGCTTACGTCATATTAAACAAAGAAACAATGAAGGTATAAGAGTCATTAAATATAAAATTTGATGAAAGTCCACCCAAACCCTCTCCACCTCTTATCGATGACGAGATTGTAGAAAGTGAAGCTATAGTAATAAAGAAAAAGATAAATGAAGAAGAAGAACCTTTAAATGATGAAGTCATAAACATTAAAGAGTCCAAAGATCACCCCGTAGATAAGGTCATAGGAAAGCTAAACAAAAGAACATTAAGGTCTCAAGTTCAAAACCAAAGTAGCTTGTTTTGTTTCGTTTCAACCTTAGAACCTAAGAATACACAAGAAGCCATAAAAGATGAAAGTTGGGTAATGGCTATGCAAGAAGAATTAAATCAATTTGTTTCTAATGATGTTTAGACACTTGTCCCTCCACCTAGTAATCAAACCATAATAGGAACCAAATGGGTTTATAAAAACAAATTAGATGCAAACGGAGTAGTGTCTAGAAACAAGGCTAGACTCGTTGCCCAACGGTATAACCAACTAGAAGGAATAGACTTTGATGAGACCTATGCCCCCGTGGCTAGATTAGAGTATATAAGAATACTTTTATGTATGCTTATGCTAATGATCTAAAGCTTTATCAAATGGATGTCAAAAGTGCTTTTCTAAATGGTTTTATTAATGAAGAAGTATATGTAGCTCAACCTCCGGCCTTCATTGATTTTGAAAAACCCAAACATGTGTATAAATTAAAGAAAGCCCTTTTTGGTCTTAAACAAGCTCCAAAAGCTTGGTATGATAGACTCAAGTCATTTTTAATTAAACACAACTATACCATGGGGTTAGTTGACAACACACTTTTACTAAGAAAAGAGAGTCACATATAATCATAGTTCAAATATATGTAGATGATATTATATTCCGATCCACTTGTCAAGACATGTGTGATGATTTCTCTAAAATCATGCATGACGAGTTCGAGATGAGTATGATGGGAGAACTTAGTTTTTTTCTTGGTCTACAAATCAAACAAGTAGAAGATGGTATCTTCTTTAATCAATCTAAATACATAAAGGAGATGTTAAAGAAATTCGGTCTAGAAGAGACGAAACCAATTAGGATAACTGGATGTCATCCGGACACCAAACTCATAAAAAGATGAAGATGGCGAATCCGTGATAATACTAAATATCGGCATGATAGGTAGTCTTCTACCTCACGCAAGTAGGCCTATATCATGTTTAGTGTTTGCTTATGTGCTAGGTTTCCAAGAAGACCCAAAACATCACACCTAGCGAAGTCCGTAAAAGTTAATATTTAGGATATATTAAGGGTGTTACAAACACAATTAGGGATTATGGTATCCTAAGGGCACGGGAGTAGAAACAATTGTATATGCAGATTCTCGAACATGCAGTGATTACGTTGATAGAAAAAGTACAAGTGGGTATGTACTTTTATGGGATGTTGTTTAACATCATGGTTTTCTAAGAAACAAACGGCATTTGCAATATCAACAACAACCGAAGTACGCTCTCCCGCGGCAAAGCATGCCAACAAGCACTATGGATGAAACAAGCGCTAGTAGACTACTTACATCCATCTAAGCTTACATAGCCATCCTATGTGACAACAAAGGTGCCATCGACTTAAGCAAGAATCCTATTGCATTCTCAAGACAAAGCATATAGAGATTCGTCATCACTTCCTAAGAGACAATGTTCAAAAGGGGAACATCTCTATTTAGAAGGTAGCATCCGAAGACAACATAGCCGACGTCCTCACCAAACCGCTGAAGCGGAACAATTCAACCTACTGCCTTGGTCTTGGTCTAATGGAACAAACGTCAGAACTTAATTGACTCTACAAGGTATGTAAACACTAGCCTTCTTCTTTCTGAGTCTAGGATTTCTATTTCACACGCAACTCACAAACAATATGGGAATTTTCAAAACCCAAGATGAGTTTTCCACTTATAGCTTTCTTATTTTTCATATACATTTTTCAAAGAAAACCTACTTTCACAATGTTTTCTAAAAGGATGATACCTTCCCGTATTAATTTCACAAAAGAAATTTCACGATAGGACAAATCGTTTTCTTTTTATTATTAATACAAAGTAAAAACCCGCTTTCATTGCATCTCATGTCTTTTGAATGCTAAAGGAGACACATAACTAATATGTGTTTTCCGGTACATTCATTTAAGCAACAATGAATTAGGAGCATTGATAACACAAAAAATGACTCATGTACTAAATATGTGTTTTCGGGTTATCTCAATAGGATGGTTTTATACTTCTAGTTTATTTTCTATTTCTTTTAGGGTCGAGATAACCGAAACTCCAAATAGTTTGCATATAGGCACACACTAGGCAAAATGTTTCGAAAAAGGAAAATTTTGTGCGTCAATCACTGCACTCCACGATCCCAAATTTCTTTCATGCCGGACGGATCCTCAAGGGAAGGATCCGGGATTCGGAAACGTAAGCCTTTAACTTTTATTTTTTCACTTTGGATGGAAAATCCACATTTGTTTCATTTTGGGAGTATGCTCTTTAATGCTTGTGTTCTCATGATCACATGCCTTGAATTCATATCTAATCATTAGATTTTAATCCACATTTTGGGTCAAGCATTCATTACAATGCTTTGTTTTCTATATATAGAACTCCCAAAATGCTTGCATACTCCATCTCCTTCTCAAACACACTTCATCATGTCATCCAACAACCCTTTAGGAGAATCATCTAGTACAAACAATCATGATATCCAAACCTTTGTACTTTCACCATCCAAAATACCACAATCAAATGCTAGGATATCCGCATGGATTAGTATCCGATCTTGTTGTTTAGCAAAACCAACCTCAAATGAGTCATCCTCAACAAATAACTCACCACAAGATGCTTCCATTATAGCACATCCCTCATCACCAACAAGTACACCAACTTCATCACCACCTAAAGTCACTCTTTTGGAACTCCTTAAGACTCCAACAAGATCTAAACAACCTAAACAAAAAGAAATAGTCTTTTCAACACCACCCACATCTCCAAATACCATCTTTCAAGATCTTGAAACATCACCACCATTAGCTCCCATCACATTACAAGAACATCTAGGTTCTTTTCCACCACCATTTACAAACATTCCGGATATTAATCCATATTTTCCTATTTTTCCACCACAACTTCCGTGATAACTCAAATCAAAACAACCCGAAAACTTCCGCACTCATTACCCACATCATTTACATTGTGAACATTGCCAATCCACTAGGGATATCGCAATAGAAGTTAGGAAGAAATGGCTTCATACTCAACCTCATCCTTGATCGCATCAATACCATTACTCATCAAAACCTCCATCCATAACCTTATGCAAGCATGGAAGGAATCACTACTACTATTTTCTACCTTTAGTATTATTTTCTTTTGAAGTCATTTTCAAGAACAAGTCTTGTTCTTATTTTTACATGCTTGTTAGTGGCATACATACCACTACAATTTGTTGTTTTATTACAAGGCCTTGTTTACATACCTTGGATCCCAATCTTGATTCCGGCAAACCACAAGATATATAAGCATGTTACTAACCTTTCTTTTGTAGGATTTTTATTTTTCTTCACTTGACGCTTCCAAACAAGGGGAGCTACCGCCAAGGGGAGTTAGAAGTTTGTTTATTTCTTCCACGGATCCCTAGGATTACACTGTAGACTTGATCCCAAGTGTGGAAGGGATCCGTGGATCCCAGGAACAGAGGAGAAATTTTGCCTATAAATAGAGAGCCATTTCTTCATTCTAACTCATCCCCTCTTCTTACTAAATCTCTCATACACTCTCATTCTCTTCTAACGTATAGATCACTTGATCTAGAGAGAGTTCTTCTCTTTCTTCTATTTGGATCCCTATATAGGTCCTTTCTAAGGCGAGATCACGAGCATTCTACAAGTCATCCAAGCAAGGGGTCCTTGATTGATTTACTCCTCCACAAGATTTCGTAGAGCTAAGATCTTGTATTTGATATTTCACATATTTGTTGTGTAATAGTTGTGTTGGATTGGTCCACCATGCTACTGACTCGTATCTAGCTTTGTACCGAAAAAAGTGTAAGCAACGCTGTGAAGGCGCCAAGTGAAGGAGTTTGTTGACATAGTGCTTGAACTCTCGAGTAGGTGACTCGGGAGTGGAGTAGGGCAAGGAAGGTGACCTTGTAAATGAACCACTATAAATCGTTGTGTCTTTTCTATCCTTTAACTTTATTTATTTGCTTGCATTATCATTAGATCTATACGTTCTCAACATCCATAATGATTTCACATAATATCGAATCTAAAGTTTTTGAAATCAACTTAAAATCGGGAAAACTATTCAACCCCCCCTTCTAGTTTTCCAAACCATCCTTCTTTTTCACAAAGGACCTGTGCTCCCCATGGGAACCATCAGCTTAATGAAACCCTTATCTAGCTTCTTGTAAGAGTTCCTCGCTCATGGGTCAAGTTTGTAGGAGTTTTGGCAATAGGAGTACTCTCCGAATAAGATCAATGTGGAAATCTAATTGCCTATGTGGCATACCCGAGTTCCTCTAGAAAGACATCGGAAATTCCAACAATTGAATATTATCAAGATTTGGAACAGATTTATAAATATCGACGACATGAGCTAAATAGGCTTGACAGCCACGTGCTAAGTGTTTCTTGGATCTATCATAAGTACAAATAGCAAGGTTAGCCTTCTTACGCTCGGCATAGATGATTGTTTCTCCCCCACTCGGGGTTCTGAGTCAGACTAGCTTATGTCAGCATATAATGATGGCTTCATTCATACCGAGCCAGTCCATACCGATGTCTACATCAAGATCTCCTATAGGGATGGGAATTAAATCGATTAGATATTTATCATTATCGACTTCTATTTTGCAATTCTGGAAGACATCGGTTACACGTATCACTTTGTTATTAGCTACTTCCACATCTAGTGCT
>OU343224.1:21972371-22013443 GCA_910596185.1 Chrysanthemum makinoi | reverse complement strand
TCAAGCACTAGCATCCTGCTGAAGTTGCTTGAACCTTAGTGTGTATAACTGTGAGAAGATCTTGCCTCTTTGTGTCCGTGTTGATCTCCTACCTAAGCAAGGTACACAATTGTTTTTATTGTTTATTTTGATTAGCCATAATGCATGCATATGTATCCTTTGGTATGGAAAAGCTTTTAAATGCTTTGTCTTCGTTGTTACATGATTGTTTGTTTAATTGTCAAAATAAAATTATACCCTATGTTTTCCATCAATATGTTGGCTCGACTTTCGCTAATTATCTACATTGCTTATAATGTATTTGATTTGTTTATAAATGTTGGGTCCATTCATTACCCAAGTGTCCTAAAACTAGGATTTGGATAGAAAATACCTATAAGTGTTATATAACCGCAAAAAGTCATTCAAGTCACGGAGTTAACAGTCACTCGATTGTCATCTTGAGCTTCGGTCTAGAAATCCTTTCCATTGATGAGGCGGGACTCAGTGATGATACATGGGCCAAAAGAAGAAGTTGATGGTTAGGGGAGTGATGACAATAACTCACTGAACCCCAAGTCTCCTCAACAATAAAGAAGACTGAAGACTTAAACACTAAAGAAGACTGAAGGAATGGAGGTGTTAATACAAATAAACCGTAAAAACGTTTATTAATATTTTGCGATCTCTTTGTGTTTTGTTGATAACAAATGTAATGTTATCTTAAGTATAATTATAAGGATACATGTTATTTCTGTAAAGCATTTACATATAGCCATTTAAATACAAAAATGTAATAATTAAGCATTTGTTGTAATAGTTTATTAGGATGGGTAAAAACCATAACCCATGGACCATAACCCATGGATCTTAAACCCATACCAAAGAAGACTTGATACAATGTATACTTAGATACATTGAATCTAGAGAAAAACCATGGACCAACCCATAACCCATGACCCATAACCAAAAAACCCATGGGCAAAGAGGGGCGTACCACGGATCCCTAGGATTACACTAGACGGATCCCAAGTGGAAGGGATCCGTGGGATCCGTGGAGCAGAGGAGAAATTTGCCTATAAATAGAGAGCCATTTCTTCATTCTAACTTACCCTCTTCTTACTAAATCTCTCATACACTCTCATTCTCTTCTAACATATAGATCACTTGATCTAGAGAGTTGTTCTTCTTTCTTTCTATTTGTGATCCTCATATAGGTCCTTCTCTAAGGCGAGATCACGAGCATTCTACAAGTCATCCAAGCAAGGGGTCCTTGAATGATTTGTCACTCCAAGATTTCTGTGCGAAGATCTTGTATTTCATATTTCACATATTTGTTGTGTAATAGTTGTGTTGGTTTGGTCCACCGTGCTACGGACTCGGTATCTAGTTTTGTACTAGAAAAAGTGTAAGCAACGTTGTGAAGGCTTCTCCGCCAAAAGAAGGAGTTTGTTGACATAGTGCTTGAACTCTCGAGTAGGTGACTCGGGGAGTGGAGTAGGGCAAGGAAGGTGACCTTGTAGCCGAACCACTATAAATCGGTTGTCATTTCTATCCCTAACTTTATCTATTTGCTTGCATTATCATTAGATCTATACGTTCTCAACATCCATACGATTTCACATAATATCGAATCTAAAAGTTTTGAAATCAACTTAAAATCGGCAAAACTATTCAACCCCCCCTAGTTTTCCACAATTGGCATCAAGAGCTAAGTTTATAAAAGTTTTAAAATAAAATTGTATTTTAAAAACTTTTCGATCACTATGGGTTCTTAAAATTATAAGGAAGGGCAATCTATGCAACGACCACCACTACTTGAAACTAATGGTTTTATATATTGGAAAAATAGATTTGAAACATATGTGAAGTCTAAAGATATTGATCTTTGGTACATTATTGTTGAAGGTGATTTTGAGGCTACCTCAAATGATGATAAAGGAAATTTAGTTCACATACCTCATGATAAACTAAATGATGAAATGAAGAAAAAGCTTTCTAGAAATAGTGAAGCAAAAATGGTTTTATATAATGCTTTACCGAAAAAGGAATTCGAAAGAATTTCTATGCTTAAAACCTCTAAAGAAATGTGGAATTCTTTAGTTGTAACTCATCAAGGCAATCAACAAGTTAAAAATAATAAAATTGATTTATTTGTTCAACAATATGAACAATTTTCAATATCGGATGAGGAAACTATAGATCATTCATTTGCTAACTTTAATACTATTATTACATCTTTACAAGCACTTGATGAATCTTTTTCTAGTCGTAACCATGTTAGGAGATATCTAAGGGCACTTCCATCGAAGTGGAGATCCAAGGTGACGGCAATCGAAGAGTCAAAAGATTTGACAATCCTCACCCTCGATGAACTCATAGGCAACCTAAAAGTCTACGAGCTTGTCCTTGCTAAAGATTCTGAAGCCTCAAAGGTGAAAGAGAAACACAAATCTCTTGCCTTTAAAGCCAAAAAGGAAAAACTGGCGATGAGGAGAACTCATCTTGAGTAGTGGCGACAAAGAAATGCGCTATGGCGGTAGGGACTTAAAAAGTTCTTTAGAAGAAAGGGTGATCGTCAAACAACCCATATGATGATAAGAAGGCTTTCGGAAAAGCAAAGAGGGCGAAGCCAAAGGATGATGCATACTTGCTTTAAGTGTGGAGACGAACCACTTTATTAGTAAGGTGTCCTTGGGATGATCAAAGCGTTACGTGGCGGACACGTGGGGAATGGCGGCAAGGGAGGATAGAAGGCTGTCTTATGGCAAATGGCGAGGTGTGTGCTTAAAAAGGTCGACCCACAGACCCCGATGAATGGATCAAGGATAGCGGGTGCACAAGAACATGACCGAGAATAGGGATCTATTCTCCACATATGAATCCATTAATGGAGGTAATGTGGTGTTTGGTAATAGCAAAAGTATAATCATCGGTAAAGGAATGCGATTTCTAACAAATCTCTAACCATTAGCGTGTGTGTCACGTAGAAAACCTAAACTTTAATCTCTTAAGTATAGGACAAATATGTGATAAAAAATGCAATGTACTTTTTTAAACCGGTAAGATACTTAAAATGGCATAACCATAGGAAGAGGAATTAGGAAACATGGAGTCTATGTCATTAAAATTGGTAATGAACCTAAAGACAAATTATGTCTTACCTCTATGGATGATACTTCGACCTTATGGCATCGAAGATTGGGTCAATCCAACATGCGACTTCTTCAATATCTATCCAAAGATCTAGTAAGAGATCTACCTAAGTTAAAATATGAACATCATTTTGTGATGCTTGTAATGTAGGAAAACAAGCTCATTTTAGTCATAAAGCTAAAAACATGGTGTCCACAACTAGGTGTCTAGAATTACTACATATGGATTTATTTGGTCCATCCGCTATCCAAAGTTATGGAGGTAACTACTACACTTTGGTAATAGTGGATGACTACTCTAGGTATACATGGACAAAATTTTTAAAGAACAAAATGGAAACCTTTAACTATTTTGAAATATTAAGCAAAAAAATCCAAAGACAACTAGGAAGTCCCATAGTGTCTATTAGGACGGATCATGGTAGGAAATTAGATAATGAAGTGCAAGCGGAGCTTTGTGACGCTAATGGTATTACTCACAACTTCTGGCTCCACGCACTCCACAATCGAATGGGGTAGTAGAAAGAAAGAATAGAACTCTACAAGAAATGAGTCGAACCATGCTTAATGAACAATCCATACCTCAAAAAATTTGGTGTAATGCCGTTGATACTTCAACGTATATACTCAATCGAGTCTTGATTAGACCAATCTTAGGAAAAACTCCATATGAGTTACTTCGAGGCAAAAAGCCTTCGTTAAATCATTTTAGAGTCTTTGGTAGTAAATGTTTTATTCTTAACACTAAAGATTACCTTACAAAATTTGATCCTAAATCAACCGAAGGTATCTTTTTAGGTTATTCGCCTAATAGAAAAGCTTACATCATATTAAACAAAGATGAAGGTAGAAGAGTCATTAAATATAAAATTTGATGAAAGTCCACCCAAACCCTCTCCACCTCTTGTCGATGACGAGATTATAGAAAGTGAAGCCATAGTAATAAAGAAAAAGATAAGTGAAGAAGAAGAACCTCTAAGTGATGAAATAGTAAACATTAAAGAGTCCAAAGATCACCCCGTAGATAAAGTCATAGGAAAACTAAATGAACGAACATTAAGATCTCAAGTTCAAAACCAAAGTAGCTTGTTTTGTTTCGTTTCAACCATAGAACCTAAGAATACACAAGAAGCCATAAAAGACGAAAGTTGGGTAATGGCTATGCAAGAAGAACTAAATCAATTTGTTTCTAATAATGTTTGGACACTTGTCCCTCCACCTAGTAATCAAACCATAATAGGAACCAAATGGGTTTATAAAAACAAATTAGATGCAAACGGAATAGTGTCTAGGAACAAGGCTAGACTCGTTGCTCAAGGGTATAACCAACAAGAGGGAATAGACTTTGATGAGACCTACGCGCCCGTGGCTAGATTAGAGTCTATAAGAATACTTCTTGCATATGCTTGTGCTAATGATCTAAAGCTTTATCAAATGGATGTCAAAAGCGCTTTTCTAAATGGTGTCATAAATGAAGAAGTATATGTAGCTCAACCTCCGGGCTTCATTGATTTTGAAAAACCAAACATGTGTATAAATTAAAGAAAGCCCTTTACGGTCTTAAACAAGCTCCAAAAGCTTGGTATGATAGACTCAAGTCATTTCTAGTTAAACACAACTACACCATGGGGTTAGTTGACAACACACTTTTACTAAGAAAAGAGAGTCACATATAATCATAGTACAAATATATGTAGATGATATTATATTCGGATCCACTTGTCAAGACATGTGTGATGATTTCTCTAAAATCATGCATGACGAGTTCGAGATGAGTATGATGGGAGAACTTAGTTTCTTTCTTGGTCTACAAATAAAACAAGTAGAAGATGGTATCTTCTTTAATCAATCTAAGTACATCAAGGAGATGTTAAAGAAATTCGGTCTAGAAGAGTCAAAACCAATTAGGACTCCAATGTCATCCGACACCAAACTCACAAAAGATGAAGACTGAGAATCCGTAGATAATACTAAATATCGTGGCATGATAGGCCGGATATCATGTTTAGTGTTTGCTTATGTGCTAGGTTTCAAGAAGACCCTAAAACATCACACCTAGAAGCCGTAAAAAGGATATTTAGATATATTAAAGGTACAACACAATTAGGATTATGGTATCCTAAGGGCACGGGAGTAGAAACAATTGTATATGCGGTCGACCATGCGGTGATTTAATTGACTCTACAAGGTATGTAAACACTAGCCTTCTTCTTTCTGAGTCTAGGATTTCTATTTCACGCACAACTCACAAACAATACGGGAATTTTCAAAACCCAAGATGAGTTTTACACTTATAGTTTTCTTATTTTTTTTGGCCTACTTTCACAATGTTTTCTAAAAGGATGATACCTTCCATTACCAATTTCACAAAAGCAATTTCTCACGTCTAGGACAAATCGCTTTTTCATTATTAATACAAAGTAAAACCCGTTTTCATTGCATCTCATGTCTTTTGAATGCTAAAGGGGACACATAACTAATATGTGTTTTCGGGTACATTCATTTAAGCAACAATGAATTAGGAGCATTGATAACACAAAATTACGTACTCATGTACTAAATATGTGTTTTCGGGTTTTCTCAATAGGATGCTTTTACACTTCTAGTTTATTTTCTATTCCTTTTAGGGGTCGAGATAATCGAAACTCCAAATAGTTTGCATATAGGCACACACTAGGCAAAAATGTTTCCCAAAAGGAAAATTTTGTGCTACACGAAACACAGACCCACGGATCCCAGCCTTTATCTTGGACCGGATCCCTCAGGAAGGATCCGTGGGATCCGTGTAACAAAAGCTGTTTTCAACTTCTATTTTTTCACTTTGGATGAAAAATCCACATTTGCTTCATTTTTGGGAGTATGCTCTTTAATGCTTGTGTTCTCATGATCACATGCCTTGAATTCATATCTAATCATTAGATTTTAATCCACATTTTGGGTCAAGCATTCATTACAATGCTTTGTTTTTCTATATATATAACTCCCAAAATGCTTGCATACTCCATCTCCTTCTCACAACACACATCATGTCATCCAAAACCCTTTAGAGAATCATCTAGTACAAAAAATCATGATATCCAAACCTTTGTACTTCCACCATCCAAAATACCACAATCAAATGCTAGGATATCTGCACGGATTAGTATCCGATCTTGTTGTTTTGCAAAACCAACCTCAAATGGTTCATCCTCATCAAATAACTCACCACAAGATGCTTCCATTATAGCACCACCCTCATCACCAACAAGTACACCAACTTCATCACCACCTAAAATAACTCTTTTGGAACTCCTTAAGACTCCAACAAGATCTAACCAACCTAAAAAAAAAATTAGTCTTTTCAACACCCCCACATCTCCAAATACTATCTTTCAAGATCTTGAAACATCACCACCATTAGCTCCCATCACATTACAAGAACATCTAGGTTCTTTTCCACCACCATTTATTAACATTTCGGATATTGATCCATATTTTCCTATTTTTCCACCACAACTTCCGCAAAACTCAAATCAAAACAAACCGGAAAACTTCCGCACTCATTACCCACATCATTTACATTGTGAACATTGCCAATCCACTAGGGAAATTGCAATAGAAGTTAGGGAAGAAATGCGGTTCATACTCAACCTCATCCTTGATCGCATCAATACCATTACTCATCAAAATCTCCATCCATAACCTTATGCAAGCATGGAAGAAATCACTACTACTACTTTTCTACTTTTAGTATTATTTTTCTTTTGAAGTCATTTTCAAGAACAAGTCTTGTTCTTATTTTTACATGCTTGTAAGTGGCTTACATACCACTACAATTTGTTTTATTACAATGCCTTGTTTAGATATCTTGGCTCTAATCTTGATTCTCGACAACCACAAGATTATATAAGCATGTTACTAACCTTTCTTTTTATAGGATTTTTATTTTTCTTCACTTGACGCCCCAAACAAGGGGGAGCTACCGTCAAGGGGGAGTTAGGAGCTTGTTTATTTCTTCCAATGGTTAACTTTTTGTTTCGACAAAAAGGGGGAGAAGAAGTAAAACTTAGGGGCTTTCAAAACTTACATCTATTTTTAAGTTTTACTCATCATAACATTATGTTTTGTCATCAACACAAAAGGGGAGATTGTTAATACAAATAAACCGTAAAAACGTTTATTAATATTTTGCGATCTCTTTGTGTTTTGTTGATAACAAATGTAATGTTATCTTAAATAAAATTATAAGGATACATGTTATTTTTGTAAAGCATTTACATATAGCCATTTAAATATAAAAACATAAATAAAACATATAAACGCATTTGTTGTAATAGTTTATTAGGATGGGTAAAAACCATAACCCATGGACCATAACCCATGGATCTTAAACCCATACCAAAGAAGACTTGATACAATGTAAACTTAGATACATTGAATCTAGAGAAAACCCATGGACCAACCCATAACCCATGACCCATAACCAAAAACCCATGGGCAAAGAGGAGCGTACCACGAATCCCTAGGATTACACTAGACGGATCCCAAGTGGAAGGGATCCGTGGGATCCGTGGAACAGAGGAGAAATTTGCCTATAAATAGAGAACCATTTCTTCATTCTAACTCACCCCTCTTCTTACTAAATCTCTCATACACTCTCATTCTCTTCTAACATATAGATCACTTGATCTAGAGAGTTGTTCTTCTTTCTTTCTATTTGTGATCCTCATATAGGTCCTTCTCTAAGGCGAGATCACGAGCATTCTACAAGTCATCCAAGCAAGGGGTCCTTGATTGATTTACTCCTCCACAAGATTTCATGGCGAAGATCTTGTATTTGATATTTCACATATTTGTTGTGTAATAGTTGTGTTGGTTTGGTCCACCGTTCTACGGACTCGGTATCTAGCTTTGTACCGGAAAAAGTGTAAGCAACGTTGTGAAGGCTTCTCCGCCAAGTGAAGGAGTTTGTTGACATAGTGCTTGAAACTCGAGTAGGTGACTCGGGGAGTGGAGTAGGGCAAGGAAGGTGACCTTGTAGCCGAACCACTATAAATCGGTTGTGTCATTTCTATCCCTTAACTTTATCTATTTGCTTGCATTATCATTAGATCTATACGTTCTCAACATCCATACGATTTCACATAATATCGAATCTAAAAGTTTTGAAATCAACTTAAAATCGGCAAAACTATTCAACCCCCCCTTCTAGTTTTCCACAGGAGGGACAAGGCAAGATAAGTTTGAAACATATAAGGGAGAGTCCTAATCAAGCAAAGGTCAAACTTACCCTAAATGGCTAAGATCATAGCAGTGTCATCGATGCTATTCAAAAAGCAATGTTGTCCTATACTTAAAGTAGAATATTATACTTGAGAGACAAAATATGCAATTATTTTGTCCAAACTAACAAATGTCATCTTTGTCTTCATTACTTGGTACGTCCAAATACTTGTGTATAAATTGGATCATAAGGTGGGTAAAGGTTGACAAGTTTGTGTACTAAATGTAGACATTACAAACACTTTTACTCCTCCAAAGACAACTAAAGTCCACGATGTTAGCTTAGTTGCTTAGCATAGTTGTACTTAAGCTTAGCTTAAGTTTAGAGAAGAGACTACACCATACTTGTCATTCAATCCCAAGTGTTATTTCACAAACACTTGGGTATAAGTCTTTAGATTAATTCAAATAAGGATTTAAAAGTTGAAAAACTTGTGTTATTAGCTTTCTTTACATTTTAAACAAGTTTTTCATTACATCACTGAAACATAGAACACCAATAAATTAAATATGTTGTTAAGCTAGTCGGTGTAAAGGGACAACAATTAAGATACGACTCAACCCATCGAAACCACAAAACACAATAACACTAAGGCAAACCTTGGTAGAAAATATGGTGGGTTGAAAATCAACCACGTCCACAACTCTGCATTGGTTGAAAATTATTCTAATGCATGTATATACAAGTAAGAAATATATAGCCCTTATTAGAAAGAAGCAGGATGTGATGTCACCGTACGCACACCCCAACCTTCCCTAGCTTTGGCTCATGTTATGCTAGTAGATTTTCCATTATGCAAACATTAATATTTTTTGTTAGGCCAACATAATCCCCTAATAGAACTTATTAATTTAAGTAAGTCAGCTAATATTTCCTTTGATGATTAGAAATCACAGTCCTATCCTCATGCTGTCAACTATCATATCCGATCGTCAATTACATCAAAAAATTCCAACCGATCATTATTGTTAGAAAGTGACTTAGACTCTAAGGGTAGTTTGGTAACTTTGGTAATTTGTTTGATGTGTTCATCATGTTTTGGTATTTGAGTTTGTTTATAATTAGGAAACTATTTTAGCTTTTAGTTTATATAAATAGGACCATTACTATTAGAAGTTTTTATGCGTTGAAATTGATTTGATACCTTTGTATCATTTGAATTTGTTGGAAATTTGAATAAAGTTTCTTCTAACGTTTATAGATTTTGTTTATACTGTCATCTTTTCATTACCGTAAGTTATGAGAAGCAATGTCCGACAACATGAAAGAATAAACTTTTGTTTTCTTGATGTTATGTTTCCTTTTGTTGATTGATCGATTATTTCATTTGGAATAATTAATCAATGTTTTGGAGTGAACTACTCATAATATAATCGGTAGTGTATTTGGATTGTTAGTTGGACAATATAACATAATGCTAATTTGATATTGGGCTTTTAGTTTGATTTGGGCCAAAATTTGGAATTTTGACTATGTTAGTTTTGTGTCAATGTTCTTTGGGTTGTTTGGTATTTGTGACATGTAGACATTGAATTTTGAGTTCCACTGAGGTTTTGTTAGTTATTTGGATTTTATATCCATTTGACTTTACTTTGTTTGTTAGTCGGTTTAAAGGATCATTTTATTTGTTTGAATTTGATCCATAATCCGTATCATATAATTGGGTTGTTAGCAAGGTTGTCAAGATGGGATCCTACCGAGTTGTTTTCGTCTTTGCAAGATCGTGATAAGTAAGATCGGATCGGGATCTTAAGATCCTACTTTAATGTTATTTCTTAATACTTTATGTAATTTTATAGAAATCTACAAATTCTAATACATAATAACCATAAAATACTATAGGTGTTTCATATAAATGTTGTCCTAAATTATGACTATAAAATGTTAAAAAATATTAACATGTTATTTTGAATTCTACAAACAAACAACCCATAAATTTGTAGTTTTTTAGTTTGTAATCCGAAAAAGTAAGATCGGATCGGATTAGATCGTAAGATCGTATAGTTCAAGATCGGGATCCTATAGATCTTAAGCTTGCAAAGATCCTATGTAGGATCGGATCGTTTTGTTTTCTGATATCGTAAAATCGTAGATCCTAAGATCGAGGATCGGGATCCTGAAAACCATGGTTGTTAGGATTATCCATATCATATTTGGGGTGTTTAGATTATATGGCCCATTCGTCAAGTTATTTATTAATTTAACTTTGTTTGATACTTGGATAATAAGTTTAACGTTGGACATAAAACTTATCAAATAAGCGGATCATTATAATTTGAATTTGATATTTGGAATTTGTAAATCGATTTCGTGTTTGAAGACTTGGTTACAATTAGGTGCGTTTGGATTTTTAGTTGTTGGAATTTTTTAGTTTGGAAAAATTTGGACCTTCTATTTTCCGGCCTTTAAAAGTTGGTTTGCTTGAGTTTGATTGTTTTTTGTTGAAGATCGTTTGGGTGGATTTGTTTTGTTGGCTAGCCTTTTTGAATTTGTCGGTTAGCGTTTAATTTTTTCGTTTTGAAGTCATCGACGTTTGTCTTGGATCGATTTTGTTAGGATATTTTTTAGGAATCAATTGTTTGTTTGAATTACGCTAGTATTTCTAATGTTTGGGTGATTACGAACATATAGGAGATTCAGGTCATAATAAAGATTGTTATAAAGTGACTTAAACTATAAGGATTATTTAGTAACTTTAATAATTTGTTGGACGTGTCCTAGACACTTTGGTATTTGAGTTTGTTTAGAATAAAGAAAC
Organism: Chrysanthemum makinoi; assembly: GCA_910596185.1. NCBI lineage: Eukaryota > Viridiplantae > Streptophyta > Magnoliopsida > Asterales > Asteraceae > Chrysanthemum > Chrysanthemum makinoi. The sequence continues at coordinate 22,002,288 of OU343224.1, read as the reverse complement.
TATATTAGGGTTGCTTTCTTATAAATAAGGATTATTATCATTAAAAGTTTTTGTACTTTAGAATTAGAATATGATACATTTGTATCATTTGAATTTGTTCGGCAATTTGAGTAAAGTTTTTGTTTCATTTATTGATTTTGTTTATTTATGTAGTCTCTTTTTGATTAGTAACCATTACTATTGTCAATATGTTCTACCTATCAAATGTCAATAAAGATTCCATCATCTTCACATCATGGACTATGAGAAGGGATACAATAAACGAAAAACTAAAATGAGAAGAATAAAAAAATGATTTCTAGTCACACATTTCAATAAAGAGAGAGATTTTTAAGATTGAGTTGCATCTATTTTATATGTCATCTGAAATGTGTGTGGTTGTGGTTTTTTTTCACCCTTATCATTTTAATTTTTCTTCTCATTTGATCTTAACTCAATGAACCATATGTAATTTTCATGCATTTGGTTTGAGATACTAAGTTTTTATGATTATTCCAAACACAAAATAAACTAGTTTGTCTTAAGAACCAATCGCCTTGGGAACCATTTGTTCATGGGTAGTTAATTGAATTCTAGTTCAGTGTGTAAATAGTAAATCTCGATTACTTTTTTAATAACCCCTATTTTAAAATATATTTATTTACAAGTTCAAACTCTACGAAAGGTAATTTTGGGGCCAGCCTTCGGGCGCCTGTTCTCCTAACACAAATATTCTTGTGGGGTCGGAAAATGAAGACTTTTGAAAGAAATAGGTCATGGGTTTAATCCACTCTCGTTTTGTAGGAAACAAATGAACATTGTTTCAGTTGTTGTTCCTTTAGAATTGTCTGTGATACTAAAAGGTGCACGGAGTTGCGTTTTCTCTGACAATTTAAACTTTAACATAAAATAAGTTAGTAATAATCTTACTTCTTTATAAAAAGTACATAAAAATGTCTTAAAAAATTAAGAGGTACTACCTCAGATGCACATAATACAAGTTAATCTCAACAATTCTTGATAATAAATGTAAATCCTTTGCTAAGAAAAATGTAAATCAAATATTGGTGAAATGTAATTAAATCTTTTAAAATTATTGTATAGCAGATAACTATTAATAGAAAATTTAAAAAACATAAAGTTAATAGTAGGTTTAGTTTGAAATATGTAAAGAAAGATAGTTTTGGTGGTTGACCATAGAGTTTTTTTTTTTTTTAACTATGCTCTTTTTTGATCTTTTAGCCGATTAATCCACAGTTTGAACTCATGGCCAGTAAATACTCAAACCAGGTAAAGTCTATTAGACGTAGATGGCGAGAGCCGGTTGTTGTGGGGCTTTGGGTCCGTTAGTGTTTTGGGTTTCTAGTAGGTTCTATGTAATTGTATTATAAATCACATCAATAATAGAATATCTCTTACCAAGTTTTAATTTTCTAATATGGTATGGGCGGGTCGATCCTCAGACCTAGGTGGCTAAGTTGAGTCGCCTCCTCTATATCACCTCGTCAAACCCTAGCCACCATCATTTATCCCGTTTACAAAAAATAATAATAATAAATAAAATATCTATGCTTTGATTTTATTTTGGTTTCTTTGCTTTTGTATTACTGCAGGATGAAGATTTGTCTCCTTACTACTTTATGGATGTCTTCATAAAATATATGAGCATTATGGTGAACTTGCCACCAAAATTAATACTACCGATTCCATTAGGGGGTAGGAAACAGTATGACCAGGGTGCACAAATTTTTTTAACTATAATAATATATAGAGTTTAGGATGCTAACTAAATAAGACTAAAAATATTTTTTGATGAACCGGGGTCATTTAAAGATACATTGAGAAAATGAGTGTTTTTTAAATTAACATTATATCAAAAAATACATAGGTGTTAGGGTACCGAGACCCGCTGGCTCCATCCGTGGTTCCATTCCTTGTATTCAATTGTTAGTAGCATTAAAAAGTACAATAAGTTACAAATATTTGGTAAACTAATATGTGATGAGTTATTTGCATATAAATACACATGAAAGGGTATTATGGTTTTTTTTTCTTATCAAAAGGGAGTTAGTAAATTACTAAAACATAAATTATGTTTAAAGTTTTCGGTTTAATTTCATGATAAGCTTTAAAAATGTAACCAAGACATGTCTAGTTATTTAAGAGTATGATTTTTAGTAGGATCGGTCATTTCACAGGGTTTGCATCAACTTAAAATCGGCAAAACTATTCAACCCCCCTTCTAGTTTTCCACAGGAGGGACAAGGCAAGATAAGTTTGAAACATATAAGGGAGAGTCCTAATCAAGCAAAGGTCAAACTTACCCTAAATGGCTAAGATCATAGCGATTGTCATCGATGCTATTCAGAAAGCAATGTTGTCCTATACTTAAAGTAGAATATTATAACAGAGACAAAATATGCAGGTATTTTGTCCAAACTAGCAAATGTCATCTTTGTCTTCATTATAACGGTTTGTCCAAATACTTGTATAAATTGGATCATAAGGTGGAGTAAAAGGTTGACAAGTTTGTGTACTAAATGCTTAGACATTCACAAACATTTTTACTCCTCCAAAGACAACTAAAGTCCAGATGTTAGCTTAGTTGCTTAGCATAGTTGTACTTAAGCTTAGCTTAAGTTTAGAGAAGAGACTACACCATACTTGTCATTCAATCCCAAGTGTTATTTCACAAACACTTGGGTATAAATTCTTTGAATTAATTCAAATAAGGATTTAAAAGTTGAAAAACTTGTGTTATTAGCTTTCTTTACATTTTAAACAAGTTTTTCATTACATCACTGAAACATAGAACACCAATAAATTAAATATGTTGTTAAGCTAGTCGGTGTAAAGGGACAACAAGTAAATCACGACTCCAACCCATCGAAACCCACAAAACACAATAACACTAAAGGCAAACACTTGGTAGAAAATATGGTGGGTTGAAAATCAACCACGTCCACAACTCTCACATTGGTTGAAAATTATTCTAATGCATGTATATACAAGTAAGAAATATATAGCCCTTATTAGAAAGGCGGTCTTGTGATGTCACTTACGTCACGTACCCCAACCTTCCCTAAGCTCATGTTATGCTAGTAGATTTTCCATTATGCAAACATTAATATTTTTTGTTAGTAACATTGTCCCTAATAGAACTTATTAATTGCGTAAGTCACGCTAATATTTCCTTTGATGATTACAAATCACAGTCCCGCATCCTCATGCACAGTCAACTATCATATCCGATTGTCAATTACATCAAAAAGAAATTCCAACCTTCGATCATTATTGTTAGAAAGTGACTTGGACTCTAAAAGGGTAGTTTGGTAACTTTGGTAATTTGTTTGATGTGTTCATCATGTTTTTGGTATTTGGGTTTGTTTATAATTAGGAAACTATTTTAGCTTTTAGTTTATTATAAATAAGGACCATTACTATTAGAAGTTTTATGCGTTGAAATTAAATTTGATACCTTTGTATCATTTGAATTTGTTTGGAAATTTGAATAAAGTTTCTTCTTCGTTTATAGATTTTTGTTTATACGTAATGTCGTCTCTTTCTTACAAGAAAGAAGTACTTAGTTTGTCTTTTAACAAGTAAAGAACAAACTTTTATTTACGGATGTGATGCATTATATCATTAATATGAATTTACAAAGTTCAATTTTTAGCATTTTCGATAATTATCCTTTTACAAATTAATTACCCCATGTTTAAAACAATTAATTTACGAAAAAAGGCTAAGATCCACATTGTGCTTCTACTATCACATCAGTTGATCTGCTAGCAATAGTAGATTCAATTGGTAGGCGACGATCACCAATTGCATTACATGTGCAACTCTTAGATCCTTATGGGACTCATGGCACTAGTGAACAAGCATCTAGTGTCAAGTAGGCATGTTTAGTCCCATCCTTGCCTCGGGTCAAGGTCTCACCGCTTAACTCGATTAAGTCATCCAATTTGAGAACGTGCGAAAATATATCTAGGTCCCACACATAGACAATAATCACCTTGGGTTACAATTCAATCTAGGTCCCACGCATAGGCAAAAAGTAATTGCAAGTGTTCTCAAGCGATTGGACGGCATGACTTAAATTTGTGACGGGGTAAAAAATTTTGATGTGAATCAAAAATGTGTACGAAAAAAGCATGCATTCATTCTTCGTAGCACAAGTTAAAAACTCTTCTTAACTTAAGTCTAATCATTGTTTTAATTTATGTGTGTCAAGTTGTCCATTTTCAAGTCTAATATAGAACCTATGTGGATAATAATAGAGATAGGACAATACATAAATCGAATAACATACATAACAAATCTAGTGTTATTATTAAAACAATGATTTTAAGTTAAATCCATATTTAAACTTAGTTAAACTAAATCATAAGATTTAGTTTGAAAATGGTTTGTGTTGTGTTTTAAGTTTTAGAAAACGATTTGCAAGTTATATACATTCACAACATACATAATAAGCAAACAACCAACACACAACCACAATATGCAAAGCCTCAACCGATGAAAGAACCTATGCTTGGTCTCGTGAGCCATCACGAGAACCAAGAGTCATCTAGGGACATAAACCACAACCACACGGAGGACTCCCACTTGCTCCAAGACCAAGCAAGGACAAGTAGAAACCCATAATGCACATGAAAAGTGAATCTGCCAGCCCATAATTTCTGCATTCGGAGGCCCAAATGGCCTAGAAGGAGTCATCCCCGAGCTTAGCACCAAACTACAAAGTTGTGGGCCCATGAGTTGTCTACCTGCAAAAAAAATTTGGTTAAAAAATACGCTACCAATCACCGGGAAACGCCGTTTTACTGCAGCTTGTTCGAGCAGCCATTTTGTGTCTTTATGTCTTTTATGCTTCGCCATTCCATTCCAAGCATCGGTTACAATATATAGAATGTAAAATACATCTAATCTACTATCTATGTATTGTAAAATGCCCAAACAATGGCAAAAACCAAATTAAAACTCATACATAAAGGCCGAAACAATGGCAAACCCCACATAACAAGAAATAAACGACAATCACAATCATTCATAGCACAAGTGGTCTAGGTTTTCATCGGCTTTGCATATACACATAATAATACCATAAAATTATGAACATAACAAGGTGTTGGCTAATCCCATGAGCAAACATGCATGTATTTGCCATGGGAACAATTTAAATGACATGAAATAAAAGTATTAGCCAACGAATCGAAGAAATAATCAACAAGAATAAAAACCCCGATTGGTACGCGAGTAAAATGGATTTAGGTTCTCAAACCTACTGAAATTAGACCTTCTAAAAATCATTTTACCACAGAAAATTAAGCCTTAGGGGCTGTTTTGAAATCGTTTCAAGAATCGATTAAAACAACGCTATTAAAGTCATTTTAAGCGTACCGAATACATTGTTTAATTAACGTATGCGAAACCAATGGCCATAGGACAAAAAATCACAGATCTTTATATTACTAATAATATTCCTAATCCATGAAAAATAGAGCCCTCGGGGCTGTTTTGAAAGTGGTTGCATAAAACCCTTAAAAACACGCGTTTTTGACCATTTTTTCGCATACCCGATAATCATATGGCACATATGATGGCTCTGAAACCACTAAAGGTGATGATGAATATAAATAAACATATTAAAGTAAATAAACGCAGCGGAATCATCATCAACAACGGATCCATATTGCCATATGATCAATCAAATAAAACATAGATAAGGTTTATACCTTTGTAGCGTGATTCCGGTTACGAGACACCAATCACCTCCACGAATGGAACCAAGAAACCAAAAGACCAATGAGTTTGGCCTTTCCCAATGTGTGAAACACACTACACGTCAAGCAATCACCACTTTGATGCTAGTCTAACCTTTTCGCCAACACCTTGCAAGAGACTACAATAGAATGAGGAAGGAAGGAGATCAAAACCAAAAACCCTAGATCGTGTTTAAAGTGATGCGTCACTTTTAATGGGGAGGGAGGAGATCAAGATAAAATGTAACTTCCAATTATCATCTAATCACATTAATCACCAATAATGACTAATTGATATCAAATAATAAGTTACACTTAAGTCCTTAAACAAGTCCATCCATTCCCCCAAAACCCCTCATGAGGCCGGCCACTATAATGCCTTCAATGGGCTTGCCCATTGTTGGTCCGAGTCCAGAAACACAAAGTCTAACTCGATGCTTAATGGCCCGTTATTGATCCCGAGTACCGAAGGTCGTTTATAACATAATTACGATAAATACATTATATTAAATGGTGTCTAAGTGTATATGTGTGTGACCCCATAGGCTCACATATGACTAGCCATATAATTATTTATTATGACACGAGCATACTCCAACATGTTCCACTGTCGGGAAGATCAGATCTGATCCTGGCCCTTGGTTTTTAGCCGCGCTGGTTGTTCCAGAGGCTTGTTTGAGGGCTGACCCGCTTTGCTGGTTCTTCCCTTGTAGGTCACCATGCGATCGCTGATTTTGGTCTCCTTGCTTCGTCATTCTAGTTCTTAGTGTTGGGTCCCACGGATGGCGCCACTTGTTGATACAAAAGTTGGGCGTTCCTTGTTTGGACTCAGATTCCCGTATCAATTGGTTCTTAATGCTTGAGACCTGCGCACTAAGAAAACAGAAAACATCGTTAGGCTTACCGTGGGATTGTCTCCCACGATTATCCTCCGGCGTGAGAGTAAGTAATCGGTTTTAGGGTTTAGTTAAGAATTAGGGTTGTAGATCGTACCTTTAATGAGGGCTGAGATACCCTTTATATACACACGAAATCCTTATTGGTTTCGTGTTCCTCGAGCTTCGGCGTATCCCGCCTAAGTCGGTTATCGGATGCTTATCTCCCAAGATAGGAGATATCCGATATTGTTATCCATAAATAACTTTGGGTTGGGCCTTCGTGGGCCCAAACCGTTACTGGTTTAGCCCATGCATACTGGCTCAATTGCTAGTAGCATTATTGGCCGGGTTCATGACCCGAATACGGACTATACGTCATCAACAATTATTATTATTATTATTATTATTATTATTATTATTATTATTATTATTAGAGTTAATTACATAAATGGTCCTTGTGGTTTGTCGGATCTTGCAGAAAATGTCCATGTGTTTTTTTTTGACGGGTCATGTCCTCGTGGTATGCAAAAGTTACGGGTTTGGTCCTTTGACCAATAATTCTGTTAGTTGACCGTTAACTTGAAGGGTATTTTTGACTTTTCACATGTTCTGGCAAACCACAGGGACATTTTCTACAAGATCCGACAAACCACAAGAACCAATTATGTAATTAACTCAAAAAAAAACATTTTAAAAAAACGAAAAACTGATTTAAAAAAAAAAAAAAAAAACGAAAAATTGTTTAAAAAAAATATTTATTACACTTAAATTTGTGCTTATGTATAATGTGAGGCCTAAGAAAACTCTTTTTTTTTTCTTTTTTTTTATAATTATTATACTTAAATTTTGGGCTTATGTACAACATGAGGGCCTAAAATTTTTTTATTAACACATAAAAAAAAGTTTATTATACTTAAATTTTTGGCTTAAAAATTGAAGTATAACAAACTTTTTAAAAAATGAAAAATAAAAAAATTAGGCCCTCACAACGTGAGGGCTTAAATTTTTTTTGGCTAATGTACAACGTGAGTGTTAAAATTTTTTATTAATAGTTAAAAAAAGCTTTTTTTAATGCGTATTTTGTATATTTTCATCCATTCTTATACGTTTTCGTCTATTTTATAAGTTTTATACGTTTTTATCAATTTTTATACGCTTCTTATACGCTTTCGTTTTTTTATTAAATAGTTTTTTAAGTATTAATAAAAAAATTTAAGCGTATAAAAAAACTTTTTTTTAATGTGTATAAATTTTTTTAAGCGTATAAAAACTGTTTCATAATTTTTTTTAAGTTTTAATAAAATTTTTTAAGCCCTCACATTATAAATAAGCCCAAATTTAAGTATAATAAATATTTTTTTTTAAAGTTTTTTTTTTTTAACAGTTTTTGGTTTTTTTTTAAAGGTTTTTTTTTTTAAAAAATCAGATTTTTTTTTTTTTTTTTTTTTTTTTTTTTTTGTTAGTTACATAAATCGTCCCTGTGGTTTGCCAAAACATGTGAAAAGTCAAAAATACCTTTCAAGTTAACGGTCAACTAACAACATTATTGGTCAAAGGACCAAACCCGTAACTTTTGCATACCACGAAGACATGACCCGTAAAAAAAAACACAGGGACATTTTCTGCAAGATCCGACAAACCACAAGGACCAATTATGTAATTAACTCTTATTATTATTAAATAGATCGTAATAGTAAATATTAATCTTTCGTAAACGGATGCCTTATAAATGACAAACTGAAACACTGGTTATTGGGTGTATGCACGAGCTTAATTATAACATGTATAAAGACTATGTCAGACTAGGGTGTGCACGGTCTGAAAACCGGACCGGACCGGCCAAGACCGGACCGGACCGTCTCGGTCCGTCCCGAGTCCTTCTTCGGAAAAATCCTAGACCGAGACCGGTCACCCCGACTAAATACTATAAACTCTGTGGACGCACGTTATGAATGTCCGCTTATATTAACTTAATCTAACTTATGCTACAATATCAAATTCAACTACTCAAACAATAATATTACAAACAAAATATTATTTGTCGGTCCGAGCACCCGATTAAAAAATATATTGTCCGTTTGGTTTAGAGTAGGATTTGAATTTGATTTATAATTTAGATTTGGCCGGTAATTATTTATATCTATTTTATAATCAACAAGGAAATTAGTTAAGAATTTGAGAAAAAGATACAAAAGTCGTCGGTTTTGGTCCGGACCGGACTTTCGGACGAGGACCGAATTAGCCCAAAAGCTAGACCAGTGAGGAATAGTGCGGACCGGACGAATGTGGTCGGTTAATATTAAATCCGGTCTCGGTATTGCGGTCGCAAATTTAGTCCTTATTACAAAAAAATTATCCTTCATAAAATAATAGAGGCAAAAAAAAATCTTTTCGGAATAAAATAATAATCCGGCCCGTTCGGGTCAAATGCTCACCCCTATGTCAGACTAAATACTATAAACTCTGTAGGGAATAAATAAACCATCAAAACAAACATCAATTTTTGCACGTTATGAATACCAAGTTGAAGCACGAATCACTCCTAATTAACTGTTATTGTGTATGTACGAGATTACTTGTAACCTATATAAAAGCTTATATTAACTTAATCTAACTTATGCTACAATATCAAATTCAACTACTCAAACAATAATATTACAAACAAAATATTATTTGTCATGATTATTGTCCGAGCACCGTTCCCAAACCCCCCAATGCATGGTTATTAAAACTAGTTGGGATTAAAAAATATATTGTCCGTTTGGTTTAGAGTAGGATTTGAATTTGATTTATAATTTAGATTTGGGGTAGGTTTATAAGAAAGAAATTGTAATTATTTATATCTATTTTATAATCAAATTAAATTGAAAAGTATTATTTGAAATTAGTTAAGAATTTGAGAAAAGATACACAAGTCTCCCACATTATAATATGGCGGGGCGGGCGGATAGTGTTCCCCGGCCCCTAAATATCATCCCTTAAGGCCCCGAAACCGCATGTAGCTACAGTCCGACGCAATTTTCATGTTAGACCCTAAGGACTAACTTTGCAACAAACCGCCACTTTTCAGGGGACTAAAAAGGAAAATAACGCTGTTACAGTGCCAAACAGTGTTTGCTACAGTAAAAACAGTGAGGAATAGTGCGAGGAGGAGATTTGTGTACCGTAGCTAAGCAATTTACAAAAATGGATTCATCATTCTCTTTTCTTATTATTCTCATCCCTCACGTTAATTGTAAATCACACCGTTAGTCCCTCGTTATTGCTCTTTTGCAAATTTAGTCCTTATTACAAAAAAATTATGACAAAGACTTCCGTACATAAAATAATAGAGGCAAAAAAAAAAGTTGTTTGTTTAAAAATCTGGAACGTTTGCAAATTTAGTCGAAAAAGGTCCGTAAATAAAATAATAGAGACCAAGGCACTCCCATTTAGATTAGAGCGACAACTCGCGAGTTAACCCGCGACAACTCGCGGGTTAACCCGCTAGTTTTGACTAAAACCTACCTATTTAGACAAGATTTGAAAAACCTTTGTTTTTAGGTTTTGAATAAATAAAACCCATCAAAACAAACATCAATTTTTGAATTCAACCTAAAATCTCCCTTATAAATCTTTTAACCGGAAGCAGAGCTAGTAGGATGACTAGTGAGCACTGAATCACTCCTAATTAACTGATACTATTCATTAGTTATTTGATACAGTAGCTAGTTTTTAATAACTTTTGCAATCAACCCTTTTTAATCTATAGATATGCTGATTAGAATTAAAAAAACGAATGACTTGAACAATCAAATACAACACTTAAATAAATTACCTGTCACACTATGTTTTCCTAAATTTAGGTTGAATCATAGTTTAAAAAAAAATCATAGATAAATCTTTGAGCAATATTTTTTACCATAACTTTTACACTAAGTTGACCTAGGAATGGCAATGGGGCGGGTTTGGGGCGGGGCGGCCATCCTCATCTCCAAACCCGATTACAAAATTCATCCCAGCCCGCCCAATCCCTATTGGGGATTTTATCGGGGCGCCCCATTGGGGCGAGATGTTCCCCCAAACCAGCCTCATTCCCCATTGGGGTCTTATCGGGTTTTTCTTTTTGAGCACGATCCTCCATCATACTCATGCCTTTCCCTGTTTATCCTTATTTTTACGCTATTAACAATATGATTTTACGGTATAACTTAAAGAATCGAGAACCCATTAATAATATATTAGGCATTGGAATAAATCATAACTTTTTTAGAATATTATGACACAAAACATGATTTTATGATCACACTTTAAAATATTACAAAGATAAAAATTAACAAAAATTAAAGAATTATATTTAGTACATAAATACTTGCACAATATTTAAGGTATATAGATATATGTATATGTTTCGGGGCGGGGATAGTGTGCCCGTCCCCACCCAAACCCGATAAGAATCCCCGTTAAGGCCCCGAAACCCGATAAGCATGCCTCACCCTGCCTCAATAAGTTCGGGTTTCGAGTTTCTCCATCGGATTCGGGTTTTTTTACCATCCCTAGTTTGACCCCTCTTAACTAAAAATCTTGAGTACGGCCACTTTTCAAACAAATGCACCCTAAATAACCATGGCACTAGCAAACAGTCAAAAGAGGGGTATTATCGGAAGTAATAAATGAAAGGGAAAACAAAGAAACAAGAAATAGTGGGAGACCGAGGAGGAGATTTGTTGGTATTAGAACAGATCAGGTTTCAGAATAAGAAGGGACGGCTACTGTTAAAACCATAATTCCTCTTCTGCAACAAATAAATAAAGAGATTCATCATTCTCTTTTCTTATTATTCTCATCCCATCACGTCTCTTCTATACTTCTATGCCATCATCATCATGCATTCTGTCGCCTACTTCTTATCCTACAACAAATCTTTTAAAAGTCAAAGCTAGCCTATATCAGTTACTATTTCACATGCAACATTTTAAACGACTAAACTATTTGTGTAACTCCTTCAAATACTCCGTATCTTTGGCGACATGTAGCAGTAGCAGTAAGTAGTAATCAGTAACAGTAAGCAATAAGCAGTAAGTTGTAGTTGTTTGTTTAAAAAATGTGTTTGGTACGTACTGTAGCAGTAATTATAAATTGTAAAATTACGAAAAAGGTCATATACATATTAAAATAAAATAAATGATTAAACAAATGAGGGTATATATGTAATTTCATAAACTAAACGCTTGGAGCAACTGTGAAATGCTTAATCCAGAAGCATTTAGATTAGAGCGGTAAGAGAATATTCTAACGCTTGTTGAGGTGTTGCCAAACAAGCTTTTCATCTATAATGCTTACCGCTTGTCGCTTGTCGCTCATAAACGCTTCCAAATGCTTGTTGCCAAACATGACCAATATTGTATAATTTTGCTACTTAGAAATATTGTCAAAATAAAGAGGACAGTTATTTTACATATCAAATTTTTCTCACATACCATCTCCACCATCAATTAAAAAAAAAATCAATGGTTGAGATTAAAAGCATTTTATTATTTCACAAATTTTTTATAATTTAAATATCTCTTAAACTATTAATTGTTAAGCGAAAATATTTACACCGTCGCGACGAGCATTTAATTATCTTTCTATAGATGAGCACTTTGATATACTTTCGAAAAAAGAAAAAAAAATCGTTTTTTTTTTCACGTTTTTTTGTTTTTTTTAGGTTACTAAAATTTGCATGTCTTTTATTTCTTAAAAAATCATATATGATAAAACACTAAGTTGATTATCACATGTGATATTAGTGTTAAATCATATATGATATCTAATATCATATGTGATATTACACTAATATCACATGTGATATTACATATCATATATGATATTACACTAATATCACATGTGATATTCAAATTAGTGTTTTATCATATATGATTTTTAATGCAAATTTCAGTAACGTAAAAAAAAACGAAAAAAACTTAAAAAAAAAAACGTGAAAAATACGGAAATTTTTTTTTTGTCGAAAGTATGTGCATATCTATAGAAAGATAATTAAATGCTCGTCTCAATGATATATTTTTTCCGCTTAACGATTAACGGTTTGAAAGATATTAATATTTGAAAAAAAAGAATGAAAGTGGGTTTTTTAAATTGTTAGGAACTAATCTCATCCATTAGATCAAATAAAAATGAAATGTGGAGATTGATCCCTAAATAATCTTTTGTCCTCAGATGATCTTAAATCATAGTTTTGTAGAGTTTATTTTAAGACTTCTTAAAAGTTTAAAAAACACAAATACATTTTATCTCAACACCGATGACAAAATTATTTAACCATTCTCTCCACAAAGTGAGCCGATAAAATATCGGTTTTTCCACAACTTAAACTAATGGATAAGTGGCAACCTATGTTGTTGGCAGGATGTTTTTTTAAAGCGGGTAATAATAAAGGAATGAAAAATAATGTTTGGTGCTATACAATAGAATGTCTCTTTGTCCTGAGTAATGGATCATTACCCAATAAATTGAGGGGAATATTTTTTTCTCCATTTCTCTTTCCCTACTATTATCATTATCTTTCCATTTCCTTTTCCCAAGTTTGAACCAAACACACCATAAGATTTACAAAAGATAAAAGTTTCGAAGTCTTTAGAATGGTAATTCTAGATTAATGGGATTGACTATCACCAGGTTTTGTATTAGCCTATCGATGTTTCAGGGTTCTAAACCGGAAATGTTAAATGAACTTTCGTAACAATTTTCTCACAAATATAATAAATGATGCATAGCAAAGCGATGCCGGTGATCTACAAGAAGCTCAACAAAGTTTTGAAATACCGGAAGCTGCTTTAAAGAAAAGCTAAATGAGAAAGATAAACAATTCAGTCAAATCTAGCTCTCCGACATCTTAGGACACGAGTGTCACGTGTCGTGATTTTACGTGATTGATAAAACGGCTTACTTTGTCACATGCTAACTATCTCAAAACATATATCGTTAGGAAGATTGTTATATAAGATGAAAGTTAGCTCTCACGTTTAGTACTTTGTATGAGTGTTTATGAGATTGATGTAAGAGTCTCATAATGTCAGTAGAGGCATATTGATAGAACTAAGGGCCCGTTTAGTTTGTAAATCGGTTTATGATTGAGATTTGGATTTGGATTTATATTTGGATTTGAGTTTAATGTAATATTCTCATAATGTTAGTAGAGGCGTATTGTTAGAACAAAGGAGGCCTAAAAGACTATATCAAACTTTAAACCAACACCCCTAAAAAACCCAACCTCTCAAAAAAGTTGAAGCCGAGAACATATTCAAGCTTTTTGAAATTTGTTACAACAACGAATACCAATGATCTCATGTCGCGTTCATAGTAACAGAGGCTATGCTTGTCTCGAAATTTGGGTAAAACGAGAGTATGTTTAAAAAATTAATAAATTTTACACAAAAGCTATTTGACAACTAATAACATCATTTATACTTTTCAATTTATATAATTCTTATTAAAAATACATCAAAAAATTACAAGGGATATTGCGGAATGTTATCCCAATAAATGACAAATGAAATTTCTTTTTGCTTTTGTGAAGTTCCTTTCTAATAATTCATGTCTTGGCTAAGAGATTGTATATTCAGTCTTTGAGATTTTGTCGGATCTCACTAACTCGCATGTTTTTTAAGCTCGGGTACTTTACTCGTTGATACCACATCAACGAGGTATAATGTATCTTCAGATGGTCTTTGACGTCCCTAAAACTAGTTGTTGATAGAGCTTTATATAACACTCGCTGATTTTTATCAGTTGGTAAATTTAACTTAAAGTATTTATATTTAAATAATGTCAAAGATAATTGAGTAAACTTTTTGCCCAACGGGCTATATATAAGAATAAAAGCTTTCGGCTAGGCATAATAGAGGTCATGAGGACGCGTCCTCCCCCAAGACGTGTGGTATGTTCAATTTTAGCACAAGTCAGCGTTTACATGATCGATTTTTTTTTTTTTTATGTGTGATATGTTTCAATATAATAGGATATATTTATGTGTAAGTTTGTATGTTTGAATGTTCAAGTTTGTGATTTATTACATACGTGTAATGGTTAAGTGGAGTCAAAATTAGATTTACGTAGGGTGCCAAACTTTTGTTCAAGGTTTTTAAACACTTCATAAGTTTTTGTATTAATTAATCAAACTAAAAAAGCGTTGAAGGTAAATCTACTCGTTGTAAAATGTTGATGTTTACGATAATCTAGAAAAAATCGGAGTCAAGATTCTAGAATGTGATAATATGCTACTCCTAGATTTCATTGCTGCTTAGACCATTTTTAGATGAGATGTTTAATTAGACAATGTCAACGGATATTAAATGACACGATTGATGTGTTGATAAAAGAGGCTACCAAGGAATGAAACCGGCGGTGGGCTGTAAAACTTACTAGCTAGTTGGTAAGAAAATAATATCTATGCCTAACATATTACACTACTCTTTTTACAATAACCTACACAACTGTTGCAATAGCTCTTATTTTCTTGTTAATAAAAACTTTTATTTCGGATTATTCAAAATATAACTGTCCAAATACAAAATAATGGTACCTTCTACAGTAATTTACTAGTTACGACTATGATTAATATAAGTATATTTGTTCTAATTTCGACTATTGAGTCTTTTATTTCTTACAAGAAATACAGTGGAAGCTCAATGATGAAGATATGTTGTGTAAAACGTAGTTTGTGGGTTAAAATCTCATCGCACATTGCATGACTTACTCCCCTCTTAATCTCATTGTTTATGTAAGGGGGTGATTGGCACACTCATCAAATTGATCTGCACACTCACAGTACAATCAGATAAAGCACAATGTAAAATATGTACAACTATTTAAAGCATTAGTAAGAACGTCCCAATAAATTTTATAAGTGTACAAATCACTACTATTTATGTAACCATCAGTTGAAAGTTGGTTTCCATTTCCTTCTTTCTTTTTCGTTTTGCAACTTAAAGTGCAACATACTGATATTTAGGAACAAAAATTTGTATATGAAGGTTTTCCGATACTGAGAAGGAAGATATGATGACTTTTTGAAATAGTTAAAATAAAGATACGTTATATTAAGATGTACAAAATCTAATGGTGCGTTTGGTATCTCATTATGGGAATGATGAAAGTGATTAAAGGTGTTTGTTTAAGATGAGGGGCCCACTACTATGATAATGAATGATAAATATAATTCATACTTCATATATATCAAAATACTTAGGTATGGATTTTTCAAAGGTGAGAGACTCACCTCTACTATCAAACTTATACCCATTGTCATTTATGCCAACATGTCAAATGCACCCTAAGCAACTAACCAAAATGCCAAGAAACCTACTAGTTTACGAGTCTCAAAATAAATGTTCAATTTTATATTGTACAAAGTTTTAGATTTTATTACTGATTATAATCTTCACCAATCAAATATAAAAACTACTCACTAAAATAACTTTTGACCGATTGATTGGAAATACTAAAAGAACACTTATTTTAAAACATCTAAAAAAATAAAATAAAATAAAAAATGATGGATGTTTATTTTTGGACCAAAAAAGTACATAGTATCGAGAAATGTTTATGAGGGCATATTTCCTTTTACATGGTATGGAGGATGTCTTGAAAGACTTGTACGTAAGTTTAAATTTCACTCTTAGCCTAATGTCAAGAATCCGCTCAAATAAAATCTACGAATATGCAACCATCATCGCAGATAACATTGTAAAGCGGTCAAATTTACTACTATCCAAGAGTCGAACAAATTGTATCTTAGGAGTATATACTTCATTTTTTTCGTTTCTTTCGCCTCCTCCCTCAACAGTTTTACTTTTTAAAATTTAGTTTTTGAAATTTATTATGAACAAAGAATAACAATACGCACAAATAAATGCAAGACAATAAGTATATGAGAAATCAAACCAAATACGAGTATTTACAGTGGTTCGGTCACAAAACTTGTTTTCGCCCTGCTCCACTCTCAGAGTATCTTCTTCGAGAGTTACTTCATTAATTCAACAAGCTCTTTTTTACGGAGAAAATCATAAAACCTCGCTTACAATTTTACCGATACCAAACAATATATTGAGTCCTAAATGCTCATATCTGTTGTAAATATAAATGGGCTTATGTCTATTCACATTTATCTCTAGTGTTCTCTAGGGTTTGAGATGTATTCATCTACCCTATATATACAATCCACTTGTAATATTGGTTATAACTGAATAAGAATTCTATCTTTCTCTTCTCTTGTACTTGTGTTCATTATATTTATAATACGTTATCAGCACGAAGCTTTAATGAAAAGAAAAGAAAGAAAGATATGAATCTAAGAAGGACGGATGGATTTTTTTTCTTCCGATGGAGTCATGATTAAATTCATTTATTAACATTGGTTTTTATTCAAGCTTCCAAAAGGTACATCCCAAACTTTAATTTATTAGTTGATTGGTATCGTAAACCATAATGCATTAATATTAATTGATCGTATATCATATGTTAAAATCAAGATATTCCGCTACTACATATTAACATTGTTTAAGATGATTATTATTGCATCAATTTTAATAACATGGTGATTTTATTATGATTCGATTTTTTTTTTACGTGAAACATTTTATGTGAACTTGATTTGTTTATCATGAATATATGTTTAATGTTTTTAGTTACTTGATGAATAAGTAGAAAAGTAATAAAAAATAACGCGAGCAAAACTTTGGCACATATATAAGATTTCTGGTGACACGAAAATTTTGGATCTAAAAATTTTAGTACCGGTTTTTTTTAACCAGATTGAGCAAAGTATTTAACAATGTTGATCATAAGGTTTTAGTTGTACATGTTGACCAATTGCATGAATGATGGCTTAGTGTTAATATTCCACTTGATCATTATTGTTGTTATAGTATACAACTGATTATTATATGTGCTTTTATGATTATTATACGTGCATTTAAATTGAATCTAAGTCTTACAGTATACAATTGCTTATATATCGCTCATAAATCGTGGCATGTTGCTATTTGCTAAATCTTAACAGTTATATTGTGAATTAATATAAGTCACTAAAAGTGACAAGATGAAGGGTGTCACTGAGAGTATACATCATAATTGTAAAGTTGTGTAGTATATATATATTTTTTTAACTCTATTGTGATTTACAAGAACAACAAATGTTCTATTGTGATTACATAACGAGAATTATGTTATATTTTATTGTTCATTTTTCAAACTCTCATGTAATTTACAAAAACAAATGTTTTATCGTGACTACAAAGAGAGAATCAAAATAACATAGCCATCATGTTATGGTTGAAAAAAAAAATTATTAGAACCTCGAGTTTTAATTTGATTCAATTAATAGAATCAATAACATAACCTTGTGTTATGTTTAAAATAAAAAGAAAAAACAGTAGAACTTCAAGTTTTATTATGATTCCCTCAAGAGAATCAAAAGATATCATAACCTCATGTTATGATTATTATAGAACCTCAAGTTCTATTATGATTATAAAATGCAAATACAATAACCTCAAGTTCTTGTTAAAATGTTCAAATATGATTCTATCAAGTGAATCACGATAACATAACCTCAAGTTATGATTATTTTTGTTTAAAGCCTAATGTGCTTTGATGATTCCCTCAAGTGAATCATAATAACATAACCTCATGTTATGTTTTGAGAAAAAAAAAAAAAAAAAACTGGAAGCTCTCTCTATTGTATGCACCTCATGTTGCAAGAAAAAAAAATGTAAGCGAGTTAAATTTCACAATTTTCAGTGTTAGATCTGAACAAATAAAATTGTGATTTAAATGATACTGATGAAGAGATGTTTAAGAAAATATTCTCTATTTTCAAAGTCTCGAACATGCTTCTATATTAGCGATATCGAGAACATGGTTTGAAAAGTATCATGAGATATTGTCAATTTCTCATATTATATAAAGAAAAGCTAATGAGCTTTCAACGAAAAATATAAAAGTAGTTCAACTATTCGTCCATTTCTTAAAATGAATGTGACAATGATGATGATATTTATCATGGACGTGGTCGATTAAATAATCGACATAAAGATCTCTATTCCCTTAAGTGAATATGATGAATTGATCAACATGTAAATCTCCATTCCCTTAAGTGAATGTGATGAATTGATCAACATAAGATTTTCATTCCCTTAAGTGAATGTGATAATCTAATGATCCACGCTTATAGATGTATCATGGTCATTGATATGGTCAAAGTAATATGAAAAATGACCAATCACTACAAGTGGTAAAAAAGAACAGAGCAAATAAAAATGTCATGTTTAAAAAAATAAATAATAAGTTTGTCAAATGTATTACACATTATCTTCATAGATGTTAGAATCTATGCTAATAAATTGTGAGATATACATGAATGCTCCAAGTTGATATGCCTTCTGTTATGCGTTCCATGATTAAATTTAGTTAGTACTAATTTTTCAATAAGTTAAATGAAATGTTAGAAATATTGATTTTGTTCACATGTCCGATTTAAAGTTCTCAAACATCAATTTTTTTTTGTTCCTAATATTTGTGTGGATTTTTTATGTTAAGATCTATTTTAACTGTAATTTTTTTAAGAGAACCCCGTCTTCTTTGTGAGGACCTCAAAAGGGAATACTTAACGATGAAAGATTCGTTAAATTATGGTAAGATCTCAGGGATACATTACCAAAAAAAAAAAAAAAAAAAACAAATCTTGCTTCCCAAGTAATATTGGAAACCAAAAATCTCGCTATTATATGCACCTCATGTTGCATTAAACAAAAAAAAAAGAAAAAACTAAGTGAGTTCGGTCTCACAATTTCAGTGTTAGATCTGAATTAAAAAAGAAAAGAAAATATATAATGGTGAAAGATCCGTTAAATGTATGTCAAAATCTAAAAGAAAGATTTGACCATCATAAGCAAGAGATTCTTGCAAATGCGAGCACATTTTTTGCAATATTAAGTAGTACATCTGAATGATGAAAAAAAATGTGATGAAATTGTAAATGCCTCGAATATACTTATATATCGAGAACGATGCTTTGATATAAAAGAAATGGGAATGTTTGAACAAACACGATAAACCCGTTTACTAAATTTGCTCCATATTGTCGTGTTAAAAGAAACTGGTTGGCAACCTCAAGTTGCAACATAAAGATCTCCATTCCTTAAAGTGAATGTAATAAAATGATCAATATGAGATCCTCATTCCCTCATGTGATTGTGATAATAAATGGTTAAAGATCATTTATCATGGTAAATGCTATGGTCGAGGTAGTATGACAATGACAAACCACTAGTAGTGGCGAAAATACAAAAAGAAAGGAGCAAACAAAAATGCTATTTATGCAAAAATGCAATGTGATGTATATGAAATACAAGTGTGTCAAAAATATTACACACTATATTCATATATTTAAAAATCTGTGCTAGCGCATTTTGCTCCACAAAAGAAAGTATAAAATTGTCATAAGGATCGAAGTTCAATATTAATGATGTAATGTATTCTCTTGCATCTTCCTCGACATGCATTATACATAAAATAGTGAATGATAATCACTAGCCATAACATATGTTTATGGGCCATAACTATAATATTTGGTGGCATGACCGGTTATACCATTCCGAGTCGTTAATGATGCGAATAACTATAACATAATAAGATACTTTAATCTTATGTTATTTCTCTCAAAGCAAGTTGAATATTTAACCATCAACTAAATTGGGGATTCAATCCCTCAATATTCTGGAAAGAAAACAAGTGGATGCATGTAGGCATACATATCAATCGGATGAACCATTTAGAGTTTAAAATCGATGCATCGTCTAAATGGTTATCAAAATCGCAATTCTAAGTTTGCGTGATTAATAGCTCAATACGAGCCTAACATTCCAGAGTAAGTATTTCATCATGAAAATGCGATGAATTACTTCTAAATTATCAAATGAAACTGAGAGAAAAACTTGTGTTGTTGTATGGGGCCATATTATAATATGCACATCAACAAAATTAGCATCATGCCAATATGTGATGTCACAATTCGCAATTTTTGGTCATTTCTCAAACTCAACATTCATCATACTAGTTCATGCATGGTTTTGCATTTTACATTAAACGTTTAATTTCTTATTAAATAAACGCTATCGCGTAATTAATTATTTTGAACAATTGATCCGATACTTTCAAAAATTATCCCAACATATTTTTATACTCATATTAAGACTATAAAATAATATTATGAGTTTACCCAGTGTTTTGAATTTAATTTGTATATAAATTGTTAAGTTTATATAATTACGACGGTTTTCGTAAATTCAACCCGATAAATATTTATTCACTCAAATCTTTCAAGAAATGTATTTTTATAATTTTTATGACCTCAATATATTTTATCTTGACCCGTTAAAATTTATTATTAGCTAACGTTACCTTAAATGCTTAAATAAATACACAAGTTACTAATCATTCTTAAATAACTACACTTTATTTCTACCTATATGTATTAATCTACTTAAAATGCATCTATTATTTTTCTTCTTTATGGTTGTCGACCATCATGGTGACTCAACACTAAATTTGTAAAATATCTTAACTAATATCTACATACATATTCATATTCATATTTTTACATTCATTCAACACATAGATACATAGTGAGAAAAATCAAAGTCTTTCTCTCTTCTTCTCCAAGTGAACCGGCCAACCAAAGGACCATCAAGGAGATCACCAAAATTTTTGAAGTCAAGTTATTTACACTCTAGTTACACTCTTGATTAAGGTTGTGAAATAAAAACCTTGGGTGATTAGGAAAAACCTTTATTCATTAACCTCATCAAGTTAACTAGTAAGCATCTCATACTCATCATCATCTTTCATATTTATTTTATGTTCATTACATCATATTTGAGAAAAACATGCAAGTCTTATGGGGGTTTATACCACTTTTTCATTGTTATTAAGTGTTATATATATATTTCATCCTATAATTACTCCTTGAAACATATCACTTTTGGTGATGCCTAGGAACCCATGACACCCTAAGAAGGTGTATGGTAGGATTAGAATAGCTTCGGAGTTGTTTTGAATTGGTTAGAATAGGTTTGCGCGTGAAAAACTCATTTCGACAAGTTTTAAAAAGGGTCTGTCCATATTTTTAATTCTGGGAAAATTCGACAGATGGTAAAATATTTTGGGCTAGATATTTGGAAAATATACTTTAAAACGAAAACGTGGCCGCTTGAACGGATTAAAACGGAGTTATAACGAAGAAGTTATGAATTTTTGAAGTTTGGCGACGAAAACTAATAATTCCAGAAAATTCAGCATGTTATATTAACTTTTTACGAGTCAAAAATGAGTCTTAAGCGTTATAAAATGTGTCGACTTATCAAAAATATATTAGTATACTTTAATACGAGTCTAAGGATGTAGAAAACGGATTTGTAATGGTCAAATTATACACGTTTACAAAAGTTGTCGTAACTTTATTATATAAGGAAAAACTATTATATTTCTAATAGGCAAGTATTACGGCAACAAGTTGGAGGACGTTTTTAACAATGATGTAGAACTTTTTATAAAGTAATGTCTTCTAGTAAAAGTGAGTTTACCAAGTATATTTTCCAAAATGTTCGACCGTTTGTTTAGCGGAGTTGTAACGAAATAAATATAGTCACTCAAACTTTGCCGGAAAACCACCCTTAAACAATATTTTGGACACAAGTACCATACTTTACCTATATTTTTCTCCATGATCGAGACCTCTAGGATGAAAACTTAAATGCTAAACCTTTGAGATAATGTTACAAGCTTCCCAAAACCGTCGAGTTTGTTTACTAACATTCGATGTGCACCATTTTATGACTAGCTTTTTGAGGCCGTATATTCACTTTCATGAAAATTTCAACGACACTATTTTACGACGAAAAGTATAATTTCACAATAAATCACAAAACGATTATCGTAGAATGTTGATTCAACGTATATACTTGTAAAGTATTTTATAAACATGACGAGATGTCATAAACCTATATTTCGACGATAAATTCTATTTTCAAAAACGTACAAGTGGTATATATTACATATGGATTTGCATGCATAACATTGTTTCATGACTTATATTAGAGCACATCATTCATTTTAGGTCGCGGATAGTTTCCGAGCCTCATTTTCGTGCACTTCACTTTGTTATCATATCAATCATACCAGGTGAGTTCATACCCCTCTTTTACTCGTTTAAATTCTTACAAACTCTTTGAGGGAGATACATGCTTAAATACTTGTTTTTTTTCTTGCGAATACTCAAACCATTTATACAATTGTGTTACACTATACTTCTTATACTTTTTGGACATTATGTGTGGTTTATTGCGATATGTGCCTTAATGTGCTAAACTTTTTTTCAATTATGCTTCAACATACATACATTAGCAACTGGTTAACTCCTGCGGGAGCCGGCGGAGAGGTATTGATAGTACTATCGGGCTGACGCCCCCACCCTAGGGTCCTTGATGACGTGACCTGGGGTGAATATAATCTGTTATTCAATGAAACACAACAAACAATTTAGACTTGTCAAGAGGTTCAGTTGGCTGTGATTCTTTGCATTAAGTACATGTATATATCGTATGCACATATGTCCTACTTACATACAAGATTGACAATTCTATTTTAGGCAATGGGTTGTGAACACATAGGTTGCGAGGTTTGTATGGGCGGAACTCGGAACTGAACGGATTTACAATGCCTTTGCTGCATCAACATTCTTTATAGACTTTTTCAAATCATTTTCAACAAACTTATGAACTCACCAACCTTTGTGTTGACACTTTTTAGCATGTTTATCTCAGGTCGTAAGGCGATAGCATTTCATGGAGCTTTTGGGTCACATGGCATACATTGGAGTCTTGTGTTTTTTATCAATTACCATTCGACATGTTTTGTAAACTCTTTATGTATTATCAAACTTTGGGATCTCATGTTGTGTAAACTTTAACTTTATTTAATCGAATGGTAAACCTTTCAAAACGTCTCATTTTAGAGGTCGTTTTCTGTATCCATACTTTGTGCTATGAAGTCATACCCCAAAGACACTATCGTTCCGCTGCGATATTTTGGGGGTGTGACATGTGATTATAAATCATCCTTTTTATAATTGGTGTTGGTTATAAACCAAAATATCCTATTTTTGTTTTTGTGTGCAAATTTCCCCACCTAAATGCACATATATGGGATATAGAAGAAGGATAATTCCTTCAGGAGGAGAGAAGAAGTAGCTAAAAATTCGGAATGAATTATCATATTCTATTGATCCTCAAAAGAAATTTTATGAATTTAGATTCAATGAATAATCTAATTGCCATACATATAAATTGGCCAAAAATAAAATAAAATTTCAGCTACTCATGCTCCAAGTTATACTTTGTCCCTCAAACGACATTGTTTGTTATGCCATGCCTCAAGCATGATAGACTAATCGATTCCAAATAAAATCCTCGATTGGAGCATGAAAACAAGATGGTTGTTCGAGGTATAAAAGACCCCATGATAGTCTCATAAAGAGACACTAGACATGAAGGTTTCAAACGAACCTCAAATAGCTAATGAGATCTCAATAATTCTATGATGTCTAAAATCATATGGAATCGAAACATAAACGACATCGATAAATTTGTTTACATACAATATAGCGCTTGCTATTATGCATAATGAGTATCATAAATCAAATGTTATTCAATGAAATGACTGGCCAACGTGAAAAGACGCAATCTCATGAAAATACGAGAAGTCTTGGGACATGAAGTCCGTACACATAAATGTGTAAAATATATTGGATATGCATCAGTCTTTGTGTGAAACCAAAATAAGAGTTCTAAAGTTATCTGCTTTAAGATATGAATTGTTGAATAAATATATTCACAAAATTGATTATTAAGAGGCAAATTGTCTCGAGGTGGATGTAAATATCTTATTGATATTTTATGAGACAAATAATCTATAAGTGTTTAATTAACTTTAAATGAGTTTTTAGATAAAGCTAGCATATTCTAAGAAGGATCTATAATGCTTTAAGCCCTCAAGCATGTCTAGCAACTTCAATTTTTTGAAGAAATTAATAAAGTTCTCAAGAACTCTACTTGATCAAATTGAATGAATCCTTATATGGATAAAAATCATTTGAACGCATATTATATGAATTGTTTGTTGCACATGTCTCCATAAAATGGTTGGTTCTCAAGTACCATACATAAGTGCAACTGAACCTTTAATAATTAATATGCGTCAAGAGAGTGTATTTTTTCCTTTTTAATATTTTTATTAAGCAGTGTATGTTTTCTAACCAATGCATTTGATATTGGGTTGGAAGCTACACATATTTTGTCATCTTTGCAGGACATATTCTTAACATCAGTTATTCAGTGGACTTTATTACAAAATCTTTACCGTAAAAGAATGTTTGAGCAACTGCTTCGGAAGATTGATATTCGAAGCTTGAAAGATATACATTAAATTGAGGAGGAGTATTATACGCACTGCACTCTTTTTCCCTTCATCAAGTTTTTTATCCCATTGGGTTTGTTTTTTATAAGATTTTTAATGAGGCAGTTTATAGCGTATAATAAACGGTGAATATCCAAGGAGGAGTGTTGTAAATATAAATGGGCTTATGTCTATTCACATTTATCTGTAGTGGGCTCTAGGGTTTGAGATGTATTCATCTACCCTATATATACAATCCACTTGTAATATTGGTTATAAGTGAATAAGAATTCTATCTTTCTCCTCTCTTGTACTTGTGTTCATTATATTTATAATAATATCATATTAAATAATTATATGGCTGGAAATACGTGAGCCTGTATAGTCACACAAATATACACTGATGTATTACCAATTATAATATATTTAATATATTTATAATAGGTATATTAATTATATTAGTAAATATATCACGATTACTTAACGGGCGTCAATTAGTGGGTAAGACTAACTAATTAACTAACGAGCCCTATTTAATTTGTGTTAGACATAATTAAGTGGATTAAACTCAAGAAAAGTGTGAGAAGCCCATACCTTAGGGGTGGCCGGCCATAGGGAGAAAAAGGGGAATGAAAACCCAAAACTTGTTGCCTAAGTTTTAGTGTGAGTTATATTGAAATTATGTTTAACATAATCACATAACTTGGAAAATATCACAAACAATATTCTCTCCCCGTTTCCTCCATTATAACCGATCAGCCAACACCCCTATTAGAGTTATTGGTTGATTTTCATATTAGCAAAACAATAGTGTTGTTCGTTGCTTGATCATGGGATACAAAAGAACTAGCATTCGGGTAATACACGAGGACGTAAGGGTGAGCAAAATCACATGTAAATCGACCCGAACCGATAAACCGACCGAAACTGAGCTGAACCAAACTTATTCGGTTCAGTTCATGTCAAAACACATTTTTTCGGTTTGAAATAGCTAAACCGACCCAAACCAAACCGGACCGACCTTATTCGGTTTGGTTCAGTTTCAGTTTTGATAGCTATTCTTGGTTCGGTTTTTGGTTTGTGTTTTTTCCCTTTGTTGGTTTTCGGGTCGGGTCGGTTTTTTTCGGTCCGTGTCGGATTTGACCCGTTGCTCATCCCTACAAGGACGTGTAGTATGGACAATTTATAGAGATCTCCTACTTCAGTGTCGTAGATCTCTAAAGGTGTAGAAAGTTATTTAATTAATCGTATACACATCATATGGATCCATTATAGGTGACATTTTCCACTGCCATTAGATGTTAATTATATGTTTTAAAATGTAAAACACCAACAGTGTCATCGCGAGCAATCAAATTATGTTTACGGTTATTAGTGTACACGTAAAATTGGCTAAAGCCCGAGTTTTTGCAAGTTTTCTTTTACCCGATTTTGGCAGCCCTTAGGGCAATTTTTCTTTGAAAATTTTGACCGTAAGAGGTTTTAAAAACCAGTTCTGTTAAACCCTAGGTCGTGGGTTTACGTGTGCATGTCGAGGGGTTTATTACTTACTTTAAATATTTCGATATATTGGCTTATCTTAATTTTCTTTTTATTATTAGTGTAAATTACATAAATGGTCCATGTGGTTTGTCAAAAGTTTCACATACCGTCTCTCAAACTTTTAAGTTGCATGAATCATCCATGTCATTGCAAATTAAGGGCCCGTTTGGTTTGTAGATGGTTTTAGGATTTGGATTTAGATTTGGATTTGGGTTTAATATATGTTTTAATTAAATGAGGAGAGAGAAAAATTTAATAAAAAAAATAATTTTACAATATAAAGAAAAAAGAAATAAAGAGAGAGAAAGATATGACATGGGCCCACAAATAAATGTAAAGTAGGGTGGGTGGTGGGATTTTGTACATGCTCTTAAATTTGGCAATGAGTCCCAATTTTTAAATTAAGAAATTCAACCAAACAATGTTTTTCACTCCAACTCCCAATCTCAAATCCTACACCCCCATACCAAACGGGCCCTAAGAACACTCATTGTCTTTTTTTAATGGGTATTAAGTATATTCCGTTATAATTTACACGTTAGCCCTTTAAGTTAACGACTATTACATCGCCTATCCTTAATAATAACGGTCATTATAATTTAAAGTTTCTCGACTTTAGATACGTTTTTATCCATTTTCTTCCGTTTTATACGTTTTCATCCGTTTTTCTTATGTTTTTGTTCGCTTTTATACGTTTTCGTCCGTTTTTATACACATTTTATACGTTTCAAAGGTTTTTATCCGTTTTTATACGTTTTTGTCCATTGTCATATGTTTTTATCAGTTTACACATTTTCATCCGTTTTTATATGTTTTATTACGTTTTTATCCATTTTCATTCGTTTTATACGTTTATGTCTGCTTTTATACGTTTTCATCCGTTTTATACGTTTTTTAACATTTTCATAGGTTTATATTTTTTTTGTATGTTTTTATCCATTTCTATATGTTTTCTTACGTTTTTATCCGTTTTAATACGTTTTACTCCGTTTTTCTTACGTTTTTGTCCATTTTCATATGTTTTATGTCCCTTCTTAAAAAAATGGATGCAAACGGATAAAAACGTATAAATATAGATGAAAACAGATAAAACCGTATAAAAACCTATGAAAGCATTAAAAAATCCTATAAAAACGGATGAAAACGGATAAAAACGTATAAAAACATTAAAAAAATATCTATACAAATGGACGAAACGTATAAAAACGGACAAAACGTAAGAAAAAAAGGCAAAAACTCATAAGAATGGATGAAAACGGATAAAAACATAAGAAAATGTATAAAAACTGATGAAAACGGATAAAAACATATGAAAACGTAAAAGAAACATATAAAAACGTATGAAAACGTAAGAAAACGTATAAAAACGGATAAAAACCTTTGAAATCGTATAAAAACGGATGAAAACGTATTTAATGGACAAAAACATAAGAAAACGTAAGTAAATGTATAAAACGGATAAAAACGTAAGAAAACGTATAAAAACATATAAAAACAAATGAAAACGTATAAAAACGGATGAAAACGGATATAAACATATCAAAACGTAAAAAAAATAGACGAAAACATATAAAACGGACAAAAACGGATAAAAATGTATAAAAACGGATGAAAACGGATAAAAACGTATAAAAATGGACGAAAACGGATAAAAACCTAAGAAAACCTATAAAAATAGACGAAAACGGATAAAAACATATAAAAACGTATCTAAAATCGGAAAACTTCAAATTATAAACGGCTGTTATTATAAGGGAAAGACGATGCAACAGTTGTTAACCAAAAGGCTAACGTGTAGATTATAACGGAATACACTTAACATCCGTTAAAAAAAGGACCACAAGTGTTATTCTTTTGCAATGAAAGGGACGATTCATGCAACTTTAGAGTTTGAGGGATGGCAGATGAAACTTTTGTCCAACCACAGTGACTATTTATGTAATTTACTTTTATCATTATTGTGGTCACATGCATTTTTGTCCATGGACAATAAGCTAAGACCTTGTAGATTTCATAACTTTATCGTATAAATATTTGGGACATGCAAAACTGATAAAAACCTAGCCTATATTCATGTGTTTGTTAGATTGTAGTTCTAACTCGGGGTTTTGTCACTGTTTCGGCATTTTTTTCGTACCTTTAAATGATTTGTAGCAAGTGTTGGAGGTATATGTAGTAAAATTAATTCTCGAAGCTCTGCTGGGAATTAGATAAGGATCTAGCAGTATTAACTCAAACACAGCAGTACTAATCGTATACTGGCAGTAGTAATCACCAAACGAGCAGTAGTAATTGTATACGTAGCAGTACTAAGTAATGTAGCCGTATTAATTTGTAAGAGCAGCTTTAACATACCATAGCAGCATTAACTATCAAGAGCATCACTAAAATCCAACTGGCAGTACTAAGTTTCCATTACACACACGAGCAGTAGTAATCACAAGGAGCTGTAGTAACTTATCATAGGCAGTATTAAAATTGAATGGGCAGTAGTAATTAAACCGGGCAATATCTTAGGCGGGCAACACTAACTTACCTTGACAGTATAAACTGATGAAGCAGCAGCGTACCAAGCTCAACACAAATGTAGTATCACCAAAACCTCTAACGAATAGTAGCAACAACTTCTTTGTAATTTTACTACCAATCACCACGAGCAATCTTAATTGTGGAAAACTAGAAGGGGGGGGGGTTGAATAGTTTTGCTAATTAAAACTTCCTTTTAAACTATTTAGATCGAATTATGTCAATCTATTTGGATGTGTGTGTTGGATGTTGATAAACAAACATATAAAGGTATGTAATGAAAGATAAGAGTAAGAAGCACAAAACCACAATGCGAGTATTTATAGTGGTTCGGCTACAAGGACACCTTCCTTGCCCTACTCCACTCCCCGAGTCACCAACTCGAGAGTTCGTAAACACTACACCAATCTCCTTATGGCGGAGAAGCCTTCACAACGTCGCCTACCCTTTTTCCGGTGCTAGGCTAACCACCGGGTTCTTTCACTCCAAGGTGAACCACACCTATCACAACGTCGCCTACCCTTTATACGGTGCTAGGCTAACCACCGGGTTCTTTCACTCCAAGGTGAACCACACCTATCACAACGTCGCCTACCCTTTATTAGGTACTAGGCTAATCACCTAGTTCCATTGCAATTGAGGAACTACTACCCAACACTACACCAACGACCAATCCCAAAGGAGACCAACTCCTTTTTACAACATCATCAAGGATATCAATATCCTTGGATC
>OU343224.1:21939641-21972271 GCA_910596185.1 Chrysanthemum makinoi | reverse complement strand
TTTTGAATCAAGGTCTTTCTAAATGAAATTTTTAGGCTCTTGACAGTTGCGAAATTGTTTTATTTTAGCAAAATCTATCCTTTATTGACACTAACAATCTTTCATCTTCGAGAAAAAGCTGTTCCTTATTAAATCATTTTTCTATAATACGTTTTGCTGCGTCTTTCTTAAAATTTTTCTTAATGATTTAAATCAGTTGGGATCACAAATCTCAAATGGTTTGAAATTTTTGATCGGGGGAGAAATAGTGATTTAAATCTCTTATCTGTTTAAATGGAATTAGTTTTAGTCCTTTAAAGGCACTCTTGCCTCCATGTGACAAACGATTTCAAATATACAATGTACATGTTGAGGAGGAGCATTTAATCAAAACCAGATATTTAAACGGCATGACATTCTCATATTTTCAAACCTCATTAAATCACTTAGGTTCCAAAATCTCAAAGGGTTTGATATTTTTGATCGGGGGAGAATTTGTGATTTAATATGAACTGATAAAAAGGTGATCATTTGATTCAATGTCTTTGCTCTCTATATGTGCTAAACTTTTCATATGGAGGTGCATATTGAGGGGGGATGGAAAGCTTATTGGCTTGTGTGATCATAAATGTGCTTCAAATGAACTCTTGCCTCTATGTGATAAAATGATTTCAAATATCCTATGCACATATTAGGGGGAGAATTTTCCAAAGAAAATCAAATGGCTTTTCTAAAGGAAATTATGATCAAGAAATTATTTCAAAGAAATATTTCAAAGAACTCTTGCATCCATGTGCTAAACAATTTCAAGATCATATGCACATGTTGAGGGGGAGGTTTTCTAAATGATCAAAACTATTAAGGTACAAAATGCTTTGATCTCGTATCACGAGTACCTTGATTGTTTTTCCAAATGATTTTTCAATTAGTTTGGGAAGGAAAGAACAATACCAAAAGACCGACCAATTAACTTTATGCATGGTGTTATAAGGATGGTTAGGTTAGGTATGGTTCCCACGATCCACCCGATCACCGGAGGGATCTACCAGGGGACAATCCACTAGATAGTGTAGAGTCCTTAGGTATATTGAAAAAAGGAGAAAAATGAGAATATGGGAAGAGTGTGGACTGAGATAGAGCTAGAACTGGAATAAACCCAAAAAGGTTCTAGTAATGAAGTCTCGGTAAGCACTGAAGGGGTTGAAGAATGAAAAATTGAATGTGAAAAGGGGTGAAGAAATATTGCTCCATTAATTCAACCTTAGGGCAGAAACTGGGTTCAATACATATGCTACTGATGTTTACTAAGGTAACACTGGCATTGAAGACAAGACATCATGGACCCAGTGATTCACTGCACTAAACTTCCCAAGCTACTCAAGTTCCTCTTAAAAGGGCTTGTTTCATTCTCACGAGGAACCGACATAATCTATCGACTTTCTCTTAGAGATTGTTGATATTGAAGAAGGAGACCCTCTCCCTAGTCTCCGGCATAGGAACCAAATGTGCACCATTGAGTCTAGAGCCAAGAGATCATCCACAATATCGTTAGGACACTAAATTAATAAAGACTTGCTGTTTCACACAATGTGGAAAGTAAGAATATATTAAGAGTCCTACGCATTATCCTTGTGGTATTGCCAGAACATCCGAGTGATATGTAAAAATATTCACAATGAAGATGGAAATCCTTCTAGAGCCAGCATCAAACAAGCTCTTGGTGGGTGACATGTGAGATCTTCTCGTAAGATCAAGCTTGTGACAACTGGATAGAAACAATGGGGCGATTCAATCTTGAATCAACCTTGGTCCAGGAATGGAATTGACGAATACTTTTGGAAAAACCATTCGATGTGCAAATCTTCTTTTCTATAGCACGTCGAATGTGTATTCATATTTCAAACTCAAAAAGTATCTCTGATTGAAAAAATACTTTTGGAAAAACCGTTCGATGTGCAAATATCTTCTTTTCTCTAGCACGTCGAATGTGTATTCTTTTCAAATACAAAAGGTATTTTTGATTGAAAATTGACCTTTATCATAAAACCTTCGTCGTATTGCAAAACTCTTTCATCAAGCAATACACGATTGTTTTCAAATCAATTTTCCATCAATCAGTTAATCTCAATTCGCTGGTTCACTCACTCCGTGTTGTCTTCTTTGAGACGTTCCGGTTTGAGAACAGTGGAGCAGCCGCGAAACCTGTCAAGGAGATTCTTAGGAATCCTACGATCGCGAGGGAAGTACTTGTACTTGATCAATGGGGAACCGTAAGCCGTGTACCTCAATTCAACGAAAGTGATCAAAGACACTTTCGTGCGCTTTATTGCTAATTGTTTTATGCAGGTACACTGGCGTTTGCTTGATCAGAATGAAGCGGCAATCCAATAGCGCATGCTCACACACATTCTCATATCTAAAGAAATCATGATTAGTGCATCAATGACTCTGATATTTACACTCCATAGCTTCGCCACGATGCTGCCAATATCATGAATTAACGAAAGCTTCCGCTACTCTATGAAAAGAAATCAGTACATAATGTGAGCATGTCCGGCCAAAAGTCACAACATCACATAATACCAATACCATAAAGGATGAGTCAAAGATTTATGTTTGTTGATGATCTCAAGCTGGATCAAAACTCGAGTATCCGTGGATCATTAAGACCTCCACTCAGATTATCCAAACATGCAAAAATGAAGAATCAAAGACTACGAGCTCTGAGAACAAGAACATGAACAAGAATCCAAGAACAATCTCAATGTAATATCTGTTTGTATTCTATGTAATGAGGTGACCTCCTTAGGGGAGATTGTTAGGATTTAGAAAATCCAGGTATTAAAGTGTCGGTCACCTCAAGTATTTGTAATAGATTAAGCTCGTAGTCGTGTTATTATTAATGTTAAGTAGTATTTAGTTAAGTAACACCGTGGAGGACGGACGGGTCTTTACCATTTGTATGCCTGATCCACAGCCCGTTAGGTGGCGATTTGTGTTAAGACTATAAATACTCTCTACCTTCCAAGGTAGAGAGTTGGAGCTTATAATAAGATTTTTCTTTCTCTAACTAAAGTTCCCAAACCTCTAACTTTCTCTCTCTAAAATCATAGTATACGCCTACTTATGTTTGTGTTATGATGTGTATATGAAATCTAATATGTTACACTTCGGACTGTGGATCAGGCATACAGTGGGTAAAGACCCGTCCGTCCTCCACGGTGTTGCACTAAACTAATCTACGCTACAAACTAACTAATTAACTACAACATAACGTAAATAACGACATGTCTACGAGCTAACTTATGCTAGATAATATTTGGGGTGACCGACTCTTCACAATGGAATTTCTAATTCCTAACAATCTCTCCCTATGGGAGGTCACCCCATGTTTTACATTTCGAATCCTAGCATTCTATTTTTTCTTCAGTCTTGAGCTCGTAGACTTTAATTCTTCACTTCCGAAATCTTTGTGCTTAGGTAATGCAACTTCAAATTCCGAATGCTTTGTACTTTAAGTAGAGGTCTTTGAACTGATCCACATCATGATGATCTTTGAGCTTTCTTGAGATCATCAGCCACAGCAAATCTCTCTGGATCATCCATAGTTGTGTTGCCTTCATGTGATGTTGTGACTTTTGGACCGACATGCTCACACTTTCAGGATCATTACATCTTTCCATCAGAGTAGCGGAAGCTTTACTGGCTCATGATATTTCGCGATGTGAAACATAGTATAAAGATATCGAGCGGGTTCTGTAGATATGAACTAGTCATGATTTCTTCAATTAAGTGTGGATGCTGTGAGCATGCGGCTTTGGATTGACTACTCAATTCTGATCAGCTGCAACCGTCCAAATGTACCTGCAAACAACAGTTAGCAATAAAACCACAGAAGTATCTTTGATCACTTTTTTTGAATTGAGGTACACTGCCCACGGTTCCCCGTTGATCAGTACAAGTACTGCCTGTGATCAGGTAGAATTCGGAAGAATCTCCTTGACAGGGTTTCGCAGCTGCTCTAGTTGTTCTCAAACCAGAACGTCTCAAAGACGACAACACGGAGTGAGTGAACCAGCGAATTGAGATTCACTGATTGATGAAAAATTGATTTGAAAACAATTGCTTATTGCTTAGAAGAAAGAGTTTTGCAATACGACGAAGGTTTTATGAGAAAGATCAATTTTCAATCAAAATACCTTTTGTATTTGAAAAGAGAACACATTCAATGTGCTAGAGAAAAGAAGAAATTTGCACATCGAACGGTTTTTCCAAAAGTATTTTTTCAATCAGAGATACTTTTTGAATTTGAAATATGAATACACATTCGATGTGCTAGAGAAAAGAAGATTTGCACATCGAACGGTTTTTCCAAAAGTATTCGTCAATTCATTTCCTGGACCAAGGTTGATTCAAGAATGAATCGCCCCATTGTTTCAATCCAGTTGTCACAAGCTTGATCTTTAGAAAAGATCTCACATGTCTCCCACCAAGAGCTTGTTTGATGTTGGCTCTAGAAGGCTTTCCATCTTCATCGTGAATATATTTAATATATCACTCAGATGTTCTGGCAATACCACAAGGATAATGCGTAGGACTCTTAATATATACTCACTTTCCACATTATGTGAAACAGTAAGTCTTTAAGAATAATGTGTCCTAATGAGATATTGTGGATGATCTCTTGGCTCTAGACTCGATTGTGCATATTTGGTTCCTATGCCGGAGACTAGGGAGAGGGTCTCCTTCTTCAATATCAACCATCTCCAAGAGAAAGTCGATAGATTATGTCTGTTCCCTGTGAGAATGAAACAAGCCCTTTTAAGAGGAACTTGAGTAGTTTAGGAAGTTAGGTGCAGTGCGTCACTGGGTCCATGACGTCTTGTCTTCAATACCAGTGTTACCTTAGTAACCAACAACAACATATGTATTGAACCCTGTTTCTGCCCTAAGGTTGAATTATTGGAGGGCTATTTCTTTTCACCCTTTTCACATTTATTTCTTTTTCATTCTTCAACCCCTTCAGTGCTTACCGAGACTTCATAACTTGAACCTTGTTGGGTTTATTCCAGTTCTAGCTCAATCTCAGTCGACACTCTTCCAATTTCTCATTTTTCTCCTTTTTTCATCATACCTGATAACGCTCAGATTGTGCATGTTTTTAGTAGCGTTATGTGTGCTTTTATTTATATTTTAGCGTAATTATAGCGCTTAAACGCATCAAAAGATGTTTGTCTAGTGTTTATAACCAAGTGCAGGGAAACGGAAGGAAAGTAAAGAAATGTTCAGCAAATAGAATATTCCCGTTTCACTGAAGCCTAAAATCAGTATCTCAAGGACCTTTGAAGATCATAGTGATTGAAGAACCAAGTTCTACAAGATAAAGAAAAGAAAAGATCAAGTTTCCGTAACTCAGGAAATCCAACCGGATCGGTTACAAGTGTAACCGGATCGGTTGGAATATGACCAGAAACGCCAAATGACCATCACCAACCGTTCGGTCGCCACCCGCAAACGGAACGGTTGGCCCCTTTTGTAGAAGACTAACCGGATCGGTTGGTCATATAACCGATCCGGTTGGAGAAGCTGCATCTGCCAAATCTTCATCACTAAGTTTCCCCTTTGCATCCAAACGATTCTAGGTCCTTCTCTTGGTGTATTCTAGTCCCTTCTTTACTCCTTGGAGGCCAAGTTCAGCAATTAATACCCTAGGCTTTGGAATTAGTATAAATAGAGACCATTTGTGAGCATATGAGACACACACTTCAAATACAAATCTCTCTACTCATCAAACAAAGTTTTAAGCTCTCAAATTCGTCCTTAGAAGTCCAAGGAAGTTTGGAGTTCCAGAAGTTCCACATTTGGAGGCCAAATCACCAAGAAGTCTACCCATATACTTTGGGAATCATTACTTCACCATTTGTAATCTTGTTCCAAGCATTGTAAGACTTTTAATCTTGTTTTCTAATGTTCAAAGTTCTGAGTTTATGTTCATGTTTGCTATGAGTGGCTAGTTTCTTTATACACTTGCTTAAATGATGTTGATTATCATATGATTAGTTAGTGTTTGTGTTAACATGTTTTAATTCAATTTCAAGTTGATTCTAAGATCCAATTGTGCTAAAGTTTCGTAGTGACATTTGTTAATCAAGTCTGGCTAATTGATAGTAATCGTTGAGGTCGAAAGAACTTATTGTTATTCAACTAGCCATAATCATTTTGTCTATGGATGATGTTTTACCTTGATTATACAAAGTAACTAAGGTGTGGTTGTAATAGAAACGCTTTTTGATTATCAAATTGGATTGGTTGGAAACATCTAAAAGGTCGTAAGATTAGTTGTTGGGAATCAATTGTAGCCTTTTGTCTATGATCGGTTACCTTTTGTATTGACCATTTCTTAAGCAATTTGATGAAACAAATGGGTGTTTTTGTGTTTAAGTTTATGTATGTAGACTTATGAAACTTGAATTGATTGGTTAAACGTAATGCTTGTTTTTATGAACTAAAATCTTGACGAAGGTTTAACTTGTAAGAACAATAGATTAGTCTTCCAACTAATTATCATAACCAACGTGTTAAGAGGTTAACACAATCACATTAATCTATGATATGAAACTAGTTTAAGCAAGTGTAGTTTTTAATCATTTGAATTTCATTATATCTATTTGCTTTGTTATATGTTTTGGATAGACTCCGTTGATTCAAACTTGTGTTTAGATTCACTTAAATCCCTGCGAACGATCCCGACTTACCTTCATAATCTTGCTATAACGGACGAGTATACTTGCTCGTATGTGTTATTGGTAATATTGGTAATTCACCTTTTATAAATTTAAAACTTGTACACACGTAGCACATCAATACTTTTGTAAGCCGATTCTTTCCACCTGCCATGTTTGATCGATTAATGGGAGAAATTCGTGCTTTCACCCAAAACCCAAACGAATCACTTGTCGAAGCTTGGCTTCGAATGAAAGATTTGCTTTGTAGTTGTCATGGACATGGACTATCCAAAGGAACCATTATCCAAATCTTTTACCATGGACTAGATGAAATCTCTCAAGGCATCCTTGATGCTGGAGGAATTTTTCTATATAAGACTCCCAACGATGCATTGCTCGAAGATCGAGTACTTCTCAAACTCGATTGGTCCAAAGATTCCAAAACTAAACCTCTCCGAAAACTGTTGCTTTTGTCGAAAACACCGATACCTCAAAACTCATGGAGAAGATGGAAGCGTTAACCTCAAAAATCTACTCATTACAAAGATATCAAAGAAGAAATGAAGGAAATGCGAGACGGATGCAACAATTGTGGAGGAAATCATCCATCGTCCGAGTGCGACGATAAACCTATGGATGGACCG
Source organism: Chrysanthemum makinoi (assembly GCA_910596185.1). Lineage (NCBI taxonomy): Eukaryota > Viridiplantae > Streptophyta > Magnoliopsida > Asterales > Asteraceae > Chrysanthemum > Chrysanthemum makinoi. The sequence goes on along the minus strand of OU343224.1, from coordinate 21,964,923 downwards.
AAGGAAGGAGAAGCGAGTTACGCTCAAGGAGGATACCGTGGAGGAGGATATCGTAGTAATTATTACGGTCGAAATTCTGGAAATGGGCAAGATCGCCGACCAAGGGATGACAACCGTGATTCTCAACCCGCGGCCGACGATCCACCACCACAAAACCTCGACAAAAGATGGAAGAAATCGAATTCGAGAAACCATGAGAGAATTCGTAGGCTGCCAAAATCTGCAAATGATTTTATCAAAAATCAATTTTTCAATCTCAAAGCCAAAGTTGAGAAAGGACAGAAAAATCATCAAGCATCTATCCAAGATCTTGAAAACAAGTTTGGCAGACTTTCTGACCAACATTCCTCTAGACCATCTGGTTCATTGCCAAGTAATACCCAATCCAACCCAAAACCGTCAAATTAGAAAACGTATCGTCCACCACAAACAAGAAATGAGCATATCAATGCTGTCTTTACAAGAAGTGGTCTCTCGTACGATCCACCACCAAATCCTAATGAAAATACTCCTGTCGCCATTGATAGCGAGGATGAAACCGAGGAACCAAACACAACTCAAACCACCAAAAAGAAAGACATTCCATCCGTAAAGGCATATACACCAAAAATTCCTTATCCATAACGCCTGAAGAAAGAAAAGATGGAAGCGTTATAAAGTTCGTTATTGAATAATCAAAGAGGTTAGACTCAATGTTCCTCTCGTTGATGTCATAGCCGGAATGCCCAATTACGGGAACTTTTTGAAAGAACTTCTTAATAACAAAAGCAAGCTAGAGCAAATATCAACTACTTTCCTTAACGAAGAATGCTCAGCTATTGTCCAAAACAAGATCCCACCAACGCTCGGAGATCCTGGGAGCTTTCTTATTCCATGTACTTTCGGGAATAACGTTAAATGTGATGCTTTGGCCGATCTTGGCGCAAGTATCAATTTGATGCCTTACTCGTATTCCAAGTTATGCAACAACAGCTGAAACCAACAAAATGAGCATTCGATTAGCAAATCATTCCTATCAATATCCTGTGGGAATCGCCGAGAATATGCTTGTTCAAGTCGGTAAATTCATTTTTCCCGTGGACTTTGTAATCTTGGAAATGGAAGAAGATAGTAAAGTTCCTCTCATCTTAGGAAGACCTTTCCTAAATACCGCTGATGCAATCATCAAAGTGAAAGGAAAAGAACTCAACCTTGGAGTTGGGGAGGATCGAATCACTTTTCTAATCGATAAAGCAATGTGCTACCCACATTTCAGTGATGACAGTTGTTTTAACATCGATATTATTGATGAAGTCACTGAAAATTAGACGCATTACTTAACTCATCCGATTCATGAATACTTCGAAAAAATCAATGAAACAGATTTGACAAAGTTTGATGATTTCATGAAAGTAGAATTCGAAGGAGATAACTCAGAAGAAGAATAAATGGAGGAAGAGGAAGAAAATTTTGAAGAAATAACTCTCAATGACGAGATGCGAATTAAATCCTCTATCGAAGAACCACCCACAGATCTCGAACTCAAACCTCTCCCAGATCATCTTGAATATGCTTACTTGGAGGAAAACTCACTTCTTCCAGTAGTCATATCTTCATTGCTCGAGGAAAGTGAGAAAGAAAGTTTAGTTTCGTCCCAAAATCACAAACAAGCTTTCGCTTGGAAAACGACATCCGGGAATTAGTCCTAATTTCTTCAAACACAAAATCAATTTTGAAGAAGGGATTAAACCTGTGGTAGAACGTCAACGTTGACTCAATCCCAACATGAAAGAAGTTGTTAAAAATCATAAAACTTCTCGATGCTGGAACCATTTACCCAATTGAGGATAGCCCTTGGGTAAGCCCTCATTCCTGTGTTCCCAAGAAAGGAGGAATACTTGGTGACTAATGAGCGAAATGAACTAGTTCCAACTAGAACTGTCATTGGTTGGCGCGTTTGTATTGACTATCGTAAGTTAAACAAAGCCACCAGAAAAGATCACTTTCCACTCCCGTTCATGGATCAAATGCTTGAAAGACTGGCAGGAAATAAATTATATTGTTTCCTCGACGGATTTTCAGGATATTTCTAAATTCCTATCGATCCTAACGATCAAGAAAAGACCACTTTCACTTGTCCTTTTGGAACCTACATATCGGTATGCCTTTTGGTCTTTACAATGCACCTGCGACTTTTCAAAGGTGTATGATTGCCATATTCCAAGACATGCTAGAAACCCCCATGGAAGTTTTCATGGATGACTTTTCAATCTTTGGAGACTCGTTTGAAGCTTGTCTTTCTAATCTCGATAAAATGCTCGAAAGATGCGAAGCCGCACATCTTGTCCTTAACTGGGAAAAATGTCACTTTATGGTAACCGAAGGAATTGTGCTTGGCCACAAAATCTCCAGCGCAGGAATGAAAGTAGACAAAGCAAAGGTCGATGTCATCTCAAAACTTCCGCCACCAACTAACGTCAAAGCCGTTAGAAGTTTTTTAGGACATGCTGGTTTTTACCGCCGATTCATCAAAGATTTTTCGAAAATATCTCGTCCGATGACAAAACTTCTTGAGAAAGAATCTATCTTTGACTTCAATGTTGATTGTATAAAAGCTTTCGAAACACTGAAATCTCAACTTACTAGTGCTCCGATCATGGTTTCACCTAATTGGTCACTACCCTTCGAACTTATGTGCGGCGTAAGCGATTTTGCTGTTGGAGCCGTCTTAGGCCAACGTGAAGGAAAACACTTTCGGCCTATATATTTTGCTAGCAAGACGCTGAATAGTGCTCAGCAAAATTATACCGTCACCGAAAAATTACTGCGTCGTTTCGCATTCGACAAATTCCGGTCCTACCTCGTGCTCTAAAAACAGTCGTTTACCCGATCATTCAGCGCTCAAATATCTGTTCACCAAGCAGGATGCTAAACCACGTCTTATTCGATGGATTTTGCTACTCCAAGAATTTGACATCGAAATCAAAGATAAGAAAGGAGCGAAAATCTGCTGCGATCACTTATCTCGTCTTGAAAACCCGATCTTGAGGAGTTAAAAGGAGATGATTATTTCCCTGATGAAACTCTCATGACCATCGATGGGCTGCGATCCTTGGTTTTGCGACTTTGCGAACTACCTCGCAGGAGGAATACTCAGAAAAGGTCTAACTCATGCTCAAAGAAGCAAATTCTTTTCGGAACTTAAATACTATTTTTGGGAAGAGCCATATCTTTTCAAAATGTGTCCTGACGAAATGATCCGAAGATGTGTTTTCGGTTCCGAAACCCGCAAGAATCTTGACGAATGTCATCATGGCCCAACTGGGGGACATTATGGTCCTTCCACAACAGCTAAAAAAGTTTTTGATACTGGATTCTATTGGCCAACAATATTCAAAGAAGCACACACACTTGTTCATAACTGTGACGCTCGCCAAAGAACCACCAATCTCTCTCGAAGAGATGAAATACCATTAACAAGCATTCAAGTGTGTGAAATATTCGATATTTGGGGAATAGATTTCATGGGACCTTTCCTAAATCCCACAAATTCGAATACATTCTCGTTGCTATAGATTATATCCAAATGGGCGGCTGAAGCTTTACCAACAAACGATGCTCGTGTCGTCGTTAATTTCCTCAAAAGCTTTTAAATTTCGTTATGGAATTCCCAAGGCGATAAGCGATGAGGAACCCATTTCTGTAACCAACAAATGGAAAACCATGAAAAGATATGGAGTTCATCATGCGATTCATCATCAGTGTGTGGAAAGACTTGTCATTTGCCGTTAGAAGTTGAACATCGTGCTTGTGGGCTCTCGAAACTGTAACACCGATCTCAAAATAGCGGAGAAAGAGATTCGCAATTGCACGAACTCGATGAATTAAGACTCCGAGCTTATGAGAATTCAAAACTGTATAAAGCTAGAACAAAAGCTTATCACGATAAAAAGCTACGAGTTCAAAAAATTCAAAGGAGATAAAGTTCGCTTTTAACATGAAATTCAAATTCAAAGCTCCTAAATTACAACCAAAATGGTTTGGACCGTATATCGTTAAACATGGATATCCATCCGGGTATGTCGAACTCTATGACAAACAAGGTGGAAGTTTCATTGTTAATGGGCACCGAATCTAGTTATATAACGACAAGGAGCAAACGAATGAAGTTTCAGTTGCAACAGTTTCCCCTGAAAATGAATTCAAAACTATCACCTTTGTAGCACCATTTCCAGGAAGAATCCCACAAATTGTTCCATGGAAAGCATCTGCTGAGTTCGTCTGGGACGATATTGAAGCTACTGGTGAGGAATTCATGTACATCCCCGAACTTTTCAAAATGTTCAAGGCTGCTCTTGTGGCCAAGTAAATTCGGGAAGATTCGAGGTGATGACTCGGTAATAAAACAAGCTCTTCTCGGGAGGCAACCCGTGTGTTTCAGATTTGATTTTCTGTGGTCACTCCCAAAGTTTAACCTTTGGTTGAACTTAAGTGTGGGGGTGCCACCTTTTAATAAAACCTTTTGTTTGTTTATAAGATTGTGTGCAGGTAATGATTTCTCCAGTGGACGCTAGGAATGAAGAAAGAATTTTAAGCTGATAAACTCGTTGACATATCTGGTTTCATCTCTATTTTCCCTATTTCTATACTTTGAAGTTCGTTTTTCATTGAGGACAATGTCTAACTTAAGTGGGGGGGTGAATAGGAAAAATTAGAGTTTTCATGCTTAAATTTTAAATTTTGTTTGCCCTTGTGATCTAGTTGTTTTCACACTTTTAGGATTATCTATTAGAATAACTGGATCAAACCACTGGTAAAACTGGTAATATTTGAAACTTCGAGATGTGTTCCGATCACTATTGCAATCCATTCTGGGACCGATAAACATTTGCTAGCACATATTATACCCATTTTTCACTAAATTGTGAGGATTTGAGCCTATTTCATAAACAGCATACATCTTTTATGCTTGGATCTTTTGCTATGAGTGTGCCGGTGATTTTATTTATTCTAGAACTTGTGCTTGTAAATCATTACCAGACCGCAGTGAGATCGCATTCGTGCGATATAAGTGAATTTAACCCAAATGGCCTTCCATTTTACATCTAATGATATATTAGCTAGCCACATTGGTTAGTTAACCACCCACATGGACCCAATTGTAGTGCACATTTTTAGCACTAGATACCCCTAGTTACACCCTCTGAGCCTTCCTTTTCATTTTTGCTTCACCAGAAAATACAAAAAGATTTTACACTTTAAACCTTAGCCTACCCCGTATCAATGTCTAAACGGTTGGTTGCTAGTCGCCGGGAAAGTGAAGATTGTTCAAATGATTATGAGTACCACATCCTGTGAGATTGATTGAGCCATGCATTATGTTATGTAAAAAAAAAGAAAGTATGGAAATAATAGCCAATGTGTTATGATCGAAGAACAATTGTCATGGCAAAGCAAAAAGCTGTGGAAAGCGGAAAAGAAGAAATTGAAGCTATAATAATTTATTTGGTTCGTGGAATGTTTGGTAGCTAGCAACATGGGTATTAGACTTGATTTCATTTTTATTTTAACACCAATTTCATAACATCTCCATGCCTTATCCATACCCTTAACCCTAAGCCATATCATTATAACCCGAAATAAAAGTCCTCTTTAGATGTTTTTACTTGGTGCTCACACCACGTCGGTGGAGTTTTGTTTCTTGTACAAGCTTATGGTAATAATCTAATCATGACTGAGCAATGAGTGTGATTTATCTTGTTACTCCAGTAAAAATGAGTGATTGATTGAATTATATTTCGTTCCTTTTTCGTGAGGTGTTTTGAAATGTTAATCATGCAATAAAATCATTGGATATTGTCAAACATCTTGATGTTTCACCTTTATAGCAAATTGATGATCCTCTCTCAGATTTATACTTGGGGATTTGCATCACATTTTTCATAATCACATCTTGTACCAGGGATGTTTTTTTCCTAGATTTGCTTGAGGGCAAAGCAAAGTTAAGTGTGGGGAATTTGACAACGCCACTTGCATGTTTTTAGTAGCGTAATGTGTGCTTTTATATATGTTATTTGGTTATATTTGCGTAATTATAGTGCTTAAACGCATCAAAAGATGATTGTCTAGTGTTTATAACCAAGTGCAGGAAACGGAGGAAAGTAAAGAAATGTTCAGCAAATAGAATATTCCCGTTTCAGTGAAGCCTAAAATCAGTATCTCAAGGACCTTTGAAGATCATAGTGATTGAAGAACCAAGTTCTACAAGATAAAGAAAAGAAAAGATCAAGTTTCCGTAACTCAGGAAATCCAACCGATCGTTACAAGTGTAACCCGATCGCTTGGATATGACCGTAAACGCAAATGACCATCACCAACCGCTCGGTCGCCACCCGCAACCGAACGTTGGCCCCTTTTAGAAGACCAACCTCGACGTGCTGGTCATATAACCGATCCGGTTGGAGAAGCCGATCGCCAAATCTTCATCACTAATTTTCCCCTTTGCATCCAAATGATTCTAGGTCCTTCTCTTGGTGTATTCTAGTCCCTTCCTTACTCCTTGAGGCCAAGTTCAGCAATTAATACCCTAGGCTTTGGAATTAGTATAAATAGAGGCCATTTGTGAGCATATGACACACACTTCAAATACAAATCTCTCTACTCATCAAACAAAGCTTTAAGCTCTCAAATTCGCCTTAGAAGTCCAAGGAAGTTTGGAGTTCCGAGTTTCACATTTGGAGGCTAAATCACCAAGAAGTCTACCCCAATACTTTGGGAATCATTACTTCACCATTTGTAATCTTGTTCCAAGCATTGTAAGACTTTAATCATGTTTTCTAATGTTCAAAGTTCCGAGTTTATGTTCATGTTTGCTATGAGTGGCTAGTTTCTTTATACACTTGCTTAAATGATGTTGATTATCATATGATTAGTTAGTGATTGTGTTAACATGTTTTAATTCAATTTCAAGTTGATTCTAAGATCCAATTATGCTAAAGTTTCGTAGTGACATTTGTTAATCAAGTTTGGCTAATTGATAGTAATCGTTGAGGTCGAAAGAACTTATTGTTATTCAACTAGCCATAATCATTTTGTCTATGGATGATTGTTTTACCCATTATTCTTGATTATACAAAGGAACTAAGGTGTGGTTGTAATAGAAACGCTTTTTGATTATCAAATTGAATTGGTTGGAAACATCTAAAAGGTCGTAAGATTAGTTGTTGAGAATCAATTGTAGCCTTTTGTCTATGATCGTTTACCTTTTGTATTGACCATTTCTTAAGCAATTTGATGAAACAAACGGATGTTTTTGTGTTTAAGTTTATGTATGTAGACTTATGAAACTTGAATTGATCTTGAATTGATTGGTTAAACGTAATGCTTGTTTTTATGAACTAAAATCTTGACGAAGGTTTAATTTGTAAGAACAATAGATTAGTCTTCCAACTAATTATCATAACCAACATGTTAAGAGGTTAACACAATCACATTAATCTATGATATGAAACTAGTTTAAGCAAGTGTAGTTTTTAATCATCTGAATTTCATTATATCTATTTGCTTTGTTATATGTTTTGGATAGACTCCGTTGATTCAAACTTGTGTTTAGATTCACTAAAATACCTGCGAACGATCCCGACTTACCTTCATAATCTTGCTATAACGGACGAGTATACTTGCTCGTATGTGTTATTGGTAATATTGGTAATTCACATTTTATAAATTTAAAACTTGTACACACGTAGCACATCAATACCTAAGGACTCTACACTATCTAGTGGATTGTCCCTGGGTAGATCCCTCTGGTTCTGGCGGATCGTGGGATCTAATACCTAACCTCACCATCCTTATATCACCATGCATAAAGTAAATTGGTCGGTCTTTTGGTATTGTTCATTCCTTCTCGAAGCCAATTAAAAAATCATTTGGAAAATCAATCAAGGTACTTGTGATATAATATCAAAGCATTTTGTACCTTAATTGTTTTGATCATTTAGAAATGCTCCCTCTCAACATGTGCATATGATTTTATAAATTGTTTAGCACATGGAGGCAAGAGTTCTTTTGAAATAAATTTGTTAGAATCGATGCTCGAGGTTGTTTAGACCTTATCTAGGTTTATCAATAAGCACAAATAACAATGAACAATAATATGTATTCACAACGGAATAATAAAACTATCATTGTTATTATTAAGGTTTCTTCGTCATCATCATGTGTTCTACAAAACACATTCACAGCCCTAATCCTAGATGATCAACTCTAAGACGGTTATACAACAGGGATCAATGATCCTTGGGGCTAAACACTACAAGTCGACTATCACCTAGTCTAGGCGTTTACATACTCACGTCCTAGACCTACACACACACACCTTTGGTGTTTTACATTGTTTGACACACACTTAAACCTAATTTCCTGTATCTCTTTATATAATAGAGATACTAGGGTTACAAATGACTACAAGGAACTAAATAATAAATACTCTTTAGCAAGTAGGTCCCTTTGTCTTTCTTTTGTCTTCAACATCCTTCATCTTTCATGTATTTTGTCTTATCAACTTAAATATAATTCTCAACAATCTTCCCCTAGTTGATAATGAAAAAACCAAATAAGCACGAACAAGTATGTCATGAAAGATAAACGAACTTCCCCTTAAACATGCAATATCACCAAGATCTTCAAGCTACAAATCTTCTATGTAATGCCTTCTTTTCCTTTTTGTCATAATCAATTAGGGGTCATAAGTGAGCAACCTTGATCTTCACAACTACGAATCAATATCATACGTCCAATCCATCCTTCCAATGTTTCAAATTACCCACCATTAAGTTTTCCGCATCTAAAAATGAACTTGAAACAAGAGAAATCAAAATCGCTAGCTTGTAAAACCTTCACCTCAAATGATGCATGCAAATGGTTAAACATTTTAACATTAAGCTTCCCCTGAAACCCATATGTTAAATCTTTGAAGAATGTAGGCTTTATGTAATGATTACGATGAAGAAAACCAAGTATAACCAACTTGATGTCAAGTAGAACAACCCAACCTGTGTCTTATATCTTGCACTAAAGATGACATCGAACGATACCCAATCATGGTGTATCGGAGACCGCAATCCCTTGACATTAATCACTGAGCACAATAATGTCACTCCTTTAAGTGTTATGTCAATTCTTCGTCACAATCATTGAAGCACTAACAAGTTACCTTAAAAATGTAATCTCCCACTTTAAGATATGATAAAACACAAACCCAAATAATTCCACTTGATCTTCAAATAAGTGATAAACGCTTTCTTCGTATCAATTATGACAATAAAAATGAGCCATGAACCTGTTAAGAACAAAAACCAAAATTCAAACACCATGTGTGTGAACCAACCTCCCGTGTGGTTCTCCGACATCTTCCAATAAACACATATCATGCCCGACTTCCCCTCAAGTCCAAAACCATGTGAGAACGAAAAATTAGTGTTATCCGATGTCGATGAATGCTAGCAGTAGAAACTAATTTGTCGATCAAAGCTAGCAGTGGCAATAATTTTCTCAGACAATATAAGCATTACTAACCGGACAAGTAGCAGTACAAAAATCAAAGAATCTCATAAAAACCTTTGTACGCCTTTATCATGATCAATCTTCAATGTCACCGACCCATGATATGCAAATTGAATCACACGTGATCCATAATCAACCTTGATGTGCAGCTTATAAACTCATGTGTGGGACCAACATTTAATAATCAGTAAAGACCAAAAGATAGAATAATATAGACCAAACAAACTTACGTGTGATGATACTGATTCATTAAAACCATGATTATAAAATAGAACCATCACACAAACATACAATCATACACTAATGATTAGAATATCAATAGCAGTAGCGACCCACGATCAATAAATGTATGAGGAACCAATTTTAACCAATCAGATAAAGAACTTGATAGCACCACCCGTCTACAATAAGTATTGATTGAAGAAAATTTATTGATCTGAGTTTGCAAAATAATCGTACCTTCTTAACTCGCTTGTCAGACGACACAAAAACCATGATCAGCTCTCTTATTACAGCAGTTCAAAAGAACGCAACAGCAGATTATACTGTGTAACAAGAAGTGGAAACGAATATGAAGGCAGTGGTAACTCTCGAGCGTAGCAGTGGTAACGGAACACTAGCAGTGGTAATCGATATGCTAGCAGTGGTTCAAGAAGCTAACAGTGGTAACGAAGAAGCTTAGCAGTGGAAACGTAACCATGTAGCTTTTTGCTTTTCCTTGCTTTCTCTACTCTCATCACGGCGCTTGGAACTCTTCAAAGAACATTTTTCACACAATATAACTTCTGTCAAGCTCGATCAACGATCCTCCAAAGGAAACGTTAGATGGGTATATAGAGAAGCTACACCTAAAATTTCGTCACGATCCAACGGTTAACGAAGAAGTTATACCTGTTTGAAAACTGACCTGCAGAAGCATTACGAAAATTGAACCAGTTGCGAATTTTTCTTCTTCTTCAAGAAACCTTGCGAAGTCCTAGATATCAAGAGCAACCCGCTCTGATACCACATGTTAGAATCGATGCTCGAGGTTGTTTAGACCTTATCTAGGATTATAAATAAGCACAAATAACAATGAACAATAATATGTATTCACAACGGAATAATCAAACTATCATTGTTATTATTAAGGTTTCTTCGTCATCATCATGTGTTCTACAAAACACATTCACAGCCCCAATCCTAGATGATCAACTCTAAGACGGTTATACAACAGGGATCAATGATCCTTGGGGCTAAACACTACAAGTCGACTATCACCTAGTCTAGGCGTTTACATACTCACGCCCTAGACCTACACACACACCCCTTTGGTGTTTTACATTGTTTGACACACACTTAAACCTAATTCCCTGTATCTCTTTATATAATAGAGATACTAGGGTTACAAATGACTACAAGGGACTAAATAATAAATACTTCTTTAGCAAGTAGGTCCCTTGTCTTTCTTTGTCTTCAACAGTCCTTCATCTTCCATGTATTTTGTCTTATCAACTTAAATATAATTCCCAACAAAATTCTTGATCACAATTTCCATAGAAAAAGCCATTTGGTTTTCTTTGGTAAATTCTCTCCCTCAATATGTGCATAGGATATTTGAAATCATTTTATCACATAGAGACAAGAGTTCTTTTGAAGTACATCCACGATCACAAAATCCATTAAGAAACCATTTAGAAAATCAATCAAGGTACTTTATGTTGAAGCATAGAATCTTTTGTACCTTGAAAGTTTGTTTTCTTTTGAAATGCTCCCCCTCAATATGTGCTTCGAGATTTGAAAGCGTTTAGCACATATGGGAGAGCAGTATGCACATTTGAACAAAAAAAATGATCATCTTTAATCATGTTTCATTATTAAATCACAAATTCTCCCCCGACAAAAATATCAAACCCTTTGAGATTTTGGATCCCAAGTGATTTAATAAGGTTTAGAAAAACATAGAGAAAAAATGTGGCCCGGTTTAAATACTCATCTTGTTTTTGGATAAATGCTCCCCCTCAACATGTGCATTATGTATTAGAAATCGCTTAAGCACATGGAGGCAAGAGTGCCTTTAAAGGACTAAAACCAATTCCAATTAAACAAATTTGAGATTTAAATCACGATCTCTACCCCAATCAAAAATTTCAAACCTTTTGAGATTTGTGATCCCAATTGATTTAAATCATTTAAAAGATTTTAGGAAAGACGGCTTGATTTAATTTTTGAAAAATGATTGATACGGATCAATTTTAGACATTAAAGATTGTTAGTGTCGGGTATGATAGTTTTAAGAGATCTTTAAGTAAAATAAAACAATTTCACAATCAAACAAGAACAAAAAAATTTCATTTTGTAAGATCTTTGAGTTTTAAAGAAAATCATACCATGACATAACATTAAATCTTTAGATCACCACTTTATGTTGTACAAAACCGACTTTTTATGAAGAAATATCGTTTGAAAATATTTAATTTGAAATCACTTATGATTTGACAAAATAAGGTCCGGTTGATTTCAAAACTTTGAATCCGATTTATTTTCAAAACAATATTTTTTCCATTTTCAAAACAATATTATTCAAAAATTGTTTAAAAAATGGCATCATCACTACTTGTCCTGCACAAAGATACGTTAGGTGGTTGAGAAGCTTCTGTTGTTGTAGGGCTGGAAGAAAACCATCTGCTGATGCAGTGAGACCTCTGACGTTGCATTTGTCATGCCAACTCTTCATAGAGGTCCAATTAAGCTCCGCTTTCTTTTTTTTATGATGAAAACCATCTGGTGATGCAGTGAGACCTCTTACGTTGCATTTTTTCATGCCAACTCTTCATAGAAATCAAATTAAGCTCCGTTTCTTCATTTGTCAACCCAAGATATAGTTACCCTTTCCTTTCGCATCCAATCATATTCTATTGTGGGATCCGGATCGGAACATTCTTATATACCAATATACCCGCATACGCTAGTGAACACACATACGATATATGGTGGTCTGACATCACCCAAACAGAAATCGACTAATAACAGTCAATTCAACATATCAATCAGATCATATAAAGCATGGGAATAATGTGTTTATCAAACTATAATCATCTAATCCTAACAGTCATATCCTAGGCACCTAGTCCTTCAACATAGGTTAACATCATTTTCGGTTAAGCATATAAAATAATTAAGAAAGCCCGTTAGATGATATAGATTTGAAAACATTCTCCCCCTCAATCAATGACTCATTTTTTGAAAAGTTTGAAAGCGCTGAAGTCATTGATTGAGTTTTTAATTTTTACGAAAACTCTGAAACTGATTGATTTACAAGCGACTCATTTATCACCATTTTGAAATACAACAAATATTTTTCTGAAGAATTTTAGACGGAAAAATATTTGTGTAGGAACAGCAGTCCTTCGACATACTTTCCTCAATATGTTTTAGGATAAGTGCACGAAATTTTTTGAAAATCGTTTAAGCGTAGCACTTTCCTTCTTTGAAAAACGGGTTGCTATCTGAAATAATAGCAAACCATAGTTTAAGCACGGGGGTTACAGTCAGAAGTAACTGCAAGCCATTTTTGAAGCGCGGGTTACAGTCTGAAATAACTGTAAGCCATGTTTTGACATGTTTTGAAAGGAAATATTTACACCTCCTGCTCGAACTTCATCTATGGTCCCGTGCCATTATTGAATGACATTTCTAAGACCATAGATATTATCGATACCAGAAGACATGTCTTGAGAAAACATATTTTTGGTATTTTTCAAATTTTTCTGATTTTTATGGGTTTTTAAAGGTGTTTTTTTTGGGTTTTATATTTTTGTATTTGGTTTTTGATAAGTATATACAAAGATAGTTTAGATGATATAGATTAAGAAGAAGATGATACGAGTACCGAGATAAGGATATCGAACCCCCGTTGTAGAAGATAGAAATCGTCATCTCTTAAACTTTCACCACCAAAGCTTCCGAGGCTCCAGAATAGAAGATAGAACATGAGCCTTTGAGAAAGAGAGACTTTGGCAGCTCCCCCCCCCCCCCCAAACCGAATATCCATTAGATGAGCATATTCGAAGCTCTATTTCAAGCTTGCCTTAGCCAGAAGCACGAAGAAGAACACCATTTTTGTAAATCCCGCTGCTCCTTTTAAGAACGATAATCGAGATTCTCCGTTCGAGGTTATACCATCCAATAGAAGAACAACAACGTATCATCTTACATATGAATAAATCTTCCCAGATTCCTTTTCCACTGAAGTCTGAAGCGATCCATTTCAAAAGGTTTCAAGAGAAAAATTCCCCCAAGTAGTTGAATTGATGCAGTCAGTCTCTTTGTATGAAGCTTCAAGAACCCGAAGAAGACGATAACACTGCAGTAACAAGTTAAAACATTGATCATCTCTACGGTTATCAAACCCGGAATACATGGTTAAGCTCGATCACGTGAACCTGTTGTGCATCCCCCGATGTACACATTACTCTTCGAGATTGAGCAGTTGTCAATTCGGGAGAACATGCTATCAACATCCTCGTTTCACCAAATGCATTCCAGTTATCTTTCATATAACCAATCAGCCCATAATGTACACGTGTGCCAAACAAGAGTAGAGACGGTGACATCCAAGTAACATGTTGAATCACTGATTATCTCTGCGGATGTCTACTCTAGAATAACTAATTTAGCCCGATCATGTGAACATGTTGTGCATCCCTGATGTACACATATCTCTCCCCTGATGGTTGCGATCTCATCAGAATCATCATTACATTGTGTACATGAAGCAATAACCGGAAGCACTACCATAAACCATATAGAAGATGTCGATAAGCAATATCATCTCACACTCCAAATATTCTTCTCATATATCTGCCCACTGAAAGCTGAGTTAACACATACCAAAAGAGTCAAGAGACCACTTACCCCATATAGTTGGAATAATACATCCTTCCCCCAAATAGTTGGAATAATAACACCAAACTCCACGAATTAAACACTAAGTTTCTCTGCGGTTAAGACATTTTTCTTCCCGGAATAACTTCAATTGAGCAGAAGCATTAAGTTCATCACGTGTACTCGTTGTGAATTTAAATGTATGTCTCCTTCCCCCTTGTTGGTTTTGATACCTTAGAATTAGCAAAACATAATACACTCATATCCTAGAAGTCTTTTGAGAAGAACACAATAAGCTCAAATGTATCTTGTGAGAATCAACTGCTACAGAAACTCTCTCCGACTATCTTTATCAACCCACATGTAGACAATTTCAAGTGACTACTGATGAAGAAAAACCCAATATACCAAACTTGAAACTGAAGTCGAATTCACCACAGTTGTATCTTAAGCTTGCACTTATGTTGGAAGAACGGTGTAGAGAATTCATGCTTCATGCAAATCTTTAAGTACTCAATACCCAATGAAAGTATGGGACATTAACACCTCTTGCGATTATCCACACCGTCATCTGTGTGTGACACTGAGTAAAACAACGTAACTCCTAATAGTGATAGTTAACCAGGTCTTCAACCATCCACCCTGACTACTGGTAACTAGATAAACCAAGTCTTCAACTCAAATTCTTAAGCCCGAGCAAGTTATCAAATAAGAACACGCCTTTGTGAAAGTCAACTTCAATCTCAAATAAGTGATAAATGATTAACTCTAAAGTAATCAACTTGTGTCAAATGCCCAACATGTGAATAAACATACAATCGGATGTACATTGACCCACTGAATGAACCGGACCAAAAAAATATTCCTCACCATCAATGCATTCTTCCTAAAAGTATACATGTAGAGACTGGTCTGGAAGATTCACCAATAACTTCGAGCGGATGAGGTAGTCATTTTCCTTGAAGTTCATGTGGTTGATTTATAGCGTGCACGTTGAGAGGAACAATAATCTGTGAAGATTTGGCAAAGGAATACCAAAGAGCGGATTATTATTCATGAACAATAATCCGTGAAGATTTGGTAAAGGAATACCAAAGAGCGGATCAATATTCATGAGTGCAACTGCAATATTATGATAGTCATTAACAACGCCTTGAGGAATAACTGGAGATTAGGCTTCTTGAGTAGTCTGAGTTTGTACTTCTTGGATGATCAACATTCGCTAGCGATTGGAAATACTCATTGATGACGTATAGTCTAGATTCGGGTCACGAACCCGACTAAAGTCCAAAACTCACAAGCCCAGCACGGACTGGGCTAATGCCAATAAGTGTTTGGGCTCAAGAAAGCCCAAGCCCAAAGCTATTTACGGAATAGATATTGGATATCTCCTAATTATGGAGATAATCATTCCCCAACCGACTTAGGCGGGATACGCCGAAGGTTGAGGAACACGGAACCAACAAGGATTCCGTGCGTATATAAAGGGAATCCCATCCCTCGTTAAAGGTACGATCTACAAAACCCTAACTCTCCTTTAACCCTAAATCGATTACTTACTCTCACGCCGGAGGATAATCATGGGAGACAATCCCACGGTAAGCCTAACGGTGTTTTCTGTCTTCTTAGTGCGCAGGTCTCAAGCAACAATCAGTAATTGGTACAAGAGCCGGAGCCCCGAACAAGGAACGCCCAACTTTTGTATCAACAAGTGGCGCCATCCGTGGGACCATTCACTAAGAACTAAGACTAGAATGACGAAGCATGGAAATCAGCGATCGCAAACGGATCTTACCGGAAAGAAGCCGCACATCGGCTTAGCTCTGGGACTACCAGTACTACCAAAAACAAAGGATTAGGCCAGGACTTGGTCTTCCCTCTGGTGGAACCGCGCTCGGGGATAACCCAGGCCACCACAACCACCACCAGCGCAGTGGATCCACTGCGCACTGTTCTTACCACTCCCCATCAATCGGTGCTAGAGACTAACTTGACAAAAGCACCAGATGCACCGGATAGAAACAAGGACACAGCGGTAGAAGCGAATACCCTCGCTCTAAAAGGGGTCGCACCGGAATTAACACCAAGGGATTTCGTATCCCAAAATTATGAAACCTTGACTGCTCTCATGCAAGAGGAAGCTAGAAAGAGGTCGAGTCGAAGCCTACAAACCCGACTCAGTTTTGACTCGGAATACGAAACCTCACCACTGCGCCGTCAGAAGGAGAAGCGCGGTAGAGACAGCTGCCGACCCCCTGTGTTTAACAGAATTGGGAAGAAAGTTGAGGATGATGAGACGTCCAACTCACAGCATCTGGAAGGAAGTGAGGAGGATGGACGGCGTACCAGTGTCCACGCCAGACTTGGTAGCCGCAAAATACAGGACAGACTTGGGCGACGATACTCCCCAAGTGAAAGCCCTTCGAGTACAAACTCTGAGGACAGTCGGCGTAAGCGCCGAAGGAAGGAAAATTCGTCCTCTGGAAATTCCTCGGACAACGAGGATAGCGAAACTGGACACTGGAAGTCCAGAAATAGATATAATGACCAGGAGGATGAAGATATATCTCTCCCGTGGCGCCGTCAAAAGGTGGATGCGTTCACTCAACGCATCAGTGACTTCTCATAGAACAAAAAGAGGCGCATGCCTGCCAACGTAAAAACCTATGACGGAACAGGTGATCCTGATGATCACCTCAAAATTTTTGAATCAGCCGCTACAATTGAAAACTGACCACAACCTGTATGGTGCCACATGTTCAACTCCACGCTGGTGGGAAATGCGCGGAACTGGTTCAGCAAGCTTCCACGCAGAAGCATCAATGGCTTTGAGGAATTAAGAAAGGCGTTCCGCCTAAACTTTACTCAGCGGAAGAAGTGCGCTAAAAATCCTGTCGAACTCGCCAGGGTAAAGCAGCGCCAGGGAGAATCTACACGCGCATTCATAGAACGCTTCAAAGATGAATGCATGCAAGTTAAAGCATGCCCTGAAGTGCTAAAGATCTCTGGTTTCATGAATGGGATAAATAACCCAGAACTCATCAAGAGGTTGAACGACAAGATTCCCGAAACCTTTGATGAACTCATGAAACGCTCTCGGTCCTTCATCCAAGGAGAAGCCGCCGCGGCGGATAGCAAAAGAAACTACTCGAACTATCGGTCACAGGAACAACCTGGGAGACAATCCACTGACCGGGGTAACAACCGCAATAGGAGCTATCGCAGTCAGGGGAGCGGAAGAGATAATGACAGATACACCCTGCTGACCAAGACTCCTAAGGAAATACTCGCAACAGAAGGGGCGAACTTTCCAAGACCGCCGCAAATGCACACTTCAGAGGATCAGCGCACCGGGAATGGATACTGTGACTACCACGCACAGAAGGGCCACACTACTAATGAATGTGTCCAACTGCGCCAGCTCATTGACAAAATGGTTAAAGAGGGCAGATTGGACCATTTGGTCAAACATATCAAGGAGGGAAAGGATAGACAGAAGAGTGGAAACAAGAAGGAGACACCCAAGGACTAGGCCGACACCATCTACATGATACAATCATGGCAGCGGGTCACTAGACAGAAGGTCAGCCAGGAGTTTTCCCGAGGAAGTAAAATCTCTTTCCCCACCTTAACTGCGGACAACGCAGTAATAGAGCCACTCACCATTGAGATTAGTGCGGGGGGTCATGACATCCACCGCATGTACGTTGATGGTGGAGCATCGGCGGACATCATGTATAAGCGCTTGCTTCAGCGACTACGGCCGAAATACGCAGTCCGGTTAAGCCCGGTCGGACGGCGCTAACGGTTTTACGGGTGAAAAGATATGGCCTATGGGTCAAATACGACTACTAGTTAGCATTGGAAATGAAGAACACTCCGCGACGGCCTGGATGGAATTCATGGTGATCAAATCTCCTCGCCATACAACAGCATTATCGGAAGACCAGGAATATCAGCTATGCGCGCAGTGCCGTCTACAGCGCACGGGATGCTTAAATTCCCAGTGGAAGGTGGTATTGTTACTCTTTACAATGCCACTGTAACGCATAGAGAATGTAACACGATTACATGCGAAACGGCACCGATACCAGAACAGCGCGCAACCAAAGTTCCAAACAATAAATCCCATTTATCCTTAGTAAGTGAAACATTAGGCATTGGAGGAGAGTCATCAAACATTAAGTCGTATGACCATTATTCAGACATCCATCATCATGTAGTATATTCACTCTTACCCCCTCAAAAATTGCATCCGAAGTTGCCATTTTTTATTTAACAAGTGAATAACAATATACACCAATGAACGTAGATCCACTTGATGACTGAATGAGCATGGGAGAAACATGAAGCTTGTTGATGAAGAATGTCGATGAGAATGGTCATAAACATGAAGATTTCTCTTCTTCTGAAGATAAAGCGCACTGAAGCGTACACCTTTCTTTTCTTTGAGGAATGGGGCCTGAAGTGTTCTCTGCAGACGCCATAATGTTGAAGTACGAGGCCTGAACTGATGTGAACAGATGTCATAATAAGATTTCTCTTCTTCAAAAGATAATGCGCACTGAAACGTACACATTTCTTTTCTTTAGAGTACGAGGCTTGAACTGTTGTGTTCAAACGTCATAGTTGATTAAATATCAAGTTTGAGTTACTTGAATCCGTGAGTTATGAGATATCAATCCATTTGTTATCCATACTTTAAGCCAGTCCATGTAGTGAAGGATCGAAGTATCTGCAACTGAGTAAGGACTACCTGCACTAACATTACAAGCTTGATTGCATATATATTGGTTAGTGACATTAGTATCCAAACCCTTTGTTGTTTCATGGTGAACCTTGATTTTGCCATCGGTAAATAGCTTTCCAATAGGTATCCACCTAAGTCCAACATCCTTAAAAATTCTACCAGATGGTATCCACTTATGGCAAGGTCTAGGATTGTTAGGCTTCTTATGCATAGTGGAAGACTTATCCTTATTCCTAGTTTTCAAAGATTTAGCAGTTGGGATCCATCTAGGTGAAGTTTTAGGTTTGTTTTGCTTTTTATGCACTGAAGATGACTTACTGAAAGTCCTAGACTTAACAAGTTGAACCTTAGCACCATTTGTAGTCTTAGTGGATTGTATCTTAGCATGAACATTAACTTTATTCGGGGATTTGGAAAGACAATTATCATTATTTGCTTTAAAGACACATTTAAGACAATTCGAGCAAACAGGTTGATTAGGTTTAGAAAAAGATCTAGAGTTCTTAGAGTGATCTGCTACGGGAATTGCTTTAATCGAAACACAACTACTCTTAGATGCAAGCCAATCCCTAGACTTATGTTGAGTGTTCCTAGGTAATGATTTACAACTACTAGCAGTGCCTTGAAACCTCGTAGAATTCATCACTCTAGGTCTTGAACCTAAAATTCCGTCTTTTCGAATCTGTGCCTTTTTCCTAGCTTCTTCTAGATAATAGATCTTCCACAAGACATTCATATCATATGAATTCTGAATTTTAATGCTTGGTTTTGACACATTTTTTGAACTAATCCTAGAGGTTCTAGGAGTAAAAGTAGCAACTTGTTGAGGGTTAACAGAGCTAGAAGCATTATTCCTAGGTAACTTAGGTGGAGTGACTGGTTTTGACAAAACTTGTATCGCATCAACTTGGGAGTCAAGCCTTTTCTTTAAAGATTTTGTTCTTTCAGATATAAATGCAGAAGGCTGCCTAACAACGGACCGGTCTCTAGTGGGATGAGAAACTGGCTTTCCCAAGGTTGATGGTTTTGTAAACTTAGTGTTCACACTTTTCCCTACGGTTTTTCTAAGCTCATTCTTTAAGGCAACAATAGCGAAACTCTTTTCCTGAAGTTGAGCTTTGAGATCATCAATTTTTGCTATCAAAGAGTTTTTTTGTTCCATTGACTTAGTTCTAGCATCTTTGACAGAGTCACTTAGTACTATGTGATGCTTTCTTAAAGACTCGTCTTCCTTTAGTAATTTGGCCACACAAACCGCTAATTCATCATTTCTCATTTGAAAATAATCACTAACATTAACATCAGAATTACTTGTAACCAAATTACTTTTTACATGCATATCAGAAATATGTTTCTTCAAGTTGTTGATAGTCAAGTTTTTGGCTTGAAGCTGAGCTTTTAGATCGTTTATTTCAAAAAATTCACGAAATTCAGGAAATTCTGGATTTTTACATGGTTTCTTAGTTTGAAAACTTTCATCCTTTCTTTGTATTGCAATTTCAAGTGAAATGCAATGTTTTTCAAGTTTTGAGAATTTGTTTGAAAGTTCATCAAAAACCTTTTTATCAACCATATCATTTGTTTTGAAATTATTAGACTCAGCCTCAACCAAGGAACATTTATCAGAATCATGTTCAGCATTAAGATCAGTATGTTTAGGTACATTAGGAGATGAACTATGTTGAACAGTTAAGGGTACCTCATCACATGACACCTGTTCATTTATCTGTCTGATATCTGCATCCACATCATGTGTAACAAGAGTCACTGAACTACTGGCTGTTTCAAGCTTATCTGGCTCTGAGCCCATGTATTCAGTATCAACTGATCCATCACCCGATGCCTTACTGGTCTCAACACAACAATTTATTGATTGTACCCGACATTCATTCACTTTTCTGATCACAACATCCACTTCTTGTGTGACAGGAGTCTCTGACATTCTGCATTCAGCAACACTCGACCTTTCAACTGATGCATTACCCGACTCATCACAACTATTTCTCAATTGCACCTGACACTCATCCACGTTTCCATCTTTCTTTGAAACTTCCTCAATATACTTCTCCACATTATCCATGAGATGGATAAGTGTCTCTATGAACACGCAAATTTCCATTCCAGTGTGTCTCTTGAAAGACATATCAGTCATGTCTTGATCATAATCTGATGTGAATTCCCTTCTTATGAATGACTGAAAATGTTTGTAGATCACTTGAAGTGCAGCACAGGAACTATCCTTTTGAACCTTTTCTTTATCAAGTCGTGGTTCCAATTGTTCTAAGTTCAACAGTAATGTTCCCGTTAATGTGGATAAATCTTGACGGAAAAGGGCATTGCATGTTCGTTCCATTCCTATTGATGTGAGTAACATAAGGTGTGAGTGAAGTTGTTGATAAGATTCAATGCTACTTTCCTTTTGCATGGCATTCTGTAGTCTAAATAGGTGCAATTCTTTCTCATTGGACTCAGAGTATGAAGAACTCAAATCATCATTGATTGATTCCATCATCTGTAACCGTTCTGTATAGCTAATATTCTCATGGTTGTCAACAGCATCATACAGTTTGAGTACTTCTGAAATCACTGAATCAGGAGTGTAAGACATGATGTTGATGAATCCACGAGATTTTACAAGTATGTGATTTAAACCGAGAAACATAATCTTTCGCGGGATTTTACTAAAATCAAGACCAAACCATGAGAAAGTGAGAAATAGGATGTAGTAAGGGAAATAGGAGATGATATGGTGGTAAAGATAAATATGGTGTAATGGTTGAGTTTGTGATATTCCCTAATTCTTTATATATACCCCCTGTTCCGCGGATCGGAAAATTAGGGTTTGAAAACAAGGGTTTTGTATGTTAGGTTTGGAGACAAATCGTAGGAATTGACAAATCTCAGTCCTTGACAAATCGCTTCTGATGACAAATCGCTTAAGGGACAAATCGCTTGAAGGGACAAATCGCTTAAAAGGACAAATCGCTTAAGGGACAAATCGCTTAAAGGGACAAATCGCTTAAAGGACACAAGTACATCCACTACCTCGTCCTTTTCGTCCTTTTTGTCGATTTGTCTCAATAGACAAATCGCTTAACCAAAAATAATGACAAATCGCTACAAGACTAAGACAAGTCGCTTCAAGAACAGGACAAGTCGCTACAAAAAACGATCCAAACCAGGACAAATCACTTAGATGAAGTTTTATTCCGTGACACAAATCGCTGCCTAGAAAACTTCAAAAAACACAACTTTTCAATCCAAAAACAACCCAACCACGATGATTTAAGCCTTCCAATTCAAAACCTAAGCTCTTATAATGATTCTAAACACAAAAGTACAATCAAAATCCAAACTTTAACACTAGAAATTATCCAAATGATGCAAACCACTCTAAACTCATTCAAACCAAAAAACCTTATGAAAACCACTAGAAATCCAAGAACATGAAAGATGAGTGATCAAACCATGGCTCTTGATACCAATTGTTAGATATTGGTTTTCATAAACGTATAACAAGTCACAATATGGTTCGAATGAGATGAAGTATTTTAGAGAGAGAAAGTAGAATGGGAGCCTTTCTAGATAGAGAAAGTAAACAAAAGAAAGAAGGTTAGATTGAAAGGTCCAACCCTCTACCTTGGGAGGTAGAGGGTATTTATAGTTACATACTACACGTCCTCCTTCGGACTATGGATCAGGCATACAGTGGGTAAAGACCCGTCCGTCCTCCACGGTGTTGCACTAAACTAATCTACGCTACAAACTAACTAATTAACTACAACATAACGTAAATAACGACATGTCTACGAGCTAACTTATGCTAGATAATGTTTGGGGTGACCGACTCTTCACAATGGAATTTCTAATTCCTAACATCATCAAAGTCAACCACCCGACCATATGGAAGTTGACACTTCTCTACCACCACCATCATTCTTGGTCGAGCCATTCTCAAATGCGCCTCCACCAATTCCTCCATAGTTTGAAGCTCCACAAGCCGCTTCACTTGGTCCTTCGCATCAAGCCATTTCATTTCTTCCACCACCACTACCTAGCCATGACAAAGATTGCTATCATTGTCAACATGTTGAAAGTTTGATACATGAAGTACGAGAAGACCAACGTTTCATGTTCTATCATCTCCTCGAACGTTTCGACGAGATTAAACCTAAACAAAACTTGAGCTAGAAGATTTTAGTGGTGTCCTAGCATCAAGCGATAGTTGGTCTAGAATTCCTAGTCATGTATTCTTTATTTTCTTAGTTTTTAGAGTCATGTATATCATAACTCTAGTTTTATTAAATGAAATTACATGCTACTTGCTATATTTCTGAGTATATGATTACGTTGTATTCATATCTCACTTTTGTGATAACATTATTTGTTATACCACCATTTGCTGATTTTATTCATCAGCCAGACGGATCCCTCTAATTTGGCTAGACGGATCCCTACTAGGAGGGAACCGTGGGATCCGTATTACAGAAAACTATTTTTCTATTAACTTAGACCACATTTGCAGGAAATTGTGAATTATACTTGCTTTCTAACCTTTGTTTTGTAGTTATTCAATCTACACTTGAAGACTTTGACACCCTTTGTGTCAAAGCAATACATTGCAAATTACTTGCAATATTAGGATTACATTTCTTGACATCCTTTTGCAAAATTGCAATCATCAAGGGGGAGCACATTCGTCACTTAGACGAAATCTTTTGCAAACTTAGTTGCAAACAAACTAGCTTAGTATTATTTTCTTGACGCCCTTACATAGGGATGGACTCGTCAAGGGGAGTAAAGACGAGATCCTTTCCCGTTACTTGCTCTCTATTTATTTTTATTTCTTTCACATGTTTTTCCTAAAACAATGTTAGTTTCCTTTCGAAGCTCTTTTTGTTTCGACAAAAAGGGCGAGAAGAAAGTAAAAACTACAAATTCAAAACTTTTACGAATTTTAGCTTTTCCTTAAAATAATTTTATGTTTTGTCATCAACAAAAAGGGAGAGATTGTTAATACAAATAAGCCGTAAAAACGTTTATTTATATTTTACGATATTCTAATGTTTTGTCGATAACAAACGTAAAATCATTTTAACAAAACAAATAAAATACGTAAATGGTTTGAACTAATAGTTTCTAACATATTCACATTTTCACATAAAACACTAAAACAAGTATAAGTGATTTTATGATTTAATAGTACATATGTACAACAACTAGTGTTTACATATTTGGGTAAAATATACACATAACTAGTATGTAGTATATTGGGTAATATAAATGGGTAGAAACTTAAGTATCATATCCCATTGGGCAAATACATTGAATGTAGTTGGGTACAACCCAAATCCCATGACCCATGGAGCTTGAACCATAACCCATTGCATGACATCATGCTTATATCATATATGGATAATATCCATAACCCATGGTTTTGACCCATACCTATGTGACTAGGTGCATTGCACTCAAGAGATACATTGTATCTAGCTAAAGACCCATGGATCAACCCATGACCCATGACCCATAACCAAAATACCCATGGGTAAAGGGGAGCGTCCCACGGATCCCTAGCTTTACGCTAGACGGATCCCTTATGGAAGGGATCCATGGGATCCGGGGAACAGTAGAATTTTTCCTCTATAAATAGTGAGCCATTTCTTCATTATTTCTCACCCATTTCTAACACACTTTCTCCCTGAGTTAAAAACTCACTAACCTCAGATCCAAGAGATCTATGTTTGTATTTTTATTTTTGTGTGATCTTCCAAGTTCCTCTTAAAGGCAAGATCACCACCTTTGAAGTCGAGCAAGCTCAAGTCCATGAGTTGCGATGCTTCCTCATCATCAAGACTACTGAAGTCTTCTTGTTGATGATTGTTTTTCTTTCCTAAGAAGTGTTGAATACATTTGTGAATGGTGTCTCAAGTGTCAAGACGAAGATATTAGTGAAGGGTATCTTTCGTCCATATCATAAGCACTTGTGATAAGTGCTTAGAAGTCAAGACACAAGACATTAGTGAAGGGTGTCTTGAAGATCTAGTCAAAGGCATTAGTGAAAGGTGCCTTAGATGTACATTCGATATGGTGTGTTTCGATGTACAAGATAGATTAGTACTA
>OU343224.1:21895941-21939541 GCA_910596185.1 Chrysanthemum makinoi | reverse complement strand
CCCTGCCTCAATAAGTTCGGGTTTCGAGTTTCTCCATCGGATTCGGGTTTTTTTACCATCCCTAGTTTGACCCCTCTTAACTAAAAATCTTGAGTACGGCCACTTTTCAAACAAATGCACCCTAAATAACCATGGCACTAGCAAACAGTCAAAAGAGGGGTATTATCGGAAGTAATAAATGAAAGGGAAAACAAAGAAACAAGAAATAGTGGGAGACCGAGGAGGAGATTTGTTGGTATTAGAACAGATCAGGTTTCAGAATAAGAAGGGACGGCTACTGTTAAAACCATAATTCCTCTTCTGCAACAAATAAATAAAGAGATTCATCATTCTCTTTTCTTATTATTCTCATCCCATCACGTCTCTTCTATACTTCTATGCCATCATCATCATGCATTCTGTCGCCTACTTCTTATCCTACAACAAATCTTTTAAAAGTCAAAGCTAGCCTATATCAGTTACTATTTCACATGCAACATTTTAAACGACTAAACTATTTGTGTAACTCCTTCAAATACTCCGTATCTTTGGCGACATGTAGCAGTAGCAGTAAGTAGTAATCAGTAACAGTAAGCAATAAGCAGTAAGTTGTAGTTGTTTGTTTAAAAAATGTGTTTGGTAACGTAGCTGTAGCAGTAATTATAAATTGTAAAATTACGAAAAAGGTCATATACATATTAAAATAAAATAAATGATTAAACAAATGAGGGTATATATGTAATTTCATAAACTAAACGCTTGGAGCAACTGTGAAATGCTTAATCCAGAAGCATTTAGATTAGAGCGGTAAGAGAATATTCTAACGCTTGTTGAGGTGTTGCCAAACAAGCTTTTCATCTATAATGCTTACCGCTTGTCGCTTGTCGCTCCTAAACGCTTCCAAATGCTTGTTGCCAAACATGACCAATATTGTATAATTTTGCTACTTAGAAATATTGTCAAAATAAAGAGGACAGTTATTTTACATATCAAATTTTTCTCACATACCATCTCCACCATCAATTAAAAAAAAAATCAATGGTTGAGATTAAAAGCATTTTATTATTTCACAATTTTTTTATAATTTAAATATCTCTTAAACTATTAATTGTTAAGCGAAAATATTTACACCGTCGCGACGAGCATTTAATTATCTTTCTATAGATGAGCACTTTGATATACTTTCGAAAAAAGAAAAAAAAATCGTTTTTTTTTTCACGTTTTTTTGTTTTTTTTAGGTTACTAAAATTTGCATGAAAAAAATCATATATGATAAAACACTAAGTTGATTATCACATGTGATATTAGTGTTAAATCATATATGATATCTAATATCATATGTGATATTACACTAATATCACATGTGATATTACATATCATATATGATATTACACTAATATCACATGTGATATTCAAATTAGTGTTTTATCATATATGATTTTGCAATGCAAATTTCAGTAAAAAAAAAAAAAACTTAAAAAACTAAAAAAAAAAACGTGAAAATACGGAAAATTTTTTTTTGTCGAAAGTATGTCATATCTATAGAAGATAATTAAATGCTCGTCTCATGATATATTTTTTTTTCGCTTAACAATTAACGGTTTGAAAGATATTAATATTTGAAAAAAAAGAATGAAAGTGGGTTTTTTAAATTGTTAGGAACTAATCTCATCCATTAGATCAAATAAAATGAAAGTGGAGATTGATCCCTAAATATCTTTTGTCCTCAAATGATCTTAAATCATAGTTTTGTAGAGTTTATTTTAAGACTTCTTAAAAGTTTAAAAAACACAAATACATTTTATCTCAACACCGATGACAAAATTATTTAACCATTCTCTCCACAAAGTGAGCCGATAAAATATCGGTTTTTCCACAACTTAAACTAATGGATAAGTGGCAACCTATGTTGTTGGCAGGATGTTTTTTTAAAGCGGGTAATAATAAAGGAATGAAAAATAATGTTTGGTGCTATACAATAGAATGTCTCATTGTCCTGAGTAATGGATCATTACCCAATAAATTGAGGGGAATATTTTTTTCTCCATTTCTCTTTCCCTACTATTATCATTATCTTTTCATTCCTTTTCCAAGTTTGAACCAAACACACCATAAGATTTACAAAAGATAAAAGTTTCGAAGTCTTTAGAATGGTAATTCTAGATTAATGGGATTGAATATCACCAGGTTTTGTATTAGCCTATCGATGTTTCAGGGTTCTAAACCGGAAATGTTAAATGAACTTTCGTAACAATTTTCTCACAAATATAATAAATGATGCATAGCAAAGCGATGCCGGTGATCTACAAGAAGCTCAACAAAGTTTTGAAATACCGGAAGCTGCTTTAAAGAAAAGCTAAATGAGAAAGATAAACAATTCAGTCAAATCTAGCTCTCCGACATCTTAGGACACGAGTGTCACGTGTCGTGATTTTACGTGATTGATAAAACGGCTTACTTTGTCACATGCTAACTATCTCAAAACATATATCGTTAGGAAGATTGTTATATAGATAAAGTTAGCTCTCACGTTTAGTACTTTGTATGAGTGTTTATGAGATTGATGTAAGAGTCTCATAATGTCAGTAGAGGCATATTGATAGAACTAAGGGCCCGTTTAGTTTGTAAATCGGTTTATGATTGAGATTTGGATTTGGATTTATATTTGGATTTGAGTTTAATGTAATATTCTCATAATGTTAGTAGAGGCGTATTGTTAGAACAAAGGAGGCCTAAAAGACTATATCAAACTTTAAACCAACACCCCTAAAACCCCCACCTCTCAAAAAGTTGAAGCCGAGAACATATTCAAGCTTTTTGAAATTTGTTACAACAACGAATACCAATGATCTCATGTCGCGTTCATAGTAACAGAGGCTATGCTTGTCTCGAAATTTGGGTAAAACGAGAGTATGTTTAAAAAATTAATAAATTTTACACAAAAGCTATTTGACAACTAATAACATCATTTATACTTTTCAATTTATATAATTCTTATTAAAAATACATCAAAAAATTACAAGGGATATTGCGGAATGTTATCCCAATAAATGACAAATGAAATTTCTTTTTGCTTTTGTGAAGTTCCTTTCTAATAATTCATGTCTTGGCTAAGAGATTGTAATTCATCTTTGAGATTTTGTCGGATCTCACTAACTCGCATGTTTTTTAAGCTCGGGTACTTTACTCGTTGATACCACATCAACGAGGTATAATGTATCTTCAGATGGTCTTTGACGTCCCTAAAACTAGTTGTTGATAGAGCTTTATATAACACTCGCTGATTTTTATCAGTTGGTAAATTTAACTTAAAGTATTTATATTTAAATAATGTCAAAGATAATTGAGTAAACTTTTTGCCCAACGGGCTATATATAAGAATAAAAGCTTTCGGCTAGGCATAATAGAGGTCATGAGGACGCGTCCTCCCCCAAGACGTGTGGTATGTTCAATTTTGAGCACAAGTCAGTCGTTTACATGATCGATTTTTTTTTTTTTTTTTTTTTTATGTGTGATATGTTTCAATATAATAGGATATATTTATGTGTAAGTTTGTATGTTTGAATGTTCAAGTTTGTGATTTATTACATACGTGTAATGGTTAAGTGGAGTCAAAATTAGATTTACGTAGGGTGCCAAACTTTTGTTCAAGGTTTTTAAACACTTCATAGTTTTGTATTAATTAATCAAACTAAAAAAGCGTTGAAGGTAAATCTACTCGTTGTAAAATGTTGATGTTTACGATAATCTAGAAAAAATCGGAGTCAAGATTCTAGAATGTGATAATATGCTACTCCTAGATTTCATTGCTGCTTAGACCATTTTTAGATGAGATGTTTAATTAGACAATGTCAACGGATATTAAATGACACGATTGATGTGTTGATAAAAGAGGCTACCAAGGAATGAAACCGGCGGTGGGCTGTAAAACTTACTAGCTAGTTGGTAAGAAAATAATATCTATGCCTAACATATACACTACTCTTTTACAATAACCTACACAACTGTTGCAATAGCTCTTATTTTCTTGTTAATAAAAACTTTTATTTCGGATTATTCAAAATATAACTGTCCAAATACAAAATAATGGTACCTCCTACAGTAATTTACTAGTTACGACTATGATTAATATAAGTATATTTGTTCTAATTTCGACTATTGAGTCTTTTATTTCTTACAAGAAATACAGTGGAAGCTCAATGATGAAGATATGTTGTGTAAAACGTAGTTTGTGGGTTAAAATCTCATCGCACATTGCATGACTTACTCCCCTCTAATTCATTGTTTATGTAAGGGGTGATTGGCACACTCATCAAATTGATCTGCACACTCACAGTACAATAAGATAAAGCACAATGTAAAATATGTACAACTATTTAAAGCATTAGTAAGAACGTCCCAATAAATTTTATAAGTGTACAAATCACTACTCTTTATGTAACCATCAGTTGAAAGTTGGTTTCCATTTCCTTCTTTCTTTTTCGTTTTGCAACTTAAAGTGCAACATACTGATATTTAGGAACAAAAATTTGTATATGAAGGTTTTCCGATACTGAGAAGGAAGATATGATGACTTTTTGAAATAGTTAAAATAAAGATACGTTATATTAAGATGTACAAAATCTAATGGTGCGTTTGGTATCTCATTATGGGAATGATGAAAGTGATTAAAGGTGTTTGTTTAAGATGAGGGACCCACTACTATGATAATGAATGATAAATATAATTCATACTTCATATATATCAAAATACTTAGGTATGGATTTTTCAAAGGTGAGAGACTCACCTCTACTATCAAACTTATACCCATTGTCATTTATGCCAACATGTCAAATGCACCCTAAGCAACTAACCAAAATGCCAAGAAACCTACTAGTTTACGAGTCTCAAAATAAATGTTCAATTTTATATTGTACAAAGTTTTAGATTTTATTACTGATTATAATCTTCACCAATCAAATATAAAAACTACTCACTAAAATAACTTTTGACCGATTGATTGGAAATACTAAAAGAACACTTATTTTAAAACATCTAAAAAAATAAAATAAAATAAAAAATGATGGATGTTTATTTTTGGACCAAAAAAGTACATAGTATCGAGAAATGTTTATGAGGGCATATTTCCTTTTACATGGTATGGAGGATGTCTTGAAAGACTTGTACGTAAGTTTAAATTTCACTCTTAGCCTAATGTCAAGAATCCGCTCAAATAAAATCTACGAATATGCAACCATCATCGCAGATAACATTGTAAAGCGGTCAAATTTACTACTATCCAAGAGTCGAACAAATTGTATCTTAGGAGTATATACTTCATTTTTTCGTTTCTTCGCCTCCTCCCTCAACAGTTTTACTTTTTAAAATTTAGTTTTTGAAATTTATTATGAACAAAGAATAACAATACGCACAAATAAATGCAAGACAATAAGTATATGAGAAATCAAACCAAATACGAGTATTTACAGTGGTTCGGTCACAAAACTTGTTTTCGCCCTGCTCCACTCTCAGAGTATCTTCTTCGAGAGTTACTTCATTAATTCAACAAGCTCTTTTTTACGGAGAAAATCATAAAACCTCGCTTACAATTTTACCGATACCAAACAATATATTGAGTCCTAAATGCTCATATCTGTTGTAAATATAAATGGGCTTATGTCTATTCACATTTATCTCTAGTGGTCTCTAGGGTTTGAGATGTATTCATCTACCCTATATATACAATCCACTTGTAATATTGGTTATAACTGAATAAGAATTCTATCTTTCTCTTCTCTTGTACTTGTGTTCATTATATTTATAATACGTTATCAGCACGAAGCTTTAATGAAAAGAAAAGAAAGAAAGATATGAATCTAAGAAGGACGGATGGATTTTTTTTCTTCCGATGGAGTCATGATTAAATTCATTTATTAACATTGGTTTTTATTCAAGCTTCCAAAAGGTACATCCCAAACTTTAATTTATTAGTTGATTGGTATCGTAAACCATAATGCATTAATATTAATTGATCGTATATCATATGTTAAAATCAAGATATTCCGCTACTACATATTAACATTGTTTAAGATGATTATTATTGCATCAATTTTAATAACATGGTGATTTTATTATGATTCGATTTTTTTTTTACGTGAAACATTTTATGTGAACTTGATTTGTTTATCATGAATATATGTTTAATGTTTTTAGTTACTTGATGAATAAGTAGAAAAGTAATAAAAAATAACGCGAGCAAAACTTTGGCACATATATAAGATTCCTGGTGACACGAAAATTTTGGATCTAAAAATTTTAGTACCGGTTTTTTTTAACCAGATTGAGCAAAGTATTTAACAATGTTGATCATAAGGTTTTAGTTGTACATGTTGACCAATTGCATGAATGATGGCTTAGTGTTAATATTCCACTTGATCGTTATTGTTGTTATAGTATACAACTAATTATTATATGTGCTTTTATGATTATTACGTGCATTTAAAATGAATCTAAGTCTTACAGTATACAATTGCTTATATATCGCTCATAAATCGTGGCATGTTGCTATTTGCTAAATCTTAACAGTTATATTGTGAATTAATATAAGTCACTAAAGTGACAGATGAAGGGTGTCACTGAGAGTATACATCATAATTGTAAAGTTGTGTAGTATATATATATTTTTTTAACTCTATTGTGATTTACAAGAACAACAAATGTTCTATTGTGATTACATAACGAGAATTATGTTATATTTTATTGTTCATTTTTCAAACTCTCATGTAATTTACAAAACAAATGTTTTTATCGTGACTACAAAGAGAGAATCAAAATAACATAGCCATCATGTTATGGTTGAAAAAAAAATATATTAACCCTCGAGTTTTAATTTGATTCAATTAATAGAATCAATAACATAACCTTGTGTTATGTTAAAATAAAAGAAAAAACAGTAGAACTTCAAGTTTTATTATGATTCCCTCAAGAGAATCAAAAGATATCATAACCTCATGTTATGATTATTATAGAACCTCAAGTTCTATTATGATTATAAAATGCAAATACAATAACCTCAAGTTCTTGTTAAAATGTTCAAATATGATTCTATCAAGTGAATCACGATAACATAACCTCAAGTTATGATTATTTTTGTTTAAAGCCTAATGTGCTTTGATGATTCCCTCAAGTGAATCATAATAACATAACCTCATGTTATGTTTTGAAAAAAAAAAAAAAAAAAAAAAACTGGAAGCTCGCTCTATTGTATGCACCTCATGTTGCAAGAAAAAAAAATGTAAGCGAGTTAAATTTCACAATTTTCAGTGTTAGATCTGAACAAATAAAATTGTGATTTAAATGATACTGATGAAGAGATGTTTAAGAAAATATTCTCTATTTTCAAAGTCTCGAACATGCTTCTATATTAGCGATATCGAGAACATGGTTTGAAAAGTATCATGAGATATTGTCAATTTCTCATATTATATAAAGAAAAGCTAATGAGCTTTCAACGTAAAATATAAAAGTAGTTCAACTATTCGTCCATTTCTTAAAATGAATTTGACAATGATGATGATATTTATCATGGACGTGGTCGATTAAATAATCGACATAAAGATCTCTATTCCCTTAAGTGAATATGATGAATTGATCAACATGTAAATCTCCATTCCCTTAAGTGAATGTGATGAATTGATCAACATAAGATTTTCATTCCCTTAAGTGAATGTGATAATCTAATGATCCACGCTTATAGATGTATCATGGTCATTGATATGGTCAAAGTAATATGAAAAATGACCAATCACTACAAGTGGTAAAATAAGAACATAGCAAATAAAAATGTCATGTATAAAAAAAAAAAATAAGTGTGTTAAATGTATTACACACTATCTTCATAGATGTTAGAATCTATGCTAATAAATTGTGAGATATACATGAATGCTCCAAGTTGATATGCCTTCTGTTATGCGTTCCATGATTAAATTTAGTTAGTACTAATTTTTCAATAAGTTAAATGAAATGTTAGAAATATTGATTTTGTTCACATGTCCGATTTAAAGTTCTCAAACATCAATTTTTTTTTGTTCCTAATATTTGTGTGGATTTTTTATGTTAAGATCTATTTTAACTGTAATTTTTTTAAGAGAACCCCGTCTTCTTTGTGAGGACCTCAAAAGGGAATACTTAACGATGAAAGATTCGTTAAATTATGGTAAGATCTCAGGGATACATTACCAAAAAAAAAAAAAAACAAACAAACAAGTAATATTCCCAAAAATCTCGCTATTATATGCACCTCATGTTGCATTAAACAAAAAAAAAAGAAAAAACTAAGTGAGTTTGGTCTCACAATTTCAGTGTTAGATCTGAATTAAAAAAGAAAAGAAAATATATAATGGTGAAAGATCCGTTAAATGTATGTCAAAATCTAAAAGAAAGATTTGACCATCATAAGCAAGAGATTCTTGCAAATGCGAGCACATTTTTTGCAATATTAAGTAGTACATCTGAATGATGAAAAAAAATGTGATGAAATTGTAAATGCCTCGAATATACTTATATATCGAGAACGATGCTTTGATATAAAAGAAATGGGAATGTTTGAACAAACACGATAAACCCGTTACTAAATTGCTCCATATTGTCGTGTTAAAAGAAACTGGTTGGCAACCTCAAGTTGCAACATAAAGATCTCCATTCCTTAAAGTGAATGTAATAAAATGATCAATATGAGATCCTCATTCCCTCATGTGATTGTGATAATAAATGGTTAAAGATCATTTATCATGGTAAAAGCTATGGTCGAGGTAGTATGACAATGACAAACCACTAGTAGTGGCGAAAATACAAAAAGAAATGAGCAAACAAAAATGCTATTTATGCAAAAATGCAATGTGATGTATATGAAATACAAGTGTGTCAAAGATATTACACACTATATTCATATATTTAAAAAAATCTGTGGCGCATTTTGCTCCACAAAAGAAAGTATAAAATTGTCATAAGGATCGAAGTTCAATATTAATGATGTAATGTATTCTCTTGCATCTTCCTCGACATGCATTATACATAAAATAGTGAATGATAATCACTAGCCATAACATATGTTTATGGGCCATAACTATAATATTTGGTGGCATGACCGGTTATACCATTCTGCGTCGTTAATGATGCGAATAACTATAACATAATAAGATACTTTAATCTTATGTTATTTCTCTCAAAGCAAGTTGAATATTCAACCATCAACTAAATTGGGGATTCAATCCCTCAATATTCTGGAAAGAAAACAAGTGGATGCATGTAGGCATACATATCAATCGGATGAACCATTTAGAGTTTAAAATCGATGCATCGTCTAAATGGTTATCAAAATCGCAATTCTAAGTTTGCGTGATTAATAGCTCAATACGAGCCTAACATTCCAGAGTAAGTATTTCATCATGAAATGCGATGAATTACTTCTAAATTATCAAATGAAACTGAGAGAAAAACTTGTGTTGTTGTATGGGGCCATATTATAATATGCACATCAACAAAATTAGCATCACGCCAATATGTGATGTCACAATTCGCAATTTTTGGTCATTTCTCAAACTCAATATTCATCATATTAGTTCATGCATGGTTTTGCATTTTACATTAAACGTATAATTTCTTATTAAATAAACGTTATCGCGTAATTAATTATTTTGAACAATTGATCCGATACTTTCAAAAATTATCCCAACATATTTTTATACTCATATTAAGACTATAAAATAATATTATGAGTTTACCCATTTTTGAATTTAATTTGTATATAAATTGTTAAGTTTATATAATTACGACGGTTTTCGTAAATTCAACCCGATAAATATTTATTCACTCAAATCTTTCCAGAAATGTATTTTTATAATTTTTATGACCTCAATATATTTTATCTTGACCCGTTAAAATTTATTATTAGCTAACGTTACCTTAAATGCTTAAATAAATACACAAGTTACTAATCATTCTTAAATAACTACACTTTATTTCTACCTATATGTATTAATCTACTTAAAATGCATCTATTATTTTTCTTCTTTATGGTTGTCGACCATCATGGTGACTCAACACTAAATTTGTAAAATATCTTAACTAATATCTACATACATATTCATATTCATATTTTTACATTCATTCAACACATAGATACATAGTGAGAAAAATCAAAGTCTTTCTCTCTTCTTCTCCAAGTGAACCGGCCAACCAAAGGACCATCAAGGAGATCACCAAAAATTTTGAAGTCAAGTTATTTACACTCTAGTTACACTCTTGATTAAGGTTGTGAAATAAAAACCTTGGGTGATTAGGAAAAACCTTTTTTCATTAACCTCATCAAGTTAACTAGTAAGCATCTCATACTCATCATCATCTTTCATATTTATTTTATGTTCATTACATCATATTTGAGAAAAACATGCAAGTCTTATGGGGGTTTATACCACTTTTTCATTGTTATTAAGTGTTATATATATATTTCATCCTATAATTACTCCTTGTAACATATCATTTTTGGTGATGCCTAGGAACCCATGACACCCTAAGAAGGTGTATGGTAGGATTAGAATAGCTTCGGAGTTGTTTTGAATTGGTTAGAATAGGTTTGCGCGTGAAAAACTCATTTCGACAAGTTTTAAAAAGGGTCTGTCCATATTTTTAATTCTGGGAAAATTCGACAGTTGGTAAAATATTTTTGGCTAGATATTTGGAAAATATACTTTAAAACGAAAACGTGGCCGCTTGAACGGATTAAAACGGAGTTATAACGAAGAAGTTATGAATTTTTGAAGTTTGGCGACGAAAACTAATAATTCCAGAAAATTCAGCATGTTATATTAACTTTTTACGAGTCAAAAATGAGTCTTAAGCGTTATAAAATGTGTCGACTTATCAAAAATATATTAGTATACTTTAATACGAGTCTAAGGATGTAGAAAACGGATTTGTAATGGTCAAATTATACACGTTTACAAAAGTTGTCGTAACTTTATTATATAAGGAAAAACTATTATATTTCTAATAGGCAAGTATTACGGCAACAAGTTGGAGGACGTTTTTAACAATGATGTAGAACTTTTTATAAAGTAATGTCTTCTAGTAAAAGTGAGTTTACCAAGTATATTTTCCAAAATGTTCGACCGTTTGTTTAGCGGAGTTGTAACGAAATAAATATAGTCACTCAAACTTTGCCGGAAAACCACCCTTAAACAATATTTTGGACACAAGTACCATACTTTACCTATATTTTTCTCCATGATCGAGACCTCTAGGATGAAAACTTAAATGCTAAACCTTTGAGATAATGTTACAAGCTTCCCAAAACCGTCGAGTTTGTTTACTAACATTCGATGTGCACCATTTTATGACTAGCTTTTTGAGGCCGTATATTCACTTTCATGAAAATTTCAACGACACTATTTTATGACGAAAAGTATAATTTCACAATAAATCACAAAACGATTATCGTAGAATGTTGATTCAACGTATATACTTGTAAAGTATTTTATAAACATGACGAGATGTCAAAAACCTATATTTCGACGATAAATTCTATTTTCAAAAACGTACAAGTGGTATAGATTACATATGGATTTGCATGCATAACATTGTTTCATGACTTATATTAGAGCACATCATTCATTTTAGGTCGCGGATAGTTTCCGAGCCTCATTTTCGTGCACTTCACTTTGTTAGCATATCAATCATACCAGGTGAGTTCATACCCCTCTTTTACTCGTTTAAATTCTTACAAACTCTTTGGGGGAGATACATGCTTAAATACTTGTTTTTATTCTTGCGAATACTCAAACCATTTATACAATTGTGTTACACTATACTTCTTATACTCTTTGGACATTATGTGTGGTTTATTGCGATATGTGCCTTAATGTGCTAAACTTTTTTCAACTATGCTTCAACATACATACATTAGCAATGGTTAACTCCTCGGGAGCCGGCGGAGAGGTATTGATAGTACTATCGGCTGGACGCCCCCACCCTAGGGTCCTTGACGTGACCTGGGTGAATATAATCTGTTATTCATGAAAACAACAAACAATTTAGACTTGTCAAGAGGTTCAGTTGGCTGTGATTCTTTGCATTAAGTACATGTATATATCGTATGCACATATGTCCTACTTACATACAAGATTGACAATTCTATTTTAGGCAATGGGTTGTGAACACATAGGTTGCGAGGTTTGTATGGGCGGAACTCGGAACTGAACGGATTTACAATGCCTTTGCTGCATCAACATTCTTTATAGACTTTTTCAAATCATTTTCAACAAACTTATGAACTCACCAACCTTTGTGTTGACACTTTTTAGCATGTTTATCTCAGGTCGTAAGGCAATAGCATTTCATGGAGCTTTTGGGTCAAATGGCATACATTGGAGTCTTGTGTTTTTTTATCAATTACCATTCGACATGTTTTGTAAACTCTTTATGTATTATCAAACTTTGGGATCTCATGTTGTGTAAACTTTAACTTTATTTAATCGAATGGTAAACCTTTCAAAACGTCTCATTTTAGAGGTCGTTTTCGGTATCAATACTTTGTGCTATGAAGTCATACCCCAAAGACACTATCGTTCCGCTGCGATATTTTGGGGTGTGACATTGGTATCATATACTTGGTTTATATAAACTAGGTTGCATTTTCGTTTCCTAGACTAAACCGCTTTCACGTCGATCCTTATGTTCCTAAAGCCGCCTTACCCATTTTCGAGCGCATATGTTTTCCTTAAGAATTTCTTCTAGATTCACCTCAAAAGATAACGTAGTTTCCTTGTACCGAATAATCTAGTCCCAAAATCTAAATCAGTCTCAAAATATGGAGCTCAAGTATGAGCACTTATCTACATTGATCCCTCACGACTTGTTTGTTGAGACCCTGATCGAGCTAAATAAGTTTCACTATATGTTTAGAGATTTGATGATTTTGCCCGAGGATGGGATGTTCTCTTGAGATACTTTGAACTCTGCGACTAAACCTCATCGTGACTTTCGCACCTAAAGGAATTTCCTATACACCAAGTGCGACTCTCCCTAGATACCTACCCTAATTCCGTCCTCCACGCGCTTAGAATCGGATGATAGAAGGCTACCTATTGCAGTAACAACAATCACCGGACATGTAGCTTGGTGGTATGTACACAGTGTTGAAATGAGGTAATTATATTATGGTGGCCAACATATTAGAATGCGTCACAACCCACGTGGACAATGCGACCACGCAACTAGATCGGTGAGGGTACACCTTAAACCAAGTTGTGGCGTGTAATTATGTTTGAGGAACGTTAAAGATAGATATTGGGAACTCAACTGCCTTTTTATCCTTGATAGATCATGGCACCAAGAGGGTAACACGCTTTATTACCCGAGTTGTTGGCAACAAAGGGGTGGAATGACAGGAGCATGGAGGTAGAGAAAGACGGTCTCGACTGGGTACAATGACAACAACCCGGCGAAAACAATAATGCTTTGCCGCCATCATCGCTCAACAATTCAAATCTTGCTTCCACTATTTTCACACAATTGGAACCCATATGAATACCGGGAAATCAGGGAACGGGAATGTCGACACCAACAATTGTTGGCATGGCAACAATAACAACACCATCACCACAACACAACAACAAATAGATTGGATGCACGTATCAGGAATTTTCAGATGCAAACCCGTGAGTGTTGGATGTATACGAGTGCTTTGGCTATACTCGATGGGTGAGAAGACAGAGTCGTGACGACATCACAATTGTGCGCACATCGAGAGGGAAGTATCATGCTTGCTTGCTATCAGGGAAGGCATTGACATGGTGGAACACACAACTACATGCTAGGGGCAGAGAAGCAGCTATAGTATACATGGTACGAATTTAAGGCTTAATTGCAAGAAGGTACTTGCCCGGAACAATGAATTTCATAAAAGTGGAACATGAACTTTATCATCACTCTATGAAGGAGCTGGCACGCATATATACAGATGATTTCATGAGTTAGCCGACTAGTTCCTCTATAGTTACCCCTGAGTCCAAGAGAATTCTCGGGTAAATATAGGTCTTGTCCCCGAAATCCGGGAACTGTAAAATGATTGAGCCGTCTACAATACAAAGTGCATACCGATTAATGCGTGAACCCTGACAGATGATGAGATGGTTAGAAATGGTACCTTTTAAGAGCCGCGACAAGAGGAAGGAAGCTAGTGGGT
Organism: Chrysanthemum makinoi; assembly: GCA_910596185.1. Taxonomy (NCBI): domain Eukaryota; kingdom Viridiplantae; phylum Streptophyta; class Magnoliopsida; order Asterales; family Asteraceae; genus Chrysanthemum; species Chrysanthemum makinoi. Next base: position 21,925,341 of record OU343224.1, on the reverse strand, counting down.
CGAATAGGCGATGGCGGTAGCAACAACAAAAGGGCAAGAGTTTTTGTGGCAACTGGTACTGAACAAAGAGAGTATGCGTGTACACATCCCAAATGTGCTAAATGTGCTTATCATCATCCGAAGACCAAGCCCTAACGCTGTGTACAAATTGCAATCGATACGCCATTTTAAGGAGCATGTAAAACACAGTGTAACACCGCTAACGTTGGGCACATGAGGAATAACCAAAGGACTTGCTTTGAATGTAACAACCCGAATCACTTCCGGAATAATTGTCCTAAGTTGAATGGAACGCAGAGGCAACCACAAGGTAACCAACACCTAGCTTTAGCAATTGACGGAAACAACCCAAACCCTGCACTCAATATAATCCGACCACCCCGAGGTCGAGCATTCTATTGTGTAGGGACCGAGGCAGCCCGTAATGCGAATGTACGCTTTCCCTAGACCATTGGTACGGATCCACTATATTATCTGATTCATTTAGCCTCATTAGATGTTAATAAACCTACGCGTAAGTTGTGGCATAAGCACTTTATGACCATACACCTCGACTTCGCTAAAACCTAAGGTAGACCTTTAAGTATCAATACTAATTGAATCACGGATTAGGATTCCACGACATGGGAAGAATGTCACAATTCGCAATTTTTGGTCATTTCTCAAACTCAACATTCATCATACTAGTTCATGCATGGTTTTGCATTTTACATTAAACGTTTAATTTCTTATTAAATAAACGCTATCGCGTAATTAATTATTTTGAACAATTGATCCGATACTTTCAAAAATTATCCCAACATATTTTTATACTCATATTAAGACTATAAAAATAATATTATGAGTTTACCCAGTGTTTTGAATTTAATTTGTATATAAATTGTTAAGTTTATATAATTACGACGGTTTTCGTAAATTCAACCCGATAAATATTTATTCACTCAAATCTTTCAAGAAATGTATTTTTATAATTTTTATGACCTCAATATATTTTATCTTGACCCGTTAAAATTTATTATTAGCTAACGTTACCTTAAATGCTTAAATAAATACACAAGTTACTAATCATTCTTAAATAACTACACTTTATTTCTACCTATATGTATTAATCTACTTAAAATGCATCTATTATTTTTCTTCTTTATGGTTGTCGACCATCATGGTGACTCAACACTAAATTTGTAAAATATCTTAACTAATATCTACATACATATTCATATTCATATTTTTACATTCATTCAACACATAGATACATAGTGAGAAAAATCAAAGTCTTTCTCTCTTCTTCTCCAAGTGAACCGGCCAACCAAAGGACCATCAAGGAGATCACCAAAATTTTTGAAGTCAAGTTATTTACACTCTAGTTACACTCTTGATTAAGGTTGTGAAATAAAAACCTTGGGTGATTAGAAAAAACCTTATTCATTCCTCATCAAGTTAACTAGTAAGCATCTCATACTCATCATCATCTTTCATATTTATTTTATGTTCATTACATCATATTTGAGAAAACATGCAAGTCTTATGGAGGTTTATACCATTTTTTCATTGTTATTAAGTGTTATATATATATTTCATCCTATAATTACTCCTTGAAACATATCACTTTTGGTGATGCCTAGGAACCCATGACACCCTAAGAAGGTGTATGGTAGGATTAGAATAGCTTCGGAGTTGTTTTGAATTGGTTAGAATAGGTTTGCGCGTGAAAAACTCATTTCGACAAGTTTTAAAAAGGGTCTGTCCATATTTTTAATTCTGGGAAAATTCGACAGTTGGTAAAGTATTTTGGGCTAGATATTTGTAAAATATACTTTAAAACGAAAACGTGGCCGCTTGAACGGATTAAAACGAAGTTATAACGAAGAAGTTATGAATTTTTGAAGTTTGGCGACGAAAACTAATAATTCCAGAAAATTCAGCATGTTATATTAACTTTTTACGAGTCAAAAATGAGTCTTAAGCGTTATAAAATGTGTCGACTTATCAAAAATATATTAGTATACTTTAATACGAGTCTAAGGATGTAGAAAACGGATTTGTAATGGTCAAATTATACACGTTTACAAAAGTTGTCGTAACTTTATTATATAAGGAAAAACTATTATATTTCTAATAGGCAAGTATTACGGCAACAAGTTGGAGGACGTTTTTAACAATGATGTAGAACTTTTTATAAAGTAATGTCTTCTAGTAAAAGTGAGTTTACCAAGTATATTTTCCAAAATGTTCGACCGTTTGTTTAGCGGAGTTGTAACGAAATAAATATAGTCACTCAAACTTTGCCGGAAAACCACCCTTAAACAATATTTTGGACACAAGTACCATACTTTACCTATATTTTTCTCCATGATCGAGACCTCTAGGATGAAAACTTAAATGCTAAACCTTTGAGATAATGTTACAAGCTTCCCAAAACCGTCGAGTTTGTTTACTAACATTCGATGTGCACCATTTTATGACTAGCTTTTTGAGGCCGTATATTCACTTTCATGAAAATTTCAACGACACTATTTTACGACGAAAAGTATAATTTCACAATAAATCACAAAACGATTATCGTAGAATGTTGATTCAACGTATATACTTGTAAAGTATTTTATAAACATGACGAGATGTCATAAACATATATTTCGACGAAAAATTCTATTTTCAAAACGCAAAAGTGGTGGTATAGATTACATATGGATTTGCATGCATAACATTGTTTCATGACTTATATTAGAGCACATCATTCATTTTAGGTCGCGGATAGTTTCCGAGCCTCATTTTCGTGCACTTCACTTTGTTATCATATCAATCATACCAGGTGAGTTCATACCCTCTTTTACTCGTTTAAATTCTTACAAACTCTTTGAGGGAGATACATGCTTAAATACTTGTTTTTTTTCTTGCGAATACTCAAACCATTTATACAATTGTGTTACACTATACTTCTTATACTTTTTGGACATTATGTGTGGTTTATTGCGATATGTGCCTTAATGTGCTAAACTTTTTTCAACTATGCTTCAACATACATACATTAGCAACTGGTGTTAACCGCTGGAGCCGGCGGAGAGGTATTGATAGTACTATCGGTCGGCTTACGCCCCCACCCTAGGGTCCTTGATGACGTGACCTGGGGTGAATATAATCTTGCTATTCAATGAAACACAACAAACAATTTAGACTTGTCAAGAGGTTCATTTGGCCTGTGATTCTTGCATTAAGTACATGTATATATCGTATGCACATATGTCCTACTTACATACAAGATTGACAATTCTATTTTAGGCAAGGGTTTGTGAACACATAGGTTGCGAGGTTTGTATGGGCGAACTCGAACTGAATGGATTTACAATGCCCTTTGCATCAACATTCTTTATAGACTTTTTCAAATCATTTTCAACAAACTTATGAACTCACCAACCTTTGTGTTGACACTTTTTAGCATGTTTATCTCAGGTCGTAAGGCAATAGCATTTCATAGAGCTTTTGGGTCACATGGCATACATTGGAGTCTTGTGTTTTTATCAATTACCATTCGACATGTTTTGTAAACTCTTTATGTATTATCAAACTTTGGGATCTCATGTTGTGTAAACTTTAACTTTATTTAATCGAATGGTAAACTTTTCAAAACGTCTCTCATTTCACTAGAGGTCGTTTTCAGATCCATACTTTGTGCTATGAAGTCATACCCCAAAGACACTATCGCTCCAATGCGATTTTTGGGGTGTGACATGTGATTATAAATCCTCCTTTTTATAATTGGTGTTGGTTATAAACCAAAATATCCTATTTTGTTTTGTGTGCAAATTTCCCCACCTAAATGCACATATATGGGATATAGAAGAAGGATAATTCCTTCGTGAGGAGAGAAGAAGTAGCTAAAAATTCGGAATGAATTATCATATTCTATTGATCCTCAAAAGAAATTTTATGAATTTAGATTCAATGAATAATCTAATTGCCATACATATAAATTGGCCAAAAATAAAATAAAATTTCAGCTACTCATGCTCCAAGTTATACTTTGTCCCTCAAACGACATTGTTTGTTATGCCATGCCTCAAGCATGATAGACTAATCGATTCCAAATAAAATCCTCGATTGGAGCATGAAAACAAGATGGTTGTTCGAGGTATAAAAGACCCCATGATAGTCTCATAAAGAGACACTAGACATGAAGGTTTCAAACGAACCTCAAATAGCTAATGAGATCTCAATAATTCTATGATGTCTAAAATCATATGGAATCGAAACATAAACGACATCGATAAATTTGTTTACATACAATATAGCGCTTGCTATTATGCATAATGAGTATCATAAATCAAATGTTATTCAATGAAATGACTGGCCAACGTGAAAAGACGCAATCTCATGAAAATACGAGAAGTCTTGGGACATGAAGTCCGTACACATAAATGTGTAAAATATATTGGATATGCATCAGTCTTTGTGTGAAACCAAAATAAGAGTTCTAAAGTTATCTGCTTTAAGATATGAATTGTTGAATAAATATATTCACAAAATTGATTATTAAGAGGCAAATTGTGTCGAGGTGGATGTAAATATCTTATTGATATTTTATGAGACAAATAATCTATAAGTGTTTAATTAACTTTAAATGAGTTTTTAGATAAAGCTAGCATATTCTAAGAAGGATCTATAATGCTTTAAGCCCTCAAGCATGTCTAGCAACTTCAATTTTTTGAAGAAATTAATAAAGTTCTCAAGAACTCTACTTGATCAAATTGAATGAATCCTTATATGGATAAAAATCATTTGAACGCATATTATATGAATTGTTTGTTGCACATGTCTCCATAAAATGGTTGGTTCTCAAGTACCATACATAAGTGCAACTGAACCTTTAATAATTAATATGCGTCAAGAGAGTGTATTTTTTCCTTTTTAATATTTTTATTAAGCAGTGTATGTTTTCTAACCAATGCATTTGATATTGGGTTGGAAGCTACACATATTTTGTCATCTTTGCAGGACATATTCTTAACATCAGTTATTCAGTGGACTTTATTACAAAATCTTTACCGTAAAAGAATGTTTGAGCAATCTGCTTCTAAGATTGATATTCAAGCTTGAAAGATATACATTAAATTGAGGAGGAGTATTATACGATCCGCACTCTTCCCTTCATCAAGTTTTTATCCCATTGGGTTTGTTTTTATAAGATTTTTAATGAGGCGTTTATAGTATAATAAACGGTGAATATCCAAGGAGGAGTGTTGTAAATATAAATGGGCTTATGTCTATTCACATTTATCTCTAGTGGGCTCTAGGGTTTGAGATGTATTCATCTACCCTATATATACAATCCACTTGTAATATTGGTTATAATGAATAAGAATTTATCTTTCTCCTCTCTTGTACTTGTGTTCATTATATTTATAATAATATCATATTAAATAATTATATGGCTGGAAATACGTGAGCCTGTATAGTCACACAAATATACACTGATGTATTACCAATTATAATATATTTAATATATTTATAATAGGTATATTAATTATATTAGTAAATATATCACGATTACTTAAGCGCAATTCAATTAGTGGGTAAGACTAACTAATTAACTAACGAGCCCTATTTAATTTGTGTTAGACATAATTAAGTGGATTAAACTCAAGAAAAGTGTGAGAAGCCCATACCTTAGGGGTGGCCGGCCATAGGGAGAAAAAGGGGAATGAAAACCCAAAACTTGTTGCCTAAGTTTTAGTGTGAGTTATATTGAAATTATGTTTAACATAATCACATAACTTGGAAAATATCACAAACAATATTCTCCCCGCTTCCATTATAACCGATCAGCCAACACCCCTATTAGAGTTATTGGTTGATTTTCATATTAGCAAAACAATAGTGTTGTTCGTTGCTTGATCATGGGATACAAAAGAACTAGCATTCGGGTAATACACGAGGACGTAAGGGTGAGCAAAATCACATGTAAATCGCACCCGAACCGATAAAACCGACCGGAACCGAAAGCCAACCAAACTTATTCGTTCAGCCATGTCAAAACACATTTTTTCGGTTTGAAATAGCTAAACCGACCCAAACCAAACCGGACCGACCTTATTCGGTTTGGTTCGGCCAGCTTTGATAGCTATTCTTGGTTCGGTTTTGGTTTGTGTTTTTCCCTTGTTGGTTTTCGGGTCGGGTTTTTCGGTCCGGTCGGATTTGACCAAGCTCATCCCTACAAGGACGTAGTATGGACAATTTATAGAGATCTCCCTACGCTGTCGTAGATCTCTAAAGGTGTAGAAAGTTATTTAATTAATCGTATACACATCATATGGATCCATTATAGGTGACATTTTCCACTGCCATTAGATGTTAATTATATGTTTTAAAATGTAAAACACCAACAAGGTCATCATGAAAGCAATCAAATTATGTTTACGGTTATTAGTGTACACGTAAAATTGGCTAAAGCCCGAGTTTTTGCAAGTTTTCTTTTACCCGATTTTGCGTTCTTAGGCAATTTTCTTTGAAAATTTTGACCGTAAGAGGTTTTAAAACCGATTCTGTTAAACCCTAGGTGGGTTTACGCATGTCGAGGGGTTTATTACTTACTTTAAATATTTCGATATATTGGCTTATCTTAATTTTCTTTTTATTATTAGTGTAAATTACATAAATGGTCCATGTGGTTTGTCAAAAGTTTCACATACCGTCTCTCAAACTTTTAAGTTGCATGAATCATCCATGTCATTGCAAATTAAGGCCCGCTTTGGTTTGTAGATGGTTTTAGGATTTGGATTTAGATTTGGATTTGGGTTTAATATATGTTTTAATTAAATGAGGAGAGAGAAAAATTTAATAAAAAAAATAATTTTACAATATAAAGAAAAAAGAAATAAAGAGAGAGAAAGATATGACACGGGCCCACAAATAAATGTAAGTAGGTGGGTGGTGGGATTTTTGTACATGCCTTAAATTTGGCAATGAGTCCCAAATTTTAAATTAAGAAATTCAACCAAACAATGTTTTTCACTCCAACTCCCAATCTCAAATCCTACACCCCCATACCAAACGGGCCCTAAGAACACTCATTGTCTTTTTTTAATGGGTATTAAGTATATTCCGTTATAATTTACACGTTAGCCCTTTAAGTTAACGACTATTACATCGCCTATCCTTAATAATAACGGTCATTATAATTTAAAGTTTCTACTCTTTAGATACGCTTTATCCATTTTCTTCCGTTTTATAATTTCATCCGCTTTTCTTATGTTTTTGTTCGCTTATATGTTTTCGTCCGTTTTATACACATTTTATACGTTTCAAAGGTTTTATCCGCTTAATGCTTTGTCATATGTTTTTATCAGCTTTACACATTTTCATCCGCTTATATGTTTTATTACGTTTTATCCATTTTCATTCGCTTTATACGCTATGTTCCGCTATACGTTCATCCGTTTTATACGTTTTAACATTTTCATAGGTTTATTTTTTTGTATGTTTTATCCATTTTCATATGTTTTACGTTTTTATCCGTTTTAATACGTTTTACTCGTTTTCTTACGTTTTTGTCCATTTTCATATGTTTTATGTCCCTTCTTAAAAAAATGGATGCAAACGGATAAAAACGTATAAATATAGATGAAAACAGATAAAACCGTATAAAAACCTATGAAAGCATTAAAAAATCCTATAAAAACGGATGAAAACGGATAAAAACGTATAAAAACATTAAAAAAATATCTATACAAATGGACGAAACGTATAAAAACGGACAAAACGTAAGAAAAAAAGGCAAAAACTCATAAGAATGGATGAAAACGGATAAAAACATAAGAAAATGTATAAAAACTGATGAAAACGGATAAAAACATATGAAAACGAAAGAAAAACATATAAAACGATGAAAACGAAGAAACGTATAAAACGGATAAAACCTTTGAAATCAGATAAAACGGATGAAAACGTATTTAATGGACAAAAACATAAGAAAACGTAAGTAAATGTATAAAACGGATAAAAACGTAAGAAAACGTATAAAAACGAAAACGTATAAAAACGGATGAAAACGGATAAAAACATATCAAAACGTAAAAATAGACGAAAACATATAAACGGACAAAAACGGATAAAAATGTATAAAACGGATGAAAACGGATAAAAACGTATAAAATGGACTAAAAACGGATAAAACCTAAGAAAACCTATAAAATAGACGAAACGGATAAAACATATAAAAACGTATCTAAAAATCGAAAACTTCAAATTATAAACTACTGTTATTATAAGGGAAAGACGATGCAACAGCTTGTTAACCAAAAGGCTAACGCGGTAAATTATAACGGAATACACTTAACATCTGTCAAAAAATTGACCATGAGTGTTATTCTTTTGCAATGAAAGGGACGATTCATGCAACTTTAGAGTTTGAGGGATGGCAGATGAAACTTTTGTCCAACCACAGTGACTATTTATGTAATTTACTTTTATCATTATTGTGGTCACATGCATTTTTGTCCATGGACAATAAGCTAAGACCTTGTAGATTTCATAACTTTATCGTATAAATATTTGGGACATGCAAAACCCATAAAAACCTAGCCTATATTCATGTGTTTGTTAGATTGTAGTTCTAACTCGGTTTTGTCAATGTTTAGGCATTTTTTCGCACCTTTAAATGATTTGTAGCAAGTGTTGGAGGTATATGTAGTAAAATTAATTTAAGCTCGGGCTGGGAATTAGATAAGGATCTAGCAAGTATTAACTCAAACACAGCAGCATTTCAATCGATACTTGGCAGAGTAATCACCAAACGAGCAGTAGTAATTGTATAATGAAAGACTAAGTAATGTAGCCGATAATTTGTAAGAGCGGCTTTAACATACCATAGCAAAGATTAACTATCAAGAGCATCACTAAAATCCAACTGGCAAGCATTTCAAGTTTCCATTACACACACGAAAGTAGTAATCACAAGGAGTCAGAGTAACTTATCATAGGCGATTAAAATTGAATGGGCAGAGTAATTAAAAGGGCAATATCTTAAAGGCAACACTAACTTACCTTGACAAGATAAACTGATGAAGCGTTAGCCGTACCAAGCTCAACACAAATGTAGTATCACCAAAACCTCTAACGAATAGTAGCAACAACTTCTTTGTAATTTTACTACCAATCACCACGAGCAATCTTAATTGTGGAAAACTAGAAGGGGGGGGGGGTTGAATAGTTTTGCTAATTAAAACTTCATTTTAAACTATTTAGATCGAATTATGTCAATCTATTTGGATGTGTGTGTTGGATGTTGATAAACAAACATATAAAGGTATGTAATGAAAGATAAGAGTAAGAAGCACAAAACCACAATGCGAGTATTTATAGTGGTTCAGCTACAAGGACACCTTCCTTGCCCTACTCCACTCCCCGAGTCACCAACTCGAGAGTTCGTAAACACTACACCAATCTCCTTATGGCGGAGAAGCCTTCACAACGCCGCCCTTTTCCGGTGCTAGGCTAACCACCGGTTCTTTCACCCAAGGTGAACCACACTATCACAATCTACGGGCTTACCCTTTATTAGGTACTAGGCTAATCACCTAGTTCCATTGCATTGAGGAACTACTACCCAACACTACACCAACGACTAATCCCAAAGGAGACCAACTCCTTTTACAACATCATCAAGGATATCAATATCCTTGGATCTAGTACTAATCTATCTTGTACATCGGAACACACCATATCGAATGTACATCTAAGGCACCTTTCACTAATGCCTTTGACTAGATCTTCAAGACACCCTTCACTAATGTCTTGTGTCTTGACTTCTAAGCACTTATCACAAGTGCTTATGATATGGAACGAAGATACCCTTCACTAATATCTTGCCTTGACACTTGAGACACCATTCACAAATGTATTCAACACTTAGAAAGAAAAACAATCATCAACAAGAAGACTTCAATAGTCTTGATGATGAGGAAGCATCGCAACTCATGGACTTGAGCTTGCTCGACTTCAAAGGTGGTGATCTTGCCTTTAAGAGGAACTTGGAAGATCACACAAAAATAAAAATACAAACATAGATCTCTTGGATCCAGGTTAGTGAGTTTTTAACTCTGGGAGAAAGTGTGTTAGAAAGGGGTGAGAAATAATGAAGAAATGGCTCACTATTTATAGAAGAAAAATTCTACTGTTCCCTGGATCCCATGGATCCCTTCCACAAGGGATCCGGCTAGCGTAAAAGCTAGGGATCCGTGGGGACGCCCCTTTACCCATGGGTATTTTGGTTATGGGTCATGGGTCATGGGTTGATCCATGGGTCTTTAGCTAGATACAATGTATCTCTTGAGTGCAATGCACCTAGTCACATGGGTATGGGTCAAAACCATGGGTTATGGATATTATCCATATATGATATAAGCATGATGTCATGCAATGGGTTATGGTTCAAGCTCCATGGGTCATGGGATTTGGGTTGTACCCAACTACATTCAATGTATTTGCCCAATGGGATATGATACTTAAGTTTCTACACATTTATATTACCCAATATACTACATACTAGTTATGTGTATATTTTACCCAAATATGTAAACACTAGTTGTTGTACATATGTACTATTAAATCATAAAATCACTTATACTTGTTTTAGTGTTTTATGTGAAATGTGAATATGTTAGAAACTATTAGTTCAAACCATTTACGTATTTTATTTGTTTTGTTTAAATGATTTTACGTTTGTTATCGACAAAACATTAGAAGATCGTAAAATATAAATAAACGCTTACGCTTATTTGTATTAACAATCTCCCTTTTTGTTGATGACAAAACATAAAATTATTTTAAGGAAAAGCTAAAATTGGTCAAAGTTTTGAATTTGTAGTTTTACTTTCTTCTTTCCTTTTTGTCAAACAAAAAGAGATTCGAAAGGAAACTAACATTGTTTTAGGAAAACATGTGAAAGAAATAAAATAAATAGAGAGCAAGTAACGGGAAATGATCTCGTTTTACTCCCTTGACGAGTCCATCCCTATGTAAGGGCGTCAAGAAAATAATACTAAGCTAGTTCATTTGCAACTAAGTTTGAAAAGATTTCGCCTAAGGACGAATGTGTCTCCCCTTGATGATTGCAATTTTGCAAAAGGATGTCAAGAAATGTAATCCTAATATTGCAAGTAATTTGCAATGTATTGCTTTGACACAAAGGGTGTCAAAGTCTTCAAGTGTAGATTGAATAACTACAAAACAAAGGTTAGAAAGCAAGTATAATTCACAATTTCCTGCAAATGTGGTCTAAGTTAATAGAAAAATAGTTTTCTGTAATACGGATCCTACGTTTCTCCTCCTAGTAGGGATCCGTCTAGCCAAATTAGAGGGATCCGTCTGGCCGATGAATAAAATCAGAAATGGTGGTATAACAAATAATGTTATCACAAAAGTGAGATATGAATACAACGTAACATATACTTTAAATATAGCAAGTAGCATGTAATTTCATTTAATAAAACTAGAGTTATGATATACATGACTCTAAAAACTAAGAAAATAAAGAATACATGACTAGGAGTTTCTAGACCAACTATCGCTGATGCTAGGACACCACTAAAATCTTCTAGCTCAAGTTTTGTTTAGGTTTAATCTCGCCGAAACGTTCGAGGAGATGATAGAACATGAAACGTTGGTCTTCTGCGACTTCATGTATCAAACTTTCAACATGTTGACAATGATAGCAATCTTTGTCATGGCTAGGTAGTGGTGGTGGAAGTAATGAAATGGCTTGATGCTATACCAAGTGAAGCGGCTTGTGGAGCTTCAAACGATGGAGGGATTGGTGGAGGCGCATTTGAGAATGGCTCCACCAAGAATGATGGTGGTGGTAGAGAAGTGTCAACTTCCATATGGTCGGGTGGTTGACTTTGATGATGTTAGGAATTAGAAATTCCATTGTGAAGAGTCGGTCACCCCAAACATTATCTAGCATAAGTTAGCTCATAGACATGTCGTTATTTACGTTATGTTGTAGTTAATTAGTTAGTTTGTAGCTTAGTTTAGTTTAGTGCAACAACGCGGGAGGACGGACGGTCTTTACCCACTGTATGCCCGATCCATAGTCCGAAGGAGGACGTGTAGTATGTAACTATAAATACCCTCTACCTCCCAAGGTAGGGTTGGACCTTTCAATCTAACCTTCTTTCTTTTTGTTTATTTCTATCTAGAAAGGCTCCCATTCTACTTTTTCTCTCTAAAATACTTCATCTCATTCGAACCATATTGTGACTTGTTATGCGTTTATGAAAACCAATATCTAACAATTGGTATCAAGAGCCATGGTTTGATCACTCATCTTTCATGTTCTTGGATTTCTAGTGGTTTTCATAAGGTTTTTTGGTTTGAATGAGTTTAGAGTGGTTTGCATCATTTGGATAATTTCTAGTGTTAAAGTTTGGATTTTGATTGTACTTTGTGTTTAGAATCATTATAAGTGCTTAGGTTTTGATTTGGAAGGCTTAAATCATCGCGGGTTGGGTTGTTTTTGATTGAAAAGTTGTGTTTTTTGAAGTTTTCAAGGCAATGATTTGTGTCACGGAATAAAATCATCTAAGTGATTTGTCCTGGTTTGATCATTTTTGTAGCGACTTGTCCTGTTCTTGAAGCGACTTGTCTTAGTCTTGTAGCGATTTGTCATTATTTTTGGTTAAGCGATTTGTCTATTGAGACAAATCGACAAAAAGGACGAAAAGGACGAGGTAGTGGATGTACTTGTGTCCTTTTGCGATTTGTCCCTTTGTTATTTGTCCTTGCGATTTGTCCTTTAAGCATTTGTTCCTTCGCGATTTGTCCCTGCGATTTGTCATCGGCTTATTTGTCAAGGACCGAGATTGTCAATTCCTCATTTGTCTCCAACCTAACATACAAAACCCTTGTTTTCAAACCCTAATTTTCCCGATCCAGGAATTGTGGGTATATATAAAGAATTAGGGAATATCACAAACTCAACCATTACACCATATTTATCTTTACCACCATATCATCTCCTATTTCCCTTACTACATCCTATTTCTCACTTTCTCACGGTTTGGTCTTGATTTTAGTAAAATCCCGCGAAAGATTATGTTTCTCGGTTTAAATCACATACTTGTAAAATCTCGTGGATTCATCAACATCATGTCTTACACTCGATCTGTGATTTCGTAAGTACTCAAACCGTATGATGTTGTTGACAACCATGAGAATATTAGCTATACGTAACGTTACATGATGGAATCAATCAATGATGATTTGAGTTCTTCATACTCTGAGTCCAATGAGAAAGAATTGCACCTATTTAGACTACAGAATGCCATGCAAAAGGAAAGTAGCATTGAATCTTATCAACAACTTCACTCACACCTTATGTTACTCACATCAATAGGAATGGAACGAACATGCAATGCCCTTTTCCGTCAAGATTTATCCACATTAACGGAACATTATGTTGAACTTAGAACAATTGGAACCACAACTTGATAAAGAAAAGGTTCAAAAGGATAGTTCCTGTGCTGCACTTCAAGTGATCTACAAACATTTTCAGTCATTCATAAGAAGGGAATTCACATCGATTATGATCAAGACATGACCGATATATGTCTTCAAGAGACACACGGAATGGAAATTTTGCGTGAAATTATAGAGACACTTATCCATCTCATGGATAATGTGGAGAAGTATATTGAGGAAGTCAAAAAGAAAGATGGAAACGTGGATGAATGTCAGGTGCAATTGAGAAATAGTTGTGATGAGTCGGGTAATGCATCGTTGAAAGGTCGAAAGTGTTGCCGAATGCACGTCGTAGAGACCTGTCAAACAAGAAGTGGATGTTGTGATTAAAAGTGAATGAATGTCGGGTACAATCAATAAATTGTTGTGTTGAGACCAAGAAGGCATCGGGTGATGGATCGGCTTGATATCAATACATGGGCTCTGAGCCGATAAGCTTGAACAAAAGCAAGAGTTCGCTGACTCTTGTTACACATGATGGATGCATATCGCATGCATAAATGAACAGTGTCATGTGATGAGGTACCCTTAACTGTTCAACATAGTTCATCTCCTAATGTACCTAAACATACTGATCTTAATGTCGAACATGATTCCGATAAATGTTCCTTGGTTGAGGCTGAGTCTAATAATTTCAAAACAAATGATATGGTTGATAAAAAGGGTTTTGATGAACTTTCAAACAAATTCTCAAAACTTGAAAAACATTGCATTTCACTTGAAATTGCAATACAAAGAAAGGAGGAAAGTTTTCAAACTAAGGAACCATGTAAAAATCCGAATTTCCCGATTTCGTGAATTTTTGAAATAAACGATCTAAAAGCTCACTTCAAGCCAAAACTTGACTATCAACAACTTGAAGAAACATATTTCTGATATGCATGTAAAAAGTTATTTGGTTACAAGTAATTACGATGTTAATGTTAGTGATTATTTTCAAATGAGAAATGATGAATTAGCGGTTTGTGTGGCCAAATTACTAAAGGAAGACGAGTCTTTAAGAAAGCATCACATAGTACTAAGTGACTCACAAAGATGCTAGAACTAAGTCAATGGAACAAACAAACTCTTTGATAGCAAAAATTGATGATCTCAAAGCTCAACTTCAGAAAAGAGTTTCGCTATTGTTGCCTTAAAAAATGAGCTTAGAAAACCGTAGGGAAAAGTGTGAACACTAAGTTTACAAAACCATCAACCTTGGGAAAGCCAGTTTCTCATCCCACTAGAGACCGGTCCGTTGTTAGGCACTTTCTCGCATTTATATCCGAAAGAACAAAATCTTTAAAGAAAAGGCTTGACTCCCAAGTTGATGCGATACAAGTTTTGTCAAAACCAGTCACTCCACCTAAGTTACCAAGGAATAATGCTTCTAGCTCATAACCCTCAACAAGTTGCTACTTTTACCCTAGAACCTCTAGGATTAGTTCAAAAAAATGTGTCAAAACCAAGCATTAAAAATTCAGAATATGATGTCTTGTGGAAGATCTATTATCTAGAAGAAGCTAGAAAAGGCACGATTCAAAAAGACGTAATTTTAGGTTCAAGACCTAGAGTGATGAATTCTACGAGGTTTCAAGGCACTGCTAGTAGTTGTAAATCATTACCTAGGAACACTCAACATAAGTCTAGGGATTGGCTTGCATCTAAGAGTAGTTGTGTTTCGATTAAAGCAATTCCCGTAGCGCATCACCAAGAACTCTAGATCTTTTCTAAACCTAATCAACTCATGTTGCTCGAATTGTCTTAAATGTGTCTTTAAAGCAAATAATGATAATTGTCTTCCAAATCCCCTGAATAAAGTTAATGTTCATGCTAAGATACAATCCACTAAGACTACAAATGGTGCTAAGGTTCAACCTGTTAAGTCTAGGACTTTCAAGAAGTCATCTTCGCATAAGAAGCAAAACAAACCTAAAACTTCACCTAGATGGATCCCAATCTAAATCTTTGAAAACTAGGAATAAGGATAAGTCTTCCACTATGCATAAGAAGCCTAACAATCCTAGACCTTGCCAAAAGTGGATACCATCTCGGTAGAATTTTTAAGGATGTTGGACTTAGGTGGATACCTATTGGAAAGCTATTTAACATGGCAAAATCAAGGTTCACCATGAAACAACAAAGGGTTTGGATACTAATGTCACTAACCAATATATATGCAATCAAGCTTGTAATGTTCGTGAAGGTAGTCCTTACTCGGGCAGTGCATACTTCATCCTTCACTACATGGATTGGCTTAAAGTATGGATAACAAATGGATTGATATCTCATAACTCACGGATTCAAGTAACTCAAACTTGATATTTAATCCACTATGACGTTTGAACACAACAGTTCAAGCCTCGTACTCTAAAGAAAAGAAATGTGTACGCTTTCAAGCGCATTATCTTTGAAGAAGAGAAATCTTATTATGACGTCTGTCACATCACCAGGGCCTCGTGACTTCAACATTATGGCGTCGGCAGAGAACACTTCAGGCCCCATTCCTCAAAGAAAGAAAGGTGTACGCCGCTAAGCGCTTTTATCTTCAAGAAGAGAAATCTTCATGTTTATGACCATTCTCATCGACATTCTTCATCAACAAGCTTCATGTTTCTCCCATGCTCATTCAGTCATCAAGTGGATCTACGTTCATTGGTGTATATTGTTATTCACTTGTTAAATAAAAATGGCAACTTCGATGCAATTTTTGAGGGGTAAGAGTGAATATACTACATGATGATGGATGTCTCGATAATGGTCATACTAATTTAATGTTTGATGACTCTCCTCCAATGCCTAATGTTTCACTTACTAAGGATAAATGGGATTTATTGTTTGGAACTTTGGTTGCGCTACTGCTCGTATCGGTGCCGCTTCGCATGTAATCGTGTTACATTCTCTATGCATTGTGGCACAAAGAGTAACAATACCACCTTCCACCGGAATTTAAGCATCCCGCGGCGTAGACGCGATCAAGGCCGCATAGTGATATCCCGGTCTTCTCGATAATGCCGCTATGGCGTTGGGGAGATTTGATCACCATGAATTCCATCCGTGCCGCCGCGAGTGTTCTTCATTTCAATGCTAACTAGTAGTCGTATTTGCCCCATAGGCCATATCTTTTCACCCGTAAAACCGTTAGCGCCGCCCCGACGCTTAACCGACCGCTGCGATTTCAAGTCGTAGTCGCTGGAAGCGCTAAGTTTATACATGATGTCCGCCGATGCTCCACCATCAACGCATTATGCGGTGGATGTCATGACCCTCGCACTAATCTCAATGGTGATTTATTATCGTTGTCCGCAGTTAAGGTGGGGAAAGAGATTTTTACTCGAAAACTCGTGACCTTCCGCTTCTATGCACTGCCATGATTGTATCATGTAGATGGTGTCGGCCTAGTCCTTGGGTGTCTCCTTCTTGTTTCCACTCTTCTGTCTATCCTTTCCCTCCTTGATATGTTTGACCAAATGGTCCAATCTGCCCTCTTTAACCATTTTGTCAATGAGTCGGGCGCAGTTTGGACACATTCATTAGTAGTGTGGCCCTTCAGGCGTGGTAGTCACAGTATCCATTCCCGTGCGCCTGATCCTCCTCGAGTGCGATTTGCGGCGTCTTGGAAAGTTCGGCCTTCTCAAGGCAGTATTTCCTTAGGAGTCTTGGTCACAGGTGTATCTGGCATTATCTCTTCCGCTCCCCGACTGCGATAGCTTCCTATTGCGTTGTTACCGGCCGTAAGGATTGTCTCCTGTGTTGTTCTTGTGACCGATAGTTCGAGTAGTTTTGCATCACGCGTTTCTCCTTGGATGAAGGGACCGAGCGCTTTCATGAGTTCATCAAAGGTTTCGAATCTTGTCGTTCAACCTCTTGATGAGTTCTCGGTTATTTATCCCATTCATGAAACCGTAGATCTTTAGCACTCGTGGCATGCTTTAACTTGCATGCATTCATCTTTGAAGCGTTCTATGAATGCGCGCTGGTAGATTCTCCGGCGCCGCTTTACCTGGCGAAGTTCGGACAGATTTTAGCGCACTTCTTCCTACTGAAAAGTTTAGGCGAACTTCTTAATTCCTCAAAGCCATTGATGCTTCTGCGTGGAAGCTTGTCGAACCAGCTCACAAGATTTCCCACCACTGAGTTGAACATGTGGCACCATACGTGTTGTGGCCTTCAATTGTAGCGCTGATTCAAAATTTGAGGTGATCATCGATCACCGCTCCGTCATAGGTTTTACGCTAAGGTGCATGCTCTTTTTGTTCTATGAGAAGTCACCGATGCGTTGAGTGAACGCATCCACCTTTTGACGCGTTTAATGAGAGATATATCTTCATCCTCCTGGTCATTATATCTATTTCTAGACTTCCAGTGTCCAGTTTCGCTATCCTCGTTGTCCGAGGAATTTCCAGAGGATCTAATTTTCTTCCTTCTTACGCCGAATTGTCCTCGAGTTTGTACTGAAGGGCTTTCATTGGGGAGTATCGTCAAGTCCGGCCCCGTATTTTGCGGCTACCAAGTCCGGCGGGACACTGCACGTACCGCCCATCCTCCTCACTTCCTTCCGGATGCCGTGGAGTTGACGTCTCATCATCCTCAACTTTCTTCCCATTCGTTAAAACAATGGGGTCGGCAAATGTCTCTACCGCTACTTCTCCTTCGACGGCGCTAGTTGGTGAGGTTTTCAGATTCGAGTCAAAATCATCGGGTTTGTAGGCTTCGACCACCTCTTTCTAGCTTCCTCTTGCATGAGAGCAAATAAGGTTTCATAATTTTGGGATACTAAATCCTTGGTGTTAATTCCGTGCGACCCCTTTTAGAGCTAGGGTATTCGCCACTGTCCTTGTTTCTATCCGGTGCATCTGGTGCTTTTGTCAAGTTAGTCTCTAGCAATCATTGATGGGGAGTGGTAAGAACAAAGGCGCAGATGGATCCAATCGCTACTGGGGTGGTTGTGGTGGCCCGGGTTATCCTCCAGCCGTTCCACCGTGAGGGAAGACCAAGTCCGCCTAACTTTGTTTTGGTGGAAAATCGTAGTTCCGTGAGCTGCCGATGTGCGGCTTCTTTCCGGTAAAGATCCGCTTACATCGGCCGATTTCCATGCTTCGTCATTCTAGTCTTAGTTCTTAGTGAATGGTCCCACGGATGGCTCACTGTTGATACAAAAGTTGGGCTGCTCTTGTTCGGGCCCGCTCTTGTACCATTAATGATTGTTGCTTGAGACCCACGCACTAAGAAGACGAAAACACCGTTAGGCTTACCGTGGGATTGTCTCCCATGATTATCCTCCGGCGTGAGAGTAAGTAATCGATTTAGGGTTAAAGGAGAGTTAGGGTTTTGTAGATCGTACTTTAACGAGGGATGGATTCCTTATATATGCACGGAATCCTTGTTGGTTCCCTGTTCCTCAACCTTCGGCGTATCCCGCCTAAGTCGGTTGGGGAATGATTATCTCCATAATTAGGAGATATCCAATATCTATTCCGTAAATAGCTTGGGCTTGGGCTTCTTGAGCCCAAACACTTATTGGCATTAGCCCAAATCCGTCCGGGCTTGTGAGTTTTGACTTAGTCGGTTCGTGACCAATCTAGACTACTATACGTCATCAATGAGTATTTCCAATCGCTAGCGAATGTTGATCATCCAAGAAGTACAAACTCGCACTACTCACAGTTTCCAATCTCCGCTTATTCCTCGAGCGTTGAATGACTATCATAATATTGCAGCTTGCACTCATGAATATTGATCCGGCTTTGGTATTCCTTTACCAAATCTTCACGGATTATTGTTCATGAATAATAATCCGCTCTTTGGTATTCCTTTGCCAAATCTTCACAGACATTGTTCCTCTCAACGCGGCACGCTATAAATCAACCACATGAACTTCAAGGAAAATGACTACCTCATCCGCTCAAAGCTATTGGTGAATCTTCCGCACCAGCCTCTACATGTATACTTTTAGGAAGAATGCATTGATGGTGAGGAATATTTTTTGGTCCGTTCATTCAAGGTCAATGTACATCCGATTGTATGTTTATTCACATGTTGGGCATTTGACACAAGTTGATTACTTTAGAGTTAATCATTTATCACTTATTTGAGATTGAAGTTGACTTTCACAAAGGCGTGTTCTTATTTGATAACTTGCTCGGCTTAAGAATTTGAGTTGAAGACTTGGTTTATCTAGTTACCAGCTAGCCGGGTGGATGGTTGAAGACCTGGTTAACTATCACTATTAGGAGTTACGTTGTTTTACTCGTCACAATGATGACGGTGTGGATAATCGCAAGAGGTGTTAATGTCTCATACTTTCATTGGGTATTGAGTACTTAGAGATTTGCATGAAGCATGAATTCTCTACACCGCTCTTCCAACATAAGTGCAAGCTTAAGATACAAATCGTGAATTCGACTTCAGCCAAGTTTGGTATATTGGGTTTTTCTTCATCGTAAGAGTCACTTGAAATTGTCTACATGGGTTGATAAAGATAGTCGAGAGAGTTTCAGAGTAGTTGATTCTCACAAGATACATTTGAGCTTATTGTGTTCTTCTCAAAAGACTTCTAGGATATGAGTGTATTATGTTTTGCTAATTCTAAGGTATCAAAACCAACAAGGGGAAGGAGACATACATTTAAATTCACAACGAAAGTACACGCGGATGAACTTAATGCTTCGCCAATTGAAGTTATTCGAAGAAAAATGTCTTAACCGCTAGAGAAACTTAGTGTTTAATCTGTGGAGTTTGGTGTTATTATTCCAACTATTTGGGGGAAGGATGTATTATTCCAACTATTTGGGGTAAGTGGTCTCTTGACTCATTTGGTATGTGTTAACTCAAATTTTCTCAGCCGGATATATGAGAAGAATATTTGGAGTGTGAGATGATATTGCTTATCGACATCTTCTATATGGTTTATGGTAGTGCTTCCGGTTATTGCTTCATGTACACAATGTAATGATGATTCCGATGAGATCGCAACCATCGTGGGAGAGATATGTGTACATCGTGAGGCACAACATGTTCACATGACGGCTAAATTAGTTATTTCGAGTAGACATCCAGAGATAATCGTTGATTCAACATGTTACTTGGATGTCACCGTCTCTACTCTTGGGCACACGTGTACATTAGGGCCGATTGGTTATATGAAAGATAATGGAATGCATTTGGTGAAACGAGGATGTTGATAGATGTTCTCCTATTGACAACTGCTCAATCTCGAAGAGTAATGTGTACATCGGGGATGCAATGTGTTCACGCGGATCGAAGCTTAACCATGTATTCCGGGTTTGATAACCGTAGATGATCAATGTTTTAACTTGTTAATGCTAGAGTTATCGCTTCTTCGGTTCTGAAGCTTCATACAAAGAGACCGGATCGCATCAATTCAACTACTGGGGAATTTCTCTTGAAACCTTTTGAAATGGATCGCCTGGACTTCAAGTGGAAAAGGAATCCGGAAGATTTATTCATATGTAAGATGATACGTTGTTGTTCTTCTATTGGATGGTATAACCTCGAACGGAGAATCTCAATTATCGTTCTTAAAAGGAGCAGCTGGATTTACAAAAATGGTGTTCTTCTTCGCTTCCGGCAAGCTTGAAATAGAGCTTCGAATATGCTCATCTAATGGATATTCGGTTTGTGGGGAAATGCCAGTCTCTCTTTCTCAAAGTCTCATGTTCTATCTTCTATTATGGAGCCTCGGAAGCTTTGGTGGTGAAAGTTTAAGAGATGATGAATTCTATCTTCTACAACCGGGTTCATATCCTTATCTCGTACTGTATCATCTTCTTCTTAATCTATATCATCTAAACTATCTTTGTATATACTTATCAAAAACCAAATACAAAAATATAAAACCCAAAAAAAAAAAAAACACCTTTAAAACCCATATAAAAATCTAAAATTTGAAAAATACCAAAAATATGTTTTCTCAAGACATGTCTTCTGGTATCGATAATATCTATGGTCTTAGAAATGTCATTCAATAATGGCACGGGACCATAGATGAAGTTCGAGCAGAGGTGTAAATATTTCCTTTCAAAACATGTCAAAACATGGCTTACGTTATTTCGCATCGTAACTCGCGCTTCAAAAATGGCTTGCGCTACTTCATCGTAACCCCCTGTGCTTAAACTATGGTTTGCTATTATTTCGTATAGCAACCCGCTTTTCAAAGAAGGAAAGTGCTACGCTTAAACGATTTTCAAAAATTTCGTGCACTTATCCTAAAACATCTTGAGGAAAGTATGTCAAGGATCACTGTTTACACAAATATTTTTCCGTCTAAAATTCTTCAGAAAAATATTTGTTGTATTTCAAAATGGTGATAAATGAGTCGCTTGTAAATCAATCGGTTCGAGTTTTCGTAAAATTAAAAACTCAATCAATGACTTCACGCTTCAAACTTTTCAAAAATGAGTCATTGATTGAAGGGGAGAATGTTTTCAAATCTATATCATCTAACGGGCTTTCTTAATTATTTTATATGCTTAACCAAAATGATGTTAACCTATGTTGAAGGACTAGGTGCCTAGGATATGATTGTTAGGATTAGATGATTATAGTTTGATAAACACATTATTCCCATGCTTTATATGATCTGATTGATATGTTGAATTGACAAGTTATTAGTCGATTGCTGTTTGGGTGATGTCACCACCATATATTCAGTATGTGTGTTCACTAACGTATGCAGTATATTGGTATATAAGAATACCCCGATCCGGATCCCACAATAGAATATGATTGGATGCCGAAAGGAAAGGGTAACTATATCTTGGGTTGACAAATGAAGAAACGGAGCTTAATTGGACTTCTATGAAGAGTTGGCATGAATGCAACGTAAGAGGTCTCACCGCATCGTTAGATGGTTTTCTTCATCAACAAATGAAGAAACTTAATTGGACCTCTATGAAGAGTTGGCATGACAAATGCAACGCCGAGGTCTCAATTTATCACAGATGGTTTTCCACCCTCAACAAATGTATTTCAACCACCTAACGTATCTTTGTGACAAGTAGATGATGCCATTTTTTAAACAATTTTTGAATAATATTGTTTTGAAAATGGAAAATATTGTTTTGAAAATAAATCGGATTCAAAGTTTTGAAATCAACCGGACCTTATTTTGTCAAATCATAAGTGATTTCAAATTAAATATTTTCAAACATATTTCTTCTCATAAAGTCCGTTTGTACAAATATAAAGTGGTGATCTAAAGATTTAATGTTATGTCATGGTATGATTTTCTTTAAAACTCAAAGATCTTACAAAATGAAATTTTTTCTGTTTTGTTTGATTGTGAAATTGTTTTATTTTACTTAAAGATCTCTTAAAAACTATCATACCTGACACTAACAATCTTTAATGTCTAAAATTGATCCGTATCAATCATTTTTCAAAATTAAATCAAGCCACGTCTTTCCCTAAAATCTTTTAAATGATTTAAATCAATTGGGATCACAAATCTCAAAAGGTTTGAAATTTTTGATTGGGGTAGAGATCGTAATTTAAATCTCAAATTTGTTTAATGGAATTGGTTTAGTCCTTTAAAGGCACTCCTGCCTCCATGTGCCAAACGATTTCAAATACATAATGCACATGTTGAGGGGGAGCATTTATCCAAAAACAAGATAAGTATTAAACCAAAGCCACATTTTCTCCTATGTTTTTCTAAACCTTATTAAATCACTTGGGATCCAAAATCTCAAAGGGTTTGATATTTTTGATCGGGGAGAATTTGTGATTTAATAATGAAACTTGATTAAAGATGATCATTTTTTTTGTTCAAATGTGCATATTGCTTCCCATATGTGCTAAACGCCAAATCTCGGCAATATATGAGGGGAGCATTTCAAAGAAAAACAAACTTTCAAGGTACAAAAGATTCTATGCTTCAACATAAAGTACCTTGATTGATTTTCTAAATGGTTTCTTAATGGATTTTGTGATCGTGGATGTACTTCAAAAGAACTCTTTCCTCTATGTGATAAAATGATTTCAAATATCCTATGCACATATTGAGAGAGAGAATTTACCAAAGAAAACCAAATGGCTTTTTCTATGGAAATTGTGATCAAGAATTTTGTTGGGAATTATATTTAAGTTGATAAGACAAAATACATGGAAGATGAAGGACTGTTGAAGACAAAGAAAGACAAGGGACCTACTTGCTAAAGAAGTATTTATTATTTAGTCCCTTGTAGTCATTTGTAACCCTAGTATCTCTATTATATAAAGAGATACAGGGAATTAGGTTTAAGTGTGTGTCAAACAATGTAAAACACCAAAGGGGTGTGTGTGTAGGTCTAGATGCCAAAGTATGTAAACTTCTAGACTAGTGATAGTCGACTTGTAGTGTAGCCCCAAGGATCATTGATCCCCTTGTATAACCGCCTTAGAGTTGATCATCTAGGATTAGTCGTGGAATGTGTTTTGTAGAACACATGATGATGACTAAGAAACCTTAATAATAACAATGATAGTTTGATTATTCCGTTGTGAATACATATTATTGTTCATTGTTATTTGTGCTTATTTATAATCCTAGATAAGGTCTAAAACAACCTAGCACGATTCTAACATGTGGTATGTGAGCGGGTTGTTTGATATCTAGGACTTCGCAAGGTTTCTGAAGAAGAAGAAAAAATTCGCAACCTGGTTCAATTTTCGTAATGCTTCGCAGTCGGGCCAAACAGTATAACTTCTTCGTTAACCGTTGGATCGTGACGAAATTTTAGGTGTAGCTTCTCTATATACCCATCTAACGTTTCACTGGAGGGATCGTTGATCTGAGCTTCTGACAGAAAGTTATACTGTGTGAAAAAATGTTGCTGAAGAGTTCCAACTGCTTCGTGATGAGAGTAGAGAAAGCAAGGAAAAGCAAAAAGCTACATGGTTACGTTTCCACTGCTAAGCTTCTTCGTTACCACTGTTAGCTTCTTGAACCACTGCTAGCATATCGATTACCACTGCTAGTGTTCCGTTACCATCAAGCATCAGAGTTACCACGCTTTCATATATTCGTTTTCCACTTCAATTTTGTTACACAAGATAATCATTGCTAAGGTTCTTTTGAACGGCCAGAATAAGAGCAGACTTTGATCATGGTTTTTGTGTCGATACAGCAAGCAGAGTTTAAGAAGGTACGATTATTTTGCAAACTCAGATCAATAAATTTTCTTCAATCAATACTTATTGTAGACGGGTGGTGCTATCAAGTTCTTTATCTGATTGGTTAAAATTGGTTCCTCATACATTTATTGATCGTGGGTCGCTACTGCTATTGATATTCTAATCATTAGTGTATGATTGTATGTTTGTGTGATGGTTCTATTTTATAATCATGGTTTTAATGAATCAAGATCACACGTAAGTTTGTTTGGTCTATATTATTCTATCTTTTGGTCTTTACTGATTATTAAATGTTGGTCCTAACACATGAGTTTATAAAGTCACATCAAGGTTGATTATGGATCACGTGTGATTCAATTTGCATATCATGGGTCGGTGACATTGAAGATTGATCATGATAAAGGCGTACAAAGGTTTTTATGAGATTCTTTGATTTTTGTACTGCTACTTGTCCGGTTAGTAATGCTTATATTGTCTGAGAAAATTATTGCCACTGCTAGCTTTGATCGACAAATTAGTTTCTACTGCTAGCATTCATCGACATCGGATAACACTAATTTTTCGTTCTCACATGGTTTTGGACTTGAGGGGAAGTCGGGCATGATATGTGTTTATTGGAAGATGTCGGAGAACACACACAGGAGGTTGGTTCACACACACATGGTGTTTGAATTTTGGTTTTTGTTCTTAACAGGTTCATGGCTCATTCTTATTGTCATAGTTGATTACGAAGAAAGCGCTTATCACTTATTTGAAGATCAAGTGGAATTATTTGGGTTTGTGTTTTATCATATCTTAAAGTGGGAGATTACACTTTTAAGGTAACTTGTTCGTGCTTCAATGATTGTGACGAAGAATTGACATAACACTTAAAGGAGTGACGTTATTGTGCTCAATGATTAATGTCAAGGATTGTGGTCTCCGATACACCATGATTGGGTATATACGATGTCATCTTTAGTGCAAGATATAAGACAATGAGTGTTTGGGTTGTTCTACTTCAAAGATCAAGTTGGTTATACTTGGTTTTCATCGAATCATTACATAAAGCCTACATTCTTCAAATGGTTAACATATGGGTTTCAGGGGAAGCTTAATGTTAAAATGTTTAACCATTTGCATGCATTATTTGAGGTGAAGGTTTTACAATCACGATTTTAATTTCATTGTTTCAAGTTCATTTTTAGATGCGGAAAACTTAATGGTGGGTAATTTGAAACATTGGAAGGATGGATTGGACGTATGATATTGATTCGTAGTTGTGAAGATCAAGGTTGCTCACTTATGACCCCTAATTGATTATGACAAAAAAGGAAAGAAGGCATTACATAGAAGATTTGCAACTTGAAGATCCTTGGTGATATTGCATGTTTAAGGGGAAGTTCGTTTATCTTTCATGACATACTTGGTCGTGCTTATTTGGTTTTTTCATTATCAACTAGGGGAAGATTGTTGAGAATTATATTTAAGTTGATAAGACAAAATACATGAAAGATGAAGGACTGTTGAAGACAAAGAAAGACAAGGGACCTACTTGCTAAAGAAGTATTTATTATTTAGTCCCTTGTAGTCATTTGTAACCCTAGTATCTCTATTATATAAAGAGATATAGGGAATTAGGTTTAAGTGTGTGTCAAACAATGTAAAACACCAAAGGGGTGTGTGTGTAGGTCTAGGGCGTGAGTATGTAAACGCCTAGACTAGGTGATAGTCGACTTGTAGTGTTTAGCCCCAAGGATCATTGATCCCTGTTGTATAACCGTCTTAGAGTTGATCATCTAGGATTTGGGTTTGTGAATGTGTTTTGTAGAACACATGATGATGACGAAGAAACCTTAATAATAACAATGATAGTTTGATTATTCCGTTGTGAATACATATTATTGTTCATTGTTATTTGTGCTTATTGATAATCCTAGATAAGGTCTAAACAACCTCGAGCATCGATTCTAACAAATTTATTTCAAAAGAACTCTTGCCTCCATGTGCTAAACAATTTATAAAATCATATGCACATGTTGAGAGGGAGCATTTCTAAATGATCAAAACAATTAAGGTACAAAATGCTTTGATATTATATCACAAGTACCTTGATTGATTTTCCAAATGATTTTTTAATTGGCTTCGAGAAGGAATGAACAATACCAAAAGACCGACCAATTTACTTTATGCATGGTGATATAAGGATGGTGAGGTTAGGTATTAGATCCCACGATCCGCCAGAACCAGAGGGATCTACCCAGGGACAATCCACTAGATAGTGTAGAGTCCTTAGGTATTGATGTGCTACGTGTGTACAAGTTTTAAATTTATAAAAGGTGAATTACCAATATTACCAATAACACATACGAGCAAGTATACTCGTCCGTTATAGCAAGATTATGAAGGTAAGTCGGGATCGTTCGCAGGGATTTTAGTGAATCTAAACACAAGTTTGAATCAACGGAGTCTATCCAAAACATATAACAAAGCAAATAGATATAATGAAATTCAGATGATTAAAAACTACACTTGCTTAAACTAGTTTCATATCATAGATTAATGTGATTGTGTTAACCTCTTAACATGTTGGTTATGATAATTAGTTGGAAGACTAATCTATTGTTCTTACAAGTTAAACCTTCGTCAAGATTTTAGTTCATAAAAACAAGCATTACGTTTAACCAATCAATTCAAGATCAATTCAAGTTTCATAAGTCTACATACATAAACTTAAACACAAAAACATCCATTTGTTTCATCAAATTGCTTAAGAAATGGTCAATACAAAAGGTAACCGATCATAGACAAAAGGCTACAATTGATTCTCAACAACTAATCTTACTACCTTTTAGATGTTTCCAACCAATCCAATTTGATAATCAAAAAGCGCTTCTATTACAACCACACCTTAGTTCCTTTGTATAATCAAGAATAATGGGTAAAAACAATCATCCATAGACAAAATGATTATGACTAGTTGAATAACAATAAGTTCTTTCGACCTCAACGATTACTATCAATTAGCCAAACTTGATTAACAAATGTCACTACGAAACTTTAGCACAATTGGATCTTAGAATCAACTTGAAATTGAATTAAAACATGTTAACACAATCATTAACTAATCATATGATAATCAACATCATTTAAGCAAGTGTATAAAGAAACTAGCCACTCATAGCAAACATGAACATAAACTCTGAACTTTGAACATTAGAAAACATGATTAAAAGTCTTACAATGCTTGGAATAAGATTACAAATGGTGAAGTAATGATTCCCAAAGTATTGGGGTAGACTTCTTGGTGATTTGGCCTCCAAATGTGGAACTTCTGGAACTCCAAACTTCCTTGGACTTCTAAGGACGAATTTGAGAGCTTAAAGCTTTGTTTGATGAGTAGAGAGATTTGTATTTGAAGTGTGTGTCTCATATGCTCACAAATGGCCTCTATTTATACTAATTCCAAAGCCTAGGGTATTAATTGCTGAACTTGGCCTCCAAGGAGTAAGGAAGGGACTAGAATACACCAAGAGAAGGACCTAGAATCATTTGGATGCAAAGGGGAAACTTAGTGATGAAGATTTGGCAGATGCAGCTTCTCCAACCGAATCGGTTATATGACCAACCGATCCGGTTGGTCTTCTACAAAGGGGCCAACCGCTCCGGTTAGGGTGGCTTAATCGAACGGTTGGTGATGGTCATTTGGTCGTTTCTGGGCATATTCCAACCGATCCGGTTACACTTGTAACCGATCCGGTTGGATTTCCTGAGTTACGGAAACTTGATCTTTTCTTTTCTTTATCTTGTAGAACTTGGTTCTTCAATCACTATGATCTTCAAAGGTCCTTGAGATACTGATTTAGGCTTCACTGAAACGGGAATATTCTATTTGCTGAACATTTCTTTACTTTCCTTCCGTTCCCTGCACTTGGTTATAAACACTAGACAAACATCTTTTGATGCATTTAAGCACTATAATTACGCAAATATAACCAAATAACATATATAAAAGCACACATAACGCTATTAAAAACATGCACAATCCTGAAGTTATCAAATTCCCCACACTTAAACTTTGCTTGCCCTCAAGCAAATCTAGGAAAAACATCCATTGGTACAAGATCGTGATTATGAAAAATGTGATGCAAATCAACCACGTATAAATACGAGAGGATTCATCAATTATGCTTTATAAAGGTGAAACATCAAGATGTTTGACAATATCCAATGATTTTCTTGCATGATTAACATTTCAAAACACCTCACTAAAAAGGAACGAAATATAATTCACTCAATCACTCATTTTAGTGGAGTAACAAGATAAATCACACTCATTGCTCAGTCATGATTAGATTATTACCATAAGCTTGTACAAGAAACAAAACTCCACCGACGCGGGTGTGAGCACCAAGTAAAAACATCTAAAGAGGACTTTTATTTCAGGTTATAATGATATGGCTTAGGGTTAAGGGTATGGATAAGGCATGGAGATGTTATGAAATTGGTGTTAAAATAAAATGAAATCAAGTCTAATACCCATGTTGCTAGCTACCAAACATTCCACGAACCAAATAAATTATTATAGCTTCAATTTCTTCTTTCCGCTTCCACGCTTTTGCTTTGCCATGACAATTGTTCTTCGATCATAGCACATTGGCTATTATTTCCATACTTTCAACACATTTTTTTTAACATAACATAATGCATGGCTCAATCAATCTCACAGGATGTGGTACTCATAATCATTTGAACAATCTTCACTTTCCCGGCGACTAGCAACCAACCGTTTAG
>OU343224.1:21854735-21895841 GCA_910596185.1 Chrysanthemum makinoi | reverse complement strand
CACACCAACAGGTCCACCTAATAATTTAACACCGTGCGTAGGACGAGAAATATTGGGGGGAAAAACACCATCAAATATGCTTCTGGGGTCCTCCTGTGGCCAAAAAACTTTAGTTTTATCAACATTGAGGTGTAAGCCACAACAAGGTCCATCCGCCATAATCAACTCTAAAACCTTACCCACAACCAAGGTATCACCAATAATAGTGCCATCATCCGTGATACCATGCTTGAAAGGAAAGGTCAAAAGAATCTCTAATCTTACATGCCGTGGATGTAACACTAAAGCAAAATGTAGGCCCAAGCGATCACCCTCGTTGCACACCTTGATGAGACCAAAGAGTATGCTCACCATAATATAGTCCGGCAGACTGAGTAACAAAATTCCACCCACCGTGAAATAGCCGGAATAAAGCCA
Source organism: Chrysanthemum makinoi (assembly GCA_910596185.1). Classification (NCBI taxonomy): domain Eukaryota; kingdom Viridiplantae; phylum Streptophyta; class Magnoliopsida; order Asterales; family Asteraceae; genus Chrysanthemum; species Chrysanthemum makinoi. The sequence goes on along the minus strand of OU343224.1, from coordinate 21,895,424 downwards.
ACCTCATGCAACATAACAGCCCGATCCACCATGTTGAAGGTGTTTTTAAAATCAACCAACAACATGATGCACCAACATCACCCCCACGGTCCTCAACCAACCGATTCACGCGATGAAGAATAGCTTCCTCCCCCCATACCCCAACACCAAATTGTAAATAATCTAAATAACCGGCTCAAGAGTGGCCAATCATGGAAGTGCAAACCTTGAAACTAAACGCCCAAACAAATTCCAACAAAGAATAGACGGATACTCCCTCCCGGCTTGACTAAGTGGTGTGAGAGGAGCACTAGCAATGTACTTTCACCCACTCGGGCATTTACTAGCAAGAAAAGGGTTTACCACTTAGGTAATAGAAGCGACCAACTCATCGAAATAGCCACAAAGCAGCAATTCATTTAAACAATCCAAAAGGTGTTGGGCACGCAACCCATCCCGCCACAAGAAGTACACGTATTTAGGGAAACTCTTGATCATGTCAAGAACCGTGGAAGGAGATGTCGTAAGGTGATGATGAGCAATAGGTATATCGTGCAAAGAGGAGCATCAAAGGGTGCTTAGCTTTTAAGTCCTCAAGAGTAGAAACATCATATGGTGCAATACCGTAAGACGAAAGAAATCAATCCGCACTCGAGCGTCTATAATGACCATCACAAATATTCCTCTTACATTGCTTGACATTACGATCACCCAAATCCAAGCTATCATCATCAATATTAGACCATAAAGGAGAAGGTTCGGCTAAAACCTCACGCACAACCTGCAAACTGCCACTAGGGGTACCCCATGCATGAATAGCATTATTATTATTATTATTATTATTGTTATTTTATTAATAACATCATTTCATTAGAAGACCAAAAGGATTTATAAAAAATTGGTGGGAAGCCGAGACAATAGTTGGGCTCTCACTCCTTTCTGAATACAAAAACTAAGTCTATGAAAAATAAAGCCACCACTCTTGACATTATTTGAGTGGCTAATAGCAATAGTCTTGATGCGTGAAAGTGTAAAAGCCTCAACATCAAGCTCCCCGAATGTCCAAAAAGCAAAAGGCACGAACTTGTAACCGTTGTCTTCACATTTGGACGCATATTTCTTTTTCTTCTTCTCCACAGCATTATGTAATGCTACCCCCGGGGCCCACGAAGACACTTCGATACTAGCAAAAGGATAGATTCCAGTCACGTCCATACATGTATCCTTACCTTGGATCCAATTGAATAATAACAAGTCTACTGGACGTAGCTCTTTCCCAACCCTTGAAAGAAACCCCATTGTGACAACCCGTACTTTCAGGTCATTTCTCGAAACGATTTATGCTTCATTATTTCAACATTTATCGTAAACTTGGTTTACGTGTTCCAAATTCAGAACCTTGAAGGTTTAGCTAATTCATGATCATAACATCACGTATATTTCATATGGACTATGATTAGTCTACATTTCATTGACATCATTTGCATCTCATTAATTCATTCATGACATTTTGTTTCACTTTCAACGTAAATTTTTATTTAATAATCTTTATCGCAAGTGAGTTTTTATTTTGAATATTTAACCCCATTACTTTCAAAAATGATCCCGAGGTATTTTTAAACTTACATTTAGTTTATAAAACTATATTTTTAGTTTTCCTAGTGTTTCAAATTTATTTGGTATATTAATCGTAAAAGTTTAATTATTACGCCGCTTTTTCTTAAAATGGTAATGTGATAATTATTTAGCACTCAAATTTCTCAAGGAATGTATTTTACAATTTTATTATTTCATTACATTCTATTTTGACCTATTAAAAACTTACTTGTACCAAAAATTCTCATTTACCTTTACTTATACCTTTTCTTACACAATTACTTATACTTTCTTACAATTTGTACAAGTAAATACTTACACAACATTTTTATAAAAAAAAAATATATTATTGGGATGCAAGATCCCTAAAATCCGCCCCATATGAGGGTGACAATAAATGGCTTGGTGAATTATTCTTTGATAGTATACAAATACACTCAAACCTCATTCTTCACTTCATTCTTCAATAAACCAAGTGATAAAAAGTTTCTATCCCTCTTTGTTCTCCTCTCCTAACCGGCCTCATCAAGAGCACAAGGGATCACCATTTTTTTATCAAGCTCAAGTTAATAACAACCTAGTTATATCCTTTATATGGTTTTGAAATAAAACCAAGGATATTTAAGTTAATCCTTGTTACTTACACCTCTTCATTTTCATTAGTAAGTATGTTTTTATCATTTTCATGTTTCCTTTTCATTTTCATATGTTTCTTTTCTTTTTTGGAGCTAGTATGCAAGTTATGTGATTTATACCATTTATTTCATGATTTTTGAGTTATATATATTTATGGTCATCCTATAATTATTCCCATGGTATTCTTTGGTCTTGATGGTGTTTAGGAACCCATGACACCCTAAGAAGGTGTATGGTAGGATTAGATTAGTTTCGGAGTTGATTTGAAGGGATTGGAATAAGTTTAGTACAAGAAAAACTATTTTCGATAAGTTATAAATATGTTCTGTCCTTGTTTTGATTTTCTGGAAAATCCGACAGTAGGCACGACTTTTTGGCCTTGATATTTAGAAAATATAATTTAAAACGAACTGCGGTCCGCTTGAACGAATAAACGGAGTTATAACGAAGAAGTTATGGATTTTACAAGTTTGACGACGAAATATATGTTTTCTGAAAATTTCAGCAACATGTTTTACTTTAATCGAAGTCAAAAACGAGCCTTAAGCTTCACAAATTATTTCGACTTGTCAAAATATATTAGTATACTTTGATACGAAGCTAAGGACGTAATAAACGTAGAAAACGGATTTGAAACGACAAAGATATGCACTTTTTCATAAACTTGTCAGAACTAATTTTCTCGCACACAATTAGCCAAAACCACCATCTTTAACCCTTATTATCTTTATGTTCGAGACCTTTGGACCGAAAACTCCGAATCGAAACTTTAGATATCGATACAAACTTTCCAAAACCGCCGAAGTTCGTTCTCTAACGATCGACGCATAATCGCTTTTAACTACTAGTTTTCCAAAGCCATTTTGTTAATTTCATAAAAATTCCGACGATTTACATTGTTTTATACGAAAAGTGGTAATTTCTCTAAAAATCATTATAAAACCATTGTAGGATGACATTTTGACGTAAAAACATATAAAGTGATTTTTGATTGGTCAAGACGTCAAAAGAGTATTTTTTTCGACGATGTGTAATATTTTCAAAACTCGTAAATGGTATAAATAACATACGAAATGCATGCATAACATTACATTGCAATTCATGACATATCATATCATTGATAATAGGTCCCGTTAACGATTACATTATACCTCGTGTACTCACTTTTGCCATTATTCCAGCTACCAAGTGAGTTCCATAGCCCCTACTTTTACTTGTTTTCATAACTGCTTGGGGAGATACATGCTCAAACCGTTTCATTTACTTCACAAGTACTTTTGACTTTTAAGGCTAAATGCTACCGTGATCACCATTGTTTCTAAATCAAATGTTATACTATATCAATTGTTCTTGTTTATGCGGCTATAGTGCTTCGTCGATAACGCTCTATATCGGGCTTGACTATCGATACATCGCAATAAAGTACTATGTCGGGCTTGACTACCTGATACATTGAGATAGGTGCTATTGATTATGTGCTATTGTTCTACGCCGAAGTTAGGTACTATTGCGAATTCATTTGACGATGTGTGGTTGAATATAAACTATATATACATATTCTGGCAATGGGTTGTGAACACACAATGTGTTGCAAGTTTTGTATGGGCGGACTTGAACTCGAGTGGATTTACAATGCCTTTGCTGCATAAACGATTTCGATACATTGAGTCATGCACTATTGTGAATTCATTTGACGATTTCGCTTGAACATAAATTATGCATATTCGGCAATGGGTTGTGAACACACAAAGCGTGCAAGTTTTGTATGGGCGAAACTTGGAACCGAGTGGATTTACAATGCCTTTGCTGCATAAACGATTTTGAAAGGCTTTACATTTCAACTCAAACTCTATGAACTCACTCAACCTTTGTGTTGACACTTTTAGCATGTTTTATCTCGGGTATCTAAGGCATACACTTCATGGCATGCATTTGGACACCTCATGGAGTCGTGGTGACGACGCTGCCTCACTTTGGTTTTAATGACTTTAAAACATCGCTTGAATTGTAACAAACTTATTTCCTAGCAAGTTGATTTTCATTTGGGACCTACTTCAGAACTCGATTATTTTATTAAATCAAACGATGTATTTTCCAAACGACACTTTAGGTCGTCAATATAATCGTGATTGTGATGCTATGACAAATCCGTGAATTCCATTCCACAAGAAAATGTAATTTGGGGGTGTGACACCCATGGGGGCCTCCTTCCGCACCATGATTCCCACCTTGGAACATATATCAACAAGAATATCGCGCATCAGGTTATGCCTGAACTTCACACCCACTTCACTAGAACAGTGAACTGCATGATCTCCCCATTGATCCATATGATGTACATTGCAACTCGGGCAAGGACTACCTTCAGAAAACATAGATATTATTATTGTTATTATTATTATTATTTATAAATATATATTTCTATAAGTAGATAAGAAACTGCTTATTATTTATTACTTATTAGATATCGGATTAAAATTAGTTTTTCCATCATGTTAAACCTAAAATATTTAATAAATGCAAAGGATTAAATATTTTTATTAAAATTCTTTTTTGATCATTATTGAATCTAATATAAAGTAAAATATTTAATAAATGCATAGGATTAAATATTTGTATTACAATTCTTTTTTGGTTGAAAGCTAAAAATACGCAACATATTTTCAAATAAACAGTTCTACGTAATATACTTTGTAAATGGTCAAAGATACATAATATATTTTCAAATAATTATCGATCTGGCTAATATGACCTATTTAGTGCTATGTCGTGTCGCCTCTTGATTAACAGTTACATCGCTATCCCCCAACTGGACCAAATTCACGCAGTTAGTCTTATTTTGATAACGCTCGTTAAAAAAAATTAAAAAACTTTTAAAAAAAATTTCTTAAAATCTACTTAAAATATATATTTTTTAATTTATAATTTAAAAAAATGAATAAGTTTTTTGTTGGAATCACTCCTAAACCTTATTCAAGTGTTAGTTACTCATATGTAATAGTTAGTTTAGTATGGCATTTATGTTTGTTATTAGCCTTAAGCTTATGTAGAAGGCCCATGAGCATAGGCCCAAGCCCATAGGAGAAAGGGAAGGAGTAGGTGTGTTGCCCTAGCTCCTTCGGGCCTATAAATACCTTTATGTAAACCTTCATTTGAAGGTTGGTTGTTCTGTTATTTCACAAACACTCTACGATAACCGGTCAGATTATCTCGTGTGTGTGTGTGTGATATCTTGTTCAATCGCTTCTCTATCTTTCTTATTAGCTTGTGTGGTAAACCTTGTGACCTAACAAAGGGTATCAATCACAAATAGTTGGGTGTACAATTTTTGTTTTGAAGATTTTGGTTTTGGGTCTTACGCGAAACATAACCTCTTTGCTTCGCTTTTAAAACTTGTTTTTACACTTTATAATCCAAGATTCTTGTACTTTCAACGTTTTAAGGTGTTAAAATACTTGTTTTGGCAAAAAGTTTGGAACTTTATGCTGAACGTTGTTTTCAATCTAGTTTTCGACGAGGGTTTCATCCTACTCAGAATCGCTTTAGAGGTTTTGATTCTTCAAGTTTCACACTTTTGTGTCTTTTGGTGTTATTGAAGCTATTTTATCACACAAAACTGGTTTAGAAACACTTTGGCCTAAATCAAAATTATGAGTAATCTTACGCTAGTAAAACCCTAATCCTACGCCGTAAGTGCCTCCTTGGTTTGATCTTCATTTTCGGGTTTATTCCGTTTTCTTACTTGGATAAGTCCGAAAATATGTCGACTTTGGATATCTTTAGCACTCGCGGATAGTGTAAAAGATCATTTGGGCAAAACCTAAATTTACGAGATAAGATAAGCTTATGCTAGAAATCCCACGCTTAAGATCTTTCTTATGCCTAAGCCTAGTCTTACGATAAGAAAACTTACTAACTTTCTACACCTAACTTTGTTCACGCTAACTTTAGTTCTTTTTCCTACTTACGCCAGTAAGTTAAATCCTACGCTAACTCATTATTGTTACGCGTAACTTTGGTGTTTTACGATAAGTGCTATTAGTTCTTGTCTTTTCTACGCCTAAGGACACTTCATCAACAAAGGTTCATTCGACTACAAAGATCCATATTTATCAACACAAGTTTATCAACATGTCACAACCACCATACTCTAACTATTTCTCTTACACTTATCCTCATCCTCAACGCCAACAACAACTAACTCCACAACATCAACAATGGAATCAACAACAAGCAATTTATCAACAACAATTTAACCAACAAAGATACTCCACAACTTGTCGCAAATCCACAACCTCAACTGGTTCAACCACCACCAAGTCTTCAAGCTCAACCGTACATAAATGACTTCAATCAACATCCATCAAGGATCACTATGAGGGAACCCACTTGGTTTGCAAAGACGCTTGAAACTTTAAGCCAACAATCAATTCATGAGGCCGGGTTCACTTGATAGACCTCCAATGCTCACTCCCGAAAACTCGATCAATGGGTGATTAGGTTCTTTAGGTTTTGTGATCTAAAGAAGCCACATGGAAAGTTCTTAAAGAATGTTATCTTGGAAGGTCCATTTGAGATGCCTACCGCTCATTGTACCGAGATCCAAATGCCATTCCACCAAGAGATGAACAAACTAACATTGCTACTGCTATGCACTTGAATCCTCAAGATCTTCTACACTATGAAGCAGATGAGCTTGCAATGGAATATATCCTCCTAGGATTACCAAACCTAATTCTTCGTGGTGTTGATGCTCAAAAGACTGCAAAGAAAATGTGGGATCATATTCGCTCTCTTATGGAAGGATTCTCAGACTCAATCAGATGATTTGGAATCCAAAATTTACTTGGCTTATGAACACTTCATGATTGAACCTCGAGAGACACTAGAGTCCTATCATCACCGCATTTCGACATCATCAATGATTTGGATAAACACAACATCCACATGCCAAGAATTGCAGTCAATACTAAGTTCCTAAGTAGTCTTGGTCCTAATTGGGAGAAGTATGTCATTTTTCTCCGGCTGGTTTAAAAATATGCATCAGCCTACCTTCACGGATTATTGTACGATTACTTTGAAGCCTCATGAAAAGGAAGTTGATCGGAAAGGATTCTCCGCGGCTCAAATTGCTCCTCCAACACATCCGGAAAATCAACAACTTGCCTTATATGCTCAAAATAGTTATTCTCCTCAACCAAAGAACTCAACCAATCGCTACAATCACACCACATGATCCTTCACAACCTCCATCTCACCAAACTCAATTGGTTCCATACAACACCAACAATGCTCAAGCTGAAGCTAATGAGAATCGATCCGTCAAGAATCAAGCAACAAGGATTTGCTATGATTGCCAATGCCTTTAGCCGCTATACCAACAAATCCAACAACCGTATTCGCTCCTCATCTAATACAAGGAATCAAGTATTGTGAACAATGGACGAAGTGGAAGTTCAATCGTGGTTATGGTCGCCGAAACGGGCTAAGTGGTCAAGGGTTTAATGCCGTGGGTAGGAATAACAATCGAGCCCAGCTGGGTGGTGGAACAGGAAATGCCTGTAATGGGTTAAATGGTCTTCGATGCTACAACCGCAATGAGAAGGGACACTGGCAATGCATGCCCAAAGCCAAGGACTAAAGGCTTTTATTTCAAAGAGGCTCTTCTTTGGCTCTTAAGGATGAAGCCGGTGGATCTCTCATAGACAAAGAACGAGTTTTATGGCAAATGCAGCACTCGATGATGATATGGAGGACTTGTGCCAATGCACCGTTATGTTGATGGCTAATATGCATGAGTTACACATGAGTGACACAGCCCAAAGTAGTATGACACGATGGCTTGTCTCAGATACGATCATTCTCTCGATTGTTGATAGCGATGTTCCCACTAATGACAGCAATCTTAAATCAAGTATCAAACTTTATTGCAAAGTTCATTGGCACCGCCGTGTTCGAATGATCACTTCGCAGCCTATCATGGGCTACTTGAGACTATGTCAATGGGAACATCGAAATTAGCGTGGTTTACTATGTGGAAGGCCTCTGGCCATAACTGCTTTCGAGGTCGGGCTTTGTGATGGAGATTTGGAGGTTTTTCCGAGAAAACTTGTTTCATTCGTGATCTACAAGGAAATGACCTTATGTCTCGATCGCGTAATTCTAGTCTCTACACTATCTCTATGAAAGACATGGTTGCTTCATCTCCAATATGTTTACTTTCAAAGGCAACATCAACAAAATCCCCGCTATGGCACCGCCGTTTCTCACATCTAAACTTTCAAACCATCACCAACCTTGCTCGACACAAACTAGTCGAAGGACTCCCACGGTTTCGGTATTCTAAAGATCACCTTTGCTCACCGTGAACAAGGCAAAGCACTCGTGCTCATTTTCCTTCAAAGGTGGAACACAGCTCTCAAAGATGTGCTTCATCTTCACATGGATTTAGGTGGCCCTACGCGCTGCAAACGATCAATGGCAAACGCTACATCTTAGTAATTGTTGATGACTATTCACGCCGACTTGGTCTACTTTCTTCAAAGATCAAGCCCCACAAATGATCATCACCTTTCTTAAAAATACAAGTTCAGCTACTTTAATAAACACCGCTCACTAATCGTAATCGTGATAAAGGCAATCAATTTGTTAATCAAACTCTTCGTGAATTCTATGAGAAAGTGGGAATTCAAAGACGCATCGCATCTATTGCACGCATAACCAACAAAACGAAGTTGTCGAAAGACTAAACCTAACGCTAGTGGAAGCTGCAAGAACAATGCTAATCAATGCTAAACTTCCAGATTACTTATGGGCATGTAAGTCGATTCATCGCGATGCTATACTCAAAACCGCTCTATGATTACAAAACGCCACAACAAAACACCTTCGAAGCTCAGTCCGCAATCAAAACTGAATATAAAACACTTTCATGTATTTGGATCTCTTTGCTATCCTAATAATGATCGTGATGACTTTGGAAAGCTCAATAATGCCAAAGCCGACATTGAGTCTTTATCGATAATCGTGATAATTCCAAAGGTTCAACTGAATCGTCGCATAAAACAGTGATGGAAACGATTCATGCTCATTTCGATGAACTTACGTAAATGGCTTCGAAGTATAACAGCTTGGAAACCGGTCACAACCGCTTAAACTTCCCTCAAACCCCATCATCACCGCACAAAGCCCCCAGCCTTACTCGCCAACAAATGGAAAGGTTATTTTCTCCACCGCTCGAAAGGATATTGATGAACGTGTCTCCGTGTATCCATGCTCACGCTTCAACCCGATAATACTCTTTACCGATACACCGCTACAACAACTATCAAGCTGGATGCACGCATACCCGCTTGACTCCACCACAACAATTGAACAAACCGCCTTTCCAACAATGATGAAGTCGCCGATGATATTCAATGTAGTACCCCACCGCAGATTTTGATCCAAATGCGCTCTTCAACCCGCTTGCTAACGAGATCACCGCACTGCATGATGTCGCGAATCTTCAACAAACAATTTGAATCCTCGACTCGCACACATAGATGGACGAAAGACCATCCTCCTGAAAACATTATTGGTAACCCAATCAACCAAATAAGCCGTTACAAAGACAACGCTCTTCACACACGGTGAACATTGCATTTATGCACTCACCGTCACTAATTCAACCTAAACACATCAAAGACGAATGACAAAAGACAACCGATTGAATCCATGCAAGAAGAACTCCAACCAATTCAAACGCTTTAAGTATGGGAACCGGTTGAAAGACCAACAGGGTCTACGCCATTAGTCTCAAATGGATTTGGAAAACAAATTGATGTCCGGAAATATTATCATAAATAAGTCACGCCCGTGGCTAAGGGTTATCGCCGTGAAGAGGGTATTGACTTTGAAGAATCTTTTGCCCGCTGCTCGCCTTGAGGTTGTTCGATATTTCTAGCGCTCAAGCGCTCATATGAATATGACGGTCTATCGATGGATGTAAACTGCGCTTCTCAATGGACAACTTAAAGAAACGGTTTATGTCACCAACCGATGGATTCGTTGATCCCGAAGTTTCCGAATCACGCCTATAAACCGAACAAAGCTCAGATGGTCTCAAACAAGCTCCTCGAGCATGGTATGATAAGCTATCATCCTTCCTCATTGCTAATAATTTCACCAAAGGTTCGGTTGACCCAACTCTTTTATACAATATCACGGGACACATATCTTAATTGTTCAAATTTACGTGGATGACATCATTTTTGGGTCTACACATAAAAAAGTTTTCAATCGCTTTTGCAAAACTAATGAAGAAAAATTTTGAAATGTCCATGATGGGTGAACTCACGCTCTTTCTTGACCGCAAGTTCATCAATCACCACGGTATTTTCCTGAGTCAGTCCAAATATGCCCTTGAATTGTTAAACAAATTTGGAATGAAAACCTGTGACACCTATGCCACACCAATGGCTCATACCAAGAAGCTAGACGCCGATTTACATGGGAAATTGGTGGACCCTACAAAATACCGTAGTATTATTGGGTCTCATGTATCTAACCAGCGCACTGATATTGTCTTTGCCGATATCTTTGCTCCCGCTATCGGCCAATTCCAACAAACTCACCTCTCTCGAGGCTAAAAAGAATCCTCCGATACATAAAGGGAACCATTAACTTGGGGATCTCGGTATCCGGCAGGATTCGGTTTTGAACTAATCGCTTTTCTATCACCAATTAACGCTAGATGCTTAGACTCACGAAAAGTACTTCGTGAGCTTTACAATTTCTTGGTGATAAACCGTGTAATGGCAATCGGAAGCGTGATTGTACATTGCCGTCCCTCAACCGAAGGTAATATGTAGCCATGTCCGCATGTTGTGCTCAAGTCATCCGGATGAGAACACAACTCAAAGACTATGGTTACGTGATTTGACAAATCCCGATGTATCATGACAATCGGAGTGCCATTGCATCTCGCAGCAACCCGCCAAAGACTCAAATCAAAGCACACGATCTTCGACATCATTTCATCAAGGATCACGTGGAATGGTACTGCTTGAATTATATTTTGTGGGTACGTAATACCAATTGGCGATCTTCTCACCAAAGCCTTGCCTCCCGCTAGGTTTAATGAGTTGGTCCACCGGATTGGTATGAGGTGTTTGACTCAAGAGGAATTGATGACCTCCTAAAACAGCCTTTTAAAACTCCAAACACCAAAATCTCTTTGTAAATAATTCTTTCAAAACAAAATACAAAAGTATAAAACCCGATAAAACAACAAAATATTCTTCTTCTATCTATTTTCTTTCAACATTGCAAAGTATTGCTTCCTACAACACTATAATCTTTCAAAATTTAATATTTTTCCGATCATGTTGAGGGGAGAAAATAAATTTTAACCGCTTCATATCATCTCACAGTACTTGCATGTTATCGTGATCCCTAAGTTTCTTTTATCAATGGTGGTAAACTTTTCTCGTTAAATGACACTCTCGAACTAAAACTAATAACCTTTCAATATTTCTCAAGTCGAGGGGGAGTGTCATCAAGTTTCTTTCCTAAAAATCTTTGTTTGGTAACCAAAATGGAAGTTAAATGGCTTTGGTTGAAAAAGGAAAAGGTGGAGGGACCAAAACTGCCAAAATGTTAAAGATAATTTTAATAAAACACTCACCTAACTTATTCACTTCTCATTATTACTCTCAACCATATACATCTACTTAAGATTCATTCAAGTTATCCGTTGATTTGATCATCATTTTGTAAGTGTTTTAATGATCTAAACATGTTTTAAGCTAAGGTTTTTAATTTCATACAAATCCAACGGCTAAAAATTGTTTTTACGCTGATTGGGTGTTCTACGATAGCTGCATATGAACACACAATCATCAGTGTGTGTTTTGGTTAAAAGGAATGTGTCAAAATGTTCCAAATACATCAAGAATATCATTTTAACCATCAAAACCTACCCATAAACACTTATTAATGATTTTTGAAAATTAGGGTTTATGAGTCTAATTGGTTTTTCCAAATGTGAAGTGTTTTGGTCTAAAAGATTGTTGTTATGGTCATATAAGGTCAATTGATGATTTCCATGGTTGTTAACCACCCGTAAAACACTAATTGTGTTGGGTTTTAGGTTCCTTGCATCAAGAATTACTTTAAGTAATGGAACCACGGACAGGCTTGATAGAACCACGGACAGAAGAGTGTAACCATGGATGAAGACAACCACGGCTAGTAGTAATGTGTAACCACTGAGGATATATTGTAACCACTGTTAGTGTTTTGTATAGTCGGTTAGATAAATATGGAAAAGATATTTATCTTGTAGGTTACGTATTGTATAATGTATAGGACTCCTTAGCTTATAAAAAGAGGTTCTAGGTTAGATTAGAAGTATGTAAGTTTTATATCTAAGATCGATACACTTCAAGGTTGCAAAACCCTAATATCGTAAGAGTATTCGTGATTAATAAATAATATTGAGGTGTTGAATGTTAACTGATCTTCTTCTTAAGGTTAAGTGTTAAATTCCGCATAATACTTAATAAGTTGTTATTCTAAGTCAGCTTCTATATTAGATCGTTTGCTCAACCGGGATCAACAAGTGGTATCAGAGCTTGTGATCTAGAAACTGTAATCAAGAAGAGGTTAAGTTAAGTTTTGTTCAAAGAAGATAAGATGTCCACTTAAACTCACATGGTGATCGCTTCAAAGGTACCCATGCTCAAGCATGGTGAGTATCAAATCTAGAGAATGCGAATGAGACAATACATTCGCATGATTGACTATGCTCTCTGGGATGTCGTTGAAAAGGGAGACACTCTTCCTAAGAAGGGTGAGGATGGCAAAGAAATTTCCATTGTTAGTGAAATTGATAAGGCTAAGAGAAAGTTGGAGATCAAGGCTCACAGTATTCTCTCCATGGGAATACCCAATGATTATGCTTTGGATTTTGAGCAATATGAATCTGCTAAAGAGTTACCGGATGCTCTTGAGACAAGGTTTGCGGGCAATGAAGCTACCAAGAAGTCCAGGATGAATATGCTCAAGCATCAATTTGAAACCTTCACCGCTTCTCGTGGAGAAAAGATTGATGGCACATACAATAGACTTCAAAAACTTATCACCAACCTGAAGTCAGATTATAAGGTTCTTCAAGAAGATATTAATTTGAAGTTCATTAGGAGTCTATCATCCGAATGGGCTATTCATACAATTGTGTGGAGGAATAAGGAGGACTTTCCTAAGATGACTTTGGATAATCTCTTCAACAACTTGAAGGTTTATGAGTCCGAGAATAACTTTGCTAATGCATCTTCTGCTAATCCAAACATTGCTTTTGTCTCCACTAATCACAAGAGCTCACAAGATGTATCCATCGCGCCTATGGTATATCCACGGCTATTGCAAACAATACCACTGTTAGTGATAATGTTAATGATGGTGCAATTTGTGCTTTTCTGGCTGATTTAACTACTAGTGTTACTGTGTTGAATCAAGATCCGGATCAAATTGATCCTGATGATCTAGAAGAGATTAATCTTCAATGGCAAATGGCAATGTTAACTCTCCAAGCAAGGAAGTTTTTGAGGAGGACAGGAAGACAAGTTAAGTATGATGGTCAAAGGAGAGCAGGGTTCGACAAAAGCAAGATGGAGTGCTTTAACCGCAAGAAGAAGGGTCACTTTGCAAGGGAATGTCGAGCTCCTAAGAGGATTGAAGGTGTTAAGAAGATCATCAAGAGTCCGCTCCTTCTTCAAAGATTGGTGGCTCAAGATGTTCTTGGTGATTATGATTGGAGTGATCAGATTGAAGAAGGACCTAATGCAGCTTTTCTTGCTAGTGAAGCTTCAAAAGAGCATAACTTTGCTCTTATGGCTTATGCTTCATCTTCTCGGTTCAGATTCCGAGGTATCTAATGAGTCTACTTGTTCTTTAAATCATGTAATGATAACTTAGAATCTCAAAAAGCTATCACTAAAAGTATGAGGAAAGAAGTAGAAAGACTAACTATGGATAACTTAGGTTATAGGGTTGGTCTAGAGAGTGTGGAAGAGAAGCTTAGATATCATTAAATGTGAGTTTTAGTATGTAGATAAGATCAATATATTAGGTGGTGAAATTGATCTTAAAAATAGAGAGATTAAAATGCTTAAAGAGAAACTTGAACTAGCAGAGTGTGCAAAACAAAAGGCCCTAGATGAAAAAGAAAAACATGTTGTTAGGGTAGCTAAAACACAATTTGCTTCAGATCTAGTTCATAAATCTATAGAGAGTCATCTAATGAAAAAGGGTTCTGGGATAGGATACAACAATATGCCACCACCCACTCTTATGCAACATGCACCACCCGCTAAAGAACTGTCATTTAGTAGTGAATTCAGCTTAACAAACCTCGTTGAAGGAATAAGTAAGACTGAGACACCTAAGATAAGTTCTCGATATGTCCTCCGATGCTCCCATCATTGAAGATTGGGAATCGATTCGAGGAAGATAGTAAAGTATCAACACAGACTGAAAAGTTAGAATCTATTAAGAAAGTTGATACTAGACAAGCTAATCTTGTACCTAGATTTGGAGCTAAAGTTACCAAGAATGTAGTAGAGTACAGGGAAATACCTAGGGAACAGATGAAACAATATAAACCTAGGGGTAATCAAAGAAGCTTAAATGGTTTAATTTCTAACATATTAGGTGATGAGTTTCAATGTGTTAAAAAGGCTTGTTTTATATGTGGTAGTTTTGAGCACTTACAGAGAAATTGTAATAAAAATGCACCACAAGTTTGGAATAAATGGAGGAGGGTAAATCACCAAAACTTTTCAAAGAAAACAAACCCTCATCCTAACGAAAACATGATTCCTAGAGCAGTGTTAATGAGGAATGGGAATACAAAATCAATTGTCACCGCTTCTCCCAAATGGGTTCCAACCATTGCTAAGCAAAGTGTAAACACGGCTAAGCAAAATCAAACCACTGATAAGCCAAAAATCACCACAAATAACAAAGAAGTTTTAAAAATTCCAAAGGTGATAACCGATACAGTGGTTGGGAATCATTTTTATGCTGTTAAGGCCTCAGCTAGTTGGCAATGGAAACCTAAGACCAAGGTTTTACATCATGTCAACTGTGCATCAATGGACCTAACCAAATTTGATTATATTGATGACATGGCACTCCAAGTCAAGATTGGCTTGGGTCCACATAAGGAACTAACTTGTTTAATTTCATGTGCATGGCAATCTACAAGATGAGCTAAAAGACAAAGGAGTTTTTGATAGTGGTTGCTCGGGGCACATGACTTGGGATGGGAGCAACCCGGAAGATTTTGAAGCTTTTGATGGAGGATATGTGGCTTTTGGCAATGATCCAAATGGAGGAAAGATACTTGGAAGAGGCACAATCGAATCAGAAATTTGGACTTTGAAAAAGTCTACTTGGTACAGGGACTTAAGTACAATTTATTTAGTGTTTCTCAAATGTGTGATAAGAAAAACTGGGTACTTTTTGGTGAAAATGAGTGTGTGGTGTTGTCTCCCGAGTTTAAGATGCCTGATGAGAAGTTTATACAACTTAGGGTACCTAGGAAGGAAAATATATATTGTTTTGATCTTAAAGATGTAATTCCTAATAGGTCCTTAACTTGTTTATTTGCTAAAGCATCCGTGGATGAGTCTAAGTTATGGCATAGAAGATTAGGTCACCTCAATTTCAAAACAATCAATAAACTGGTTAAAGGGAACTTAGTGAGAGGGTTACCTTCTAAGGTTTTTGAGTGTAAGGAACTGTGTGTGGCTTGTCGAAAAGGAAAACAACATAGAGCTTCTTGTAAGTCCAAAACTGTCAACACCATTTCACAACCACTGCTTATGCTTCATATGGACTTATTTGGACCTACTTTTGTCAAGAGTTTGAACCATAAGCAATATTGCCTAGTTATCACTGATGATTATAGTAGATTTTCTTGGGTTTACTTTTTGGTTGCTAAGAGTGAAACTAGTGAAGTTCTCAAGAGTTTCATTATTAAGATAGAAAATCTAGTGAATCATAAAGTCAAGATAATCAGATGTGATAATGGAACCGAGTTTAAGAATGCAGTGATGAATCAGCTTGTGTAGATAAAGGTATAGAAAGACACTTTAGTGTTGCTAGAACACCACAACAAAATGGTGTGGCTGAAAGGAAAAATAGAACACTAATTGAGGCAGCTAGGACTATGTTGTCTGAGTCTAAGTTACCAACTACCTTAATGAAGTCAGAGGCACCGCATGTTATGTGCGAATAGGAGTAAGGTAGTGAAGCCTCATAACAAGACCCCTATGAGCTGTTACATGATAGGAAGCCAATGATTGCATTTCTAAAACCTTTGGGTGTCCTGTTACTATCTTGAATACCATAGACTACCTAGGCAAGTTTCAAGAAAAAGTTGATGATGGATACTTTTTAGGCTATTCATCAAATAGTAAAGCCTTTAGAGTATACAATAGGAGGACTAGAATTGTTGAAGAGAATTTACATGTTCAATTCAGTGAAAAGACTCCTAGTGTTGAGACCAAAGGACCGTGATCTGGCTGTTTAACATTGATATGCTAACCAAATCTATGAATTATGAGCCTATCATTGCAGAACCTTCCACTAATGTTGATGCAGGTACTCAAAAGAATTCTAGTGAAGAAGCAATTTCTAAGGAAGCTGATTCTCCTCAAGAGTTCTATTTGTTTGAAAAGTGGAAAGCTAGTTATGTCTCACCCATCATTGATAAGCAAGGTCCCACTGATGATGATGTTTTGAATACTAGAGGCAATAGTGCTCATCATCAAGATAAGGATGAGTTATTGAAAGATAATTCAATGTTGGTAGAAGAAATTGAAAAGAAGAAAAAGCAATCTGCAAGCACGGATAAGCCAAACATAAGCACGGATAGAGTTAATACAACCACTGCTAAGCCAACAACTTCTACCACTGTCATTACAAGTGAAATCCCTACCGTAAGTACCGATAGTAGTACTTTCTTTGGACCACATGCAAAGCCATTACATGGTGAAGAGGAGTATCCACATGATCCCGATATGCCTGCTTTGATTGAAATTGATACTCCTACTGATGATGAAGACATGGATGATTTCTTTAATGCCGATTTAACTAATTTGGAACATGTCATTCATGAAAGTCCTGTTACCTCCACAAGGATACACAAGATTCATCCCAAGGAACAAATACTTGGAAATTTGAATACTCCAGTTCAAACAAGAAGCAAGGTTAAGAACACGGAACCCTTTCCTGAACATGGGTTCTTTGCAAGATCTCTTCACAAAAGAAACAATCATAAAGATCTGCAAAATTGCCTGCTTGCTTGTTTTTCTGTCTCAAAAGGAACCAAAGAGAGTTGAAGAAGCATTATCCAAGAAGGTTGGGTAGAATCAATGCAAGAGGAGCTTCTTCAATTCAAACTTCAAGAGGTTTGGACATTGGTAGAACTTCCAAATGGTAAGAGGGCCATTGGGACAAAATGGGTGTTCAGAAACAAAAGGGATGAAAGAGGTATTGTTGTAAGGAACAAGTCAAGGTTGGTTGCTCAAGGATACACACAAACCGAAGGCTTGGATTATGATGAAGTGTTTGCTCCAGTTGCAAGAATTGAGGCTATTAGATTGTTTTTAGCTTATGCTTCATTCAAAAACTTTGTTGTGTATCAGATGGATGTTAAAAGTGCATTTTTGTATGGCACAATTGATGAGGAGGTTTATGTCTGTCAACCTCCTGGTTTTGAAGATCCCGATCATCCCGACAAGGTCTACAGTGTGAGGAAGGCTATGTATGGTTTGCATCAAGCTCCTAGGGCATGGTATGAGTGTCCCGCCCACTTATTTGATGGACAATGGGTTTAAAAGAGGACTAATTGATAAAACTTTGTTCATAAGAAAGCACAAAGATGATATTTTATTGGTTCAGTTTATGTAGATGACATCATCTTTGGCTCAACCAATAAAGAGCTATGCAAAGATTTTGAGAAGCTTATGCATGATAAGTTTCAGATGAGTTCTATGGGAGAACTCACTTTCTTTTGGGGCTACAGGTTCAACAAAGGACTGATGGTATCTTCATTAGTCAAGACAAGTATGTAGCGGATGTTTTGAAGAAGTTTGGGTTTCGTGATGTGAAAAGTGCTAGTACACCAATGGAGACTCGAAACCCTTGCTACCGATGATGGAAGTACAAGAGTTGATCGAAGTTGTACAGTGTCCATGATTGGATCTTTGATGTATCTCACCTGCATCTAGGCCGATATAATGTTCTCATTATGTGTGTGTGCAAGATTTCAAGTCACACCTAATTCATCACACATGAATGCCGTTAAGAGAATTTTTAGGTATCTTAAGGGTCATCCTAAATTGGGCCTTTGGTACTCAAAGGATTCTCCTTTTGACTTGGTGGCCTACACAGATAGTGACTATGCCGGTGCTAGTTTGGATAGGAAGTCTACAACCTGAGGATGTCATTTGGGAAGCAGACTTATTTCATGGCAGGTAAAAAGCAAACTATTGTGGCAAATTCTACAACCGGCTTGAATATGTGGCTGCCGCTAGTTGCCGTGGTCAAGTTCTATGGATTCGTAATCAATTGCGGACTTTGGGTACAATTTTATGCATACTAAGATTTACATTGATAATAACAGACAATATGCATCATTAAAAATCCTCGCTTTTACATTCTAGAATTAAACATATTGAGATAAGACATCATTTTATTAGAGATTGTAATGAGAAAAGGTTGATTCAAATGGTAAAAATCCATACCGATTTCAATGTTGCTGATCTTCTCACCAAAGCTTTTGATGTGGGAGGTTTCAAGATCTTGTTGTTAGTAATGGAATGATTAATCTCTAAATTCTCAAATTGTTTTGTACCAGTTTGTATATGTACCGAACTGTATTATGTAATCTTAGTTTTGCTATTTTTGTTTCTAACCACTCGATAGTTTGTTTCTAACCTCGATAGTTTGGTTCAAACCACGCTAGTTGTCCTATTTTTCACTAACCATTTTGCGCTACTAGAATGATCATTATAGTAGTAAAAGAAGTAGTGATGCAAAGTGTTCATTCATTCATTAGAGAAACACTTTTACGTACTTACAGAGTACAATCAACATCAAATGCAACTACAAGCAAAGAGCTATACATGATCTACTAATCCTAATCTAGTTCATATCATCTATTCCAACATCTAACAGTCATTGGATATGCATGATCGCTCACATCTTTCACACTAGATGTGGATATGCTTAGAAGTCCTTGCATAACCACCCATTCCTTCTATCTCAATGGATGGAGATGCATGACTACTATGACGAGGATGCTAAGGATCAAAATGGAAAGGATGGATTGATGAAAACGTTGATGATGACGATGACCACATTAGATGAAGCACGAAGGACATAGTCATATCACCAAAAAGCATCATTCCATTTTCCTTTTTCCTTTCCCCTTTACGATGTGTGAAGAAGCACCATAACTTGGTACTTGAAGACCAAGAACCACCTCTGTCTTTTGGAAGTGGTGGGTTTCTTGCTCGTGGTCTTGTTTGGGGTTGAGATGTCAAGGTTGGGAGTATAAAGATCTCTTCTTTGAGGAATCATCGAGTCCTCGATGCATTACTTGGATTCACCACACTATCATCTTCAGATGATGGAAGAAATGGAGATTTTAATGGTCTTGTTTCTTGTGGAGGGAGGTAGAACTGCCATGGGTTACCTTCTTCACTTGATGATGAAGATGATGATGAAGATGAGGAGGATGTTAGATTGACTACTTCTGGTTTATTCCAACTAGGGTTCCACATTGTGATTGCAGCTGATTGGAGACTTTGAAGAAATTAGGGTTTTGATATTGATTGGTGTGTGCGTTATGAAAGATTTGGGTTCTTTTTATAACTGGGGTTTAGGGTTATGGAAGTAAATACGGCGTGTTTAATGTGGTTGAGGAGTTAATGAGATTTTTGGGAGTTGGACTAATATTAGTTCTAGAAGTTGACCATATTGACTTACCCTGCTTCAAACCACGGATAGGTCTTTTGGTACCACTTTTAGCTCTTCCTAACCACCGACAACAATAACTTTATACTCTGTGTTGGTTTTGTGTTTTTGTCTTACTGGTATGAAGGTTTTGGGTGCATAAGGAGCTGATTTACTTGCTATATCTCTTGGTCATTTGGAAGAAGTGATCCCATGTATCTGCTGATGGTATGTTGTAACCACGGATAGTAGTTCGAACCGCGATAGCATGGAGTCTAGTTTTGGATAGTACATGGGCTGTTTGGTAACATTGGCGAATCTATATCACTCTCCCCAACTCACGGACGGATCATTTATTTGATTCTCAAACCACTTCCAATTGGCGCCCAACCTTAACCCTAATCACTTTCTTTGCATAATTCACCAACTCATATCATTATTTTCCTTAATCAAAATGGCTGAAAAGTATTCCACTTCACATAACCTAGTTGCCATTCTCACCAAGAATGCTCGCTCAAGGGATTTCATCAAATGATTGATTTCTTAGTTCACAGCCCCATTCATTATGCTTTAACTCATACACCCACTATTCTTAAAGCCTACATACATCATTCCGAAGAATGCTACACTTGTAATGGTTGATGGTGTGGAGATGTTTCGCTCAAGTGGATGAGCATGTTATTTCAAGCTCGAGGATATCATTCGAGAAGTTTTGCGCTTGATGATGCCGATGGGGTTGACAATCTTTCAGATGTTGAGATTGTTGCTAGTTTAGAGAGATTAGGATATACACATAGAGGTGAAAAGGTACAATTCTTTAAGAGTTTGTTTTCACAACAATGGAAGTTTTTGATTCACACCTTGTTGATGTGTATGAGTAACAAGACCACAGTTTTTAATGACTTTCCTTCAAAAATTGCTACTGCTATTATTTGTTTATCAGAGGGAAGGAAGTTTAATTGGTCTAGAATGATTTATGAGGGGTTAGTACAAAACATTAGGAAGAAGGGTAAATACTATTTGTATCCTCGGTTTGTTCAACTGATTGTAGCACATCAAATTGTTGATCCTATTGAACATTCTAGAGAGTATGAAGTACATCATATGCTTCCTAAGGTTTTTGCACATATGAGGAATCACCACTGAATGTACAAATTAGAGATGTTCCTTTATTTCCTCACATGCTTATTTTGCCTCATCGCTCCCGATTTTGATGAAGGTCTTGACACTCAACCGCTTGTCACCGACAAGACACCTCCAACCACCGATACTACACCTCAAATCACTAATATTTCACCTATTGTATGGACTAGGAGAAAGAAGGGCACTAAGCTTCCTCAGTCTAGTGCTAGTGGTGTTGCTCATGAGGCTATCATAGGTGATGAAGGTGACATGATTGGAAGGGCTTCCACTACTGATACATGCTTAGATGTTGATCAGGATAGTGGAAACATAAATAAGACCCAACCATTGGCAACTTCTAATGTGGAGAGTTCCTTGGAACTTAACACAAGTGGAGGAATCCCTAGCCACTTGGCTAATATAGGGTGCATAGATGTTCAGTGCTCGGCTTGATGCTATGTTTTCTATATCCAAAGATTCACTCTCTGAGCAGCTTAACACGCTCAAGTGATGAGGATAGGTTGGAACCTGAACATGAATTGACGGATTCGAAGTTTGTACATACCGACTTTTCCAATGAACCACCTCTGACCAGCTTCACACAGTCAAGTGGGAGGATATTCTTGACCGCTTAAATGAATTGACGGCCAAATGTACCAAGATGGAGGAGACGATCTCTAATCTCAAGGAATTGGCTGGGTTTCATGAAAAGGATATTCGGCGCTTGAAGCAAGTGGTTTTGGTTTTGGAGAAGATAAAAGGCCGGGCTTGCTGCTTGAGGAAGCTAAGGAAAAGAAGCTGAACTCCTTTCCACCAATATGGAGGATGTATCCAAACAGGGGAGGAGTGAAGGCAAGAATTCAAGGGAGGATGTTAATGTATCTATGGAAGAAGATGTTGATAGTGGAGATCAAACATTTGTGGTATCTGATAAAGATGGGAATGAGGCAGTGCTTGAAAATGTGAAGAAAGTTGTAGAAGATGTAGTACAGAACACAAACACGGATGGTATGTCTGAAACCACGGTTAGTACACTTCTAACCACCGATGTCAGAATATACATAGCAACTATAAACACTACAACTATACCTTCAAAGAATCATACCCACTCGCTATTATAACCACTTACACTGTTGTAACAACTCTCTCTATATTACCATCTAAGCCTAAAGAAGTAGAGAAAGAAGCTGCAAGTACATTGATTAATCTGAGCAAAACATCATCTATTTCTACACCCATTATTGCACCTGCTTTATCTATTCAAACTCATCGCAACTAAACCCAAAACCAGAGGAAAAACTTTAGTTATTGGTGAACCACTGAAGAAGAAGGTGATTCAATCTGATGTTGGAAAGGGTAAAGGTATTAAAGAGTTGAAGTTTAAATCTAGAGCGTAACAAGAAGCTTTTGATGAAGAATTTGTAAAGAATATGGTTGTCAAGAACAAGCAACTTTGGATAAAAGAAAGAAAGAAGAGGAGGAAGCTAGTGAGAAATGGTTAGCTATATGGTATAATTCACAAAACTATCTTCAAGCTTCTTTACAAATTCTTGATGAGTTTACTGCACAAGAATGGGCATTGCCGATGATGAGGAAAAGCTAGATTGATGAGTGAATGGGCAAGGAAGGTTAGCAAAACAAAGAAACAAGTTATAAGAAAGAAACCTCCTACTATGGCTCAGATGAGGAATGTATTGATGAAAATTATTAAGAATTCGTGCATTTATGTTTCGATAATCTTAGTAAATGTTAATTTGAAAGAATTTTGGAAATCTATGAGAGATGTATGAGGATTAATGTAGATGATTTATGTCCAATGAATTCTGAGAAGGAAGAAGAGTGGATAAAGAAGCATGATGAGTGGATGCTAAGTAAAAGAAAGAGAAAATCTGAGATTCAAGAAACATCTGATTCTAAAAGATTAAAAGAAGTTGCAGATGTTAATCAAATTGTTTCTTATGAGTTTAAGCTTAATGATGGAAGTGAAGGAGTTTGGAAAATTCAAAGACTCAACAATGAAGTTTATGAGTATAATAAATTTTCACAAATGCTTCAAGATTTTGAAAGGGATGATTTGATGGATCTCTGGAGACTTTACAAGAACAAGTTTGGTGAAGTGCATCCAACTGATATCATGAGAGACTTGGTCTATTCTAATTTGAAGATTTTATTTGAACCAACTCATGATGAACCTGAATGGAAAGGACTCTACAATGGTACAGTAACAAGATGGTTTTTATATCAAACTTGTGGAGTTCATGTTTTAACTGCTTCGAAAAATTATTCACATGCTTGTAGAAGGTGAATATCCTCACTGAATAAGTATCCAAAATTATTGTTCGATGTTGAAACCTGGTACTATCAAGATGTTGTTACCCTATGATGGTCAAGCCTATGATTTGTTGAAGAAGTATGAGACAATTCTTAAATCTCATAAGTGTTTGGCTACATCCTCCATTTCAGATGTTTTGAGTTTAAAGGAAACTTGAGAATTCTGTTGGAATGTATCAAGTTTAGGGGAGGATTGTTGGGTTTTAGGTTCCTTGCATCAAGAATTACTTTAAGTAATCGGAACCACGGACAGCTTGATAGAACCACGGATAAAGAGTGTAACCACGGATGAAGACAACCGCGCTAGTAGTAATGTGTAACCACTGATGATATATTGTAACCACTGCTAGTGTTTTGTATAGTCGGTTAGATAAATATGGAAAAGATATTTATCTTGTAGGTTACGTATTGTATAATGTATAGGACTCCTTAGCTTATAAAAGGAGGTTCTAGGTTTGATTAGATATGTAAGTTTTATATCTAAGGTCGATACACTTCAAGGTTGCAAAACCCTAATACTGTAAGAGTATTTGTATTAATAAATAATATTGAGGTGTTGAATGTTAACTGTTCTTCTTAAGATTAAGTGTTAAATTCCGCATAATACTTAATAAGTTGTTATTCTAAGTCAGTTTCTATATTAGATCGTTTGCTCAACTGGGTTCAACATATTTCAAAAACATTCGTGTACTTGCATGTTACTCTATTCTGGTTGTTTCTTGTATCAATGGTGGTAAATTTTTCTGGTTAAGCTGACACTCCTGGTCTAAAAATTATAACCTTTCTTTATTTTCTTAAGTCAAGGAGGAGTGTCGTCAAAGTTATTTCTTAAAATCTTTGTTTGGTAACCATAATGGAAGTTAAATGGCTTTGGATGAAAAAGGAAAAGGTGGAGGGACCAAAATTGCCAAAAGGTTAAAGTTACTTTTAAAAAAAACTCTTCCACCTAACTTTCACTTCACATTTATTATCATCACCTAAATCATCCTACCCTCAAAAATCGATCTTCATATCCGTGTATTGAATCATCATTTTGTAAGTGGTTTAATAATCTTTACAAGTTTTTAAACAAGGGTTTTGATTTTCACTCAAATCCAACGGTCAAAAGATGAGATTGAGTGTGATTCATGTTCTACGCTGCTATGAACACAAATCAATCATTCGTGTGTTTTGTGGTTAATGTGATTGTGTCAAAACGTTCAATTAATCATACTAAAACAATTTCTATCATCAAAACGCACCCAGAAACACGAATTGAATGACTTTTGAAATTAGGGTTTATGCGTTGATTTGGGTATGTTCAAATGAGAACGTTTTTGGTGAAAAAGATTGCTGTAGAAGGTTGTAGTCAAGTTGAATTAATCATATCTAGGCCTAGAATACACCCAGAAACACTAATGATTCATAAAATGGAAATTAGGGTTTATGTTCATACGTTTAGGTACTTTGATTCTTAACACAATTGATGTTAAAACTTGGCTAAGACAACTCAATAGACATCTTTGACTTACCGGAAAAACTTTGATGCTAATCCTATGGCTAAAATTCATATGCGTAATTCTTAAACTCTTAGGGTTTTTGTCTTACGCGTAAGACTTTCTACGCTTAAACTGTTTGATATGCTTTCATGCCATGTTCTGTTATAAGATGAATGTATGGGTTAATATTGATGATATGATGAATTTATTTCAGCTTCGCTACAAGTGAGAATTCATAATCAAGGTTCTAAGCAAACTACGCATAAGGATCACCTTACGCGTAGCATGTTATGCGTAAGAGTAATCTTACGCGTAGCGTCTACGCATAAGGTTCTACAATGGGACTACGCGTATCCTGTGAAGGATATGCGTAAACAAGGACCTCACGCATAAGGCCTACTCTACGAGTAAGCCTTACGCAAAAGGTTTTATACGCCTACGCGTAAGCTCTACGCATATAGGTCCTCGTCCTACGCTGCAATATCTGTTACGCGAAGTTAGGATGCTACGCGATAAGCCGCTCACGCTGCATATAACACCTGTTTACGCATAACTTTTCCACTTTTATGCCTAAGCCTTGATTGACCTTAATTATGAATTGTTACGCGGGCAAACTTGTAAATAAACAAATCATAACATCACGACACCAATAATGTCACTAATAAACTTAAACGTTTAATATGTTGTGTTAAATAAGTGATAACATAAACTTTAAAACTTAAAGTTAACTAACTCACGAAACTTATCACGACGTCATTGGACAATTGAACAAACAAGTGACTTTGGACTCGTAACAATCATTAACTTTTGTACATTCAATAATTAGACAATAAAAACCTTCTGTTGACTAACATTATGTCTTTCGATATGTTGGTTCTTTTGGCTAATGTTATTTCAGATCACGACATGGCTGCTCAAATGAATGTGGATGCACCAGAAGTTCTCACAATTGCTGATATCTTCCCTAATGGCTATCCAAGAAAGATTGTAAAGAACAATCTCAGAGTTGACTTTGAAACCCTCACATGCTCAGAATCTTCTTGCTTGATTGCTGTGGATATTCTTAGAATTCATCCGTACAGAACATGCTCTCACACTCGCTACAAGACCGAAATCTACATACAACTATTCTGGAATTCAATGCAAAGGATCAAAGGTCAAAGTGCGTTGACTGTGACGCTCAATCACAAACAAATCACCATCACACAAGCAGATCTACGGGCTGTTCTTCTAATTCCTGAAATCGAGCCAACAGACTTCTATGCCACACCTATTGAAGAGACAGTTCTGCAATTCCTGATGGATATTGGCTATGATGAAGCTTCAGGAATTATCACTAAGCATTCTCATGTGGAGCTTAAGAACATTCCTCAACCATGGAGAACCCTCTACATCATCATTACCAAATCGGTCTCCTGGTCGATAGTGGTTATGAGCATCCCAAGCTCATGGAACTACAAATCTTCTGGTCATTAATCAACAAAAGGGACATCGAAATTGAAGCACTGCTATGGGAAGACATGATGTCATTTCACAAGAAACTTGGCTCAAAGATTCCCTATGTCGGATACACGAAATTGTTGATCCAGAGAGCACTTGGACTTCATCCCGACATTCCACAGAGGCTCAATGACCCAGATAATCACGATATGTTGACTGAGCCTACCCTATCGGGCCAATCAAGGAATCGTCAACAAAGAAAGGGTTCCGCGCTGCCTGATCACCTACTGACAAATGAAATCAAAAAGCTTGAAACATACAAAAGGTATCAAGTAGTAGTACGAGAAGGCAAAGTTGGTCATCTCGATGAAAAGCCTTCTGGAACACCTACTAGGAGAGAACCGAAGAAGTGGAAGTGTCAAGCACTAAGAGTCGAGGATGTTTCCAGGAGGAATCCTCCACAAAAGGGGACAGTTCCCGCCAAGGAAGTTGTTCCTATTCCCGTATCTAAGCCTGAACCGCAGAGAAAGCTATGACGAAGAGGACTCGAGGCTACTGAATCAGATGAAGAGACTTTCTACTCTGAATCTGAACCGAACACCTCCTTCAGCACCTAAACCTCCAAGTCCACCACTGACAAAGGAAAAGGGAAGACTCTGTACTTGTGCCTTATGAAGAAAGCTCGATGAAGAAGAAGAGCAACTGGATCTTCATACAGAAGAAGTTCAAATTCCTTAGACTCAACACGTGGCAAAAGAATTTGAAAAGAACAAATGGGTGGCCCGGAGGTCAAGTGGTGCAGCTCAACCTTCACCAGTCCTCGATGCGTTAATCAACCCGATAAGGGATCTGGTGCCACCACTTTGATACAACAAAGACACGGTCGAAGATACTTTGAGTATGATTTTGAAGAACCGAATCTGAGAAGTTGGAGAAGGTAAAGCTGATGAAGAAGTGCACCAAAGCCAAAGCCGATGAACAAGCTAAGTCCGGCAATGAAGAAGATGTTGAGTATGATACGCTTTCTTCTAGATAGTCTGCACATCAAAGGAAGAAACTTCAACCACCAAAGGACCCTGGGTCTCCTCACATCTCTTCGTCATCAGATTCTTCTTCTCACTCTTCACCACCACCATCAAAGAAATCAACCAAATCATCATCCGATCAGAAAGAAGCCAACTCCATCTTGGATCTCTCATTCTAAGAATCGAATCGTTAAAGCTGTCAAACGAGTTGGAAAGAAAGATATTCTCTATAGAAAGTTGAATTTCCTCACTGATCAGATAACGGATCTTCATGATGAGAATGACAAGATGAAAGTTGAAAGGGAGTATGTACAGAAGCTTATGAAGGATGATCTTCAAGGAGCATGGACGAGATGATAAAAGGATACACTCACAAGTTCTTAATGGAGGTCATTCCGAAACTGACAAAGGAGATGTATACCAGACAACTTTATCCAAATCTCTTACATTTAGCCAAGCAAGCCATGAAATCAACTCCGATGAATTTGAGCATCAATCCAGTTGAAATTACAATCTTCTCAGATGATGAATTAGTAAACCGGCTGGTAGCGCAAATGTCAACACGCTCTGCAACGTTTGCCTCCCATGAAGCTAAACTGTTTGAAGCATTGATGAAATACCAACTCAAGTCATCATTCAGAGAAGAGGCTGTAAGGCCCAAACGTTCAAGAGAAGATAAAGACAAAGATCAGGATAAGGATAAAGAGCCCAAACGCACAAAGAAGTCTGGTGAAACATCCTCCATTCAGTACTCAATGCAACCTCCACCACAAAGGACTCCTGCTCAACAAAGATCTCCTCCTCGCTCTTCTGCTGATAAACCTCGGATTGGAGACACCACCCTGCTCTAAAACCGGTGATCACTGTGAGTATACGGGTGGTGACGATGAAGAATACCATGAGCCCCAACAACAACCCGCCTCACCCCACAAAGTACAGAACCAGAATCCTCATCTAGGCCTAAGAAAAGAAGAAGAAGCGCCCAAGGCCGACGCCCTATCTGGCTAGATGAAGATAACACAAAGGAATTTGAATGGTTTTCTAAACTTGTCAATTCCACTCCCTACCCTGAAGAAGGTCAAGATCTGGTAGACGGTACTACTTTGAGCATGCTAAAATTCTGCAAGAAAAGTTCAAAGTAAAGAAGATGACGAATCCGAGTTGAAGCTTAATCAAGAATGAAGCTTTTCAACTGTTAAAAGATAGCTCGAAAGTGCCATCGAGGTCGAATATCACCTTGATAACATTGCTCGAGCTATGTCTAATAACATGGATTGGCTCAACCCGAAAGCAAACATCGACTTTACGAAGCGGGACAACCCTCCTTATTACACCGACTGGTCTAGACCACTACCAACAATTGGCCAACCAAATGAGCCTAGAATTCCATTCGACATTCTTCAACAAAGACCTGGAATTTCTTCTACACGGCGTATGGCTCAAGGAAATACGCTACATCCTTGACACTTCCATTCCCAGTAGCCGAATACTCAAACTGCATAGCTATCGAGGAAAGAGCTAATCACTTGTTCTCCAACAAAGTGGAAGCATACGACCGAGATGCAATGTACGGATTCATCATTGGCCGAACGCCGAAGAATCTACTACGAAGCTGCCAGTACGAAGTCTCAACATGCGTGTTCAGACTAAAACATCGTTGCCATCAAACACGTTGATCTTTCATCCAAATGGGACTACACTTATCTCAAGAATATTGTGGTCAAGAGACAAGACGAAAGGGATTATGCATTCTATGAAGCTGACTTTGAGAATTTGTCTATCAACGACATCGAAGACATGTACCTTGCTAAAGTACAGGGTCGTATGAGACAATTCTCCACTGAAGTACAACGTGAATTCATCAAGTCACTCATCTTCATCGACGCATAGTTATCACAGAACGTGTAGAAGATCTCCAGCTTGCAGTAGAATCTTATCAGACCCGTGTCAACTTCACTCCACCACAGCTTGATCTTCCCGACATCAACCAGCTTTCACAATTTACACTCATCGCCGAAACCATTCGGCGTCATTTACCGCAGTGAACTTCAAAGAAATTGCTTGATGGCGTGCATAGATCTTCACAAATTTGGAGATCACACTTTGAAGTTGGTTAGGGACGGATTGGCTTACCGGTTGAAGGATATACACCAAAAGATCGGTCTCCTAAGCGATGGAATTCTCGTGATCGGGATGAAGAGGATCATCACAATGATTGATGAACGGTTGTATGAAGGGATCGTTCGAAGATTGGAAAGCTATGTTGGTCGACCCAGAGAAACATCATCGGCTTTCAACGCCCGATTCACACTCCTGGCGCACATCTGGACTACCTGGTACTCCTTGAACTGCTTCTTTCATTATAAATTTGGATGTATGATTTATTATGTCTATGGCTTGTGCACACATTACAGTGTACAACCCGTACTTGTAAATAAAGGACCCTGTGGTACGCCAAAGGCCACAATCCTTATAAAAGGAGCGAAAAGTCTTACTTTTGAGTGAAACCTATCAAACCTTTCACTTTTCAAGTTTTGCTCAAAAGAACAAGTACTTTCCCTTATGATTTTCAAAACCTCAACCGCTTATATCACTTGTTGAGGGGGAGTACTTGACTTAAAACTTTGTTCACAAATTGTTCACAAAGGGTCATTCTTCCCGCATAACTCGAAATGGTCATATTTATTCTCAACTTTTCAAAAATAACATTTTATATGCCATTTTTGAGGGGGAGAAAATACGTGATAAGAAATATGTTGTGTTTTGCTATATGAACTCGCGTGTAAAAAGACTTTAACCCATGAATTGACGAGCTCTTAACTGCTAGTAACTCGAAAAGACTTGTCCCGACGGTAATAATTTCAAACTGGTTCGCTAGTGATGTAAACGTGTCTCGCAAAGGACTTGTCTGAGTAGAATGTACCATTCGAGAAACTCTTGGTAGACATGAACTCGACGGGTTTGACAACCTATCGAGGATTGTCTACACCTTCAAGGTAGTTATTAGAGCTAGTTGTCACCTAAAATCTGACAATGCAACTCTTTAACTATGCCACGTAACCGTGTCTCGCGGGGAATGTCTATCTTGAGTTGATCAATTCAAAATGTGCGCGCTTTTTCCTCACTGTGCATTTAACCGTTAAAACTCTTAAGCACATGTGGAGGGGGAGTATTTATGCAAAATCTCATCTCAACAGTGGTTCAAAATGTTTTTATTCATAAACACCTGAGAGATTTTTCAAGATAAATTGGTTTTATGGCAACATAGGTTAGTCATGGAGTTATAAGGTGACTAAGGTTAGAATAACCGTCCTATGATCCGCCAGAGCCGGAGGGATCTACCCAAGGACACCACAAATAGTTAGTATTTAGAAGTCCTTAGGTATGATTGTAAAAGGAGAAAATGAGAATCGGAGAAAGAAGGAGTTGAAGAATTAAAAAGAAATGCAAAGAAAAGGGTGAAAAGAAATAGCCCTCCAGATTATTCAACTTAGGCGCATAATCGGTTCAATTATATGCTACCGTTGTCACTAGATGACACCGATATTGAAGATTAAAAGTCATCATGGACCCAATGACGCATGCACTAAACCTTCTTAGCCACTCAAGTTTCTCTTAACAGAAGCTTGTTTCATTCTCACAGTGGAACCCTACGAACTATCGGGCGCTCTCTAAGAGATTGCTGGTATTGAAGAAGGAGACCCTCTCCCTAGTCTCCGCTCAGAAAACCAAAATGCACTATTGAGTCTAGAGCCACGAGATTCATCAAAAGATCTCTTAGGTACACTTGACATTTCATCACTTGACATTCAACAATAACAATTTCAGTGGTACATTATCGAGTCCTTCACAGATCTTAGCAATCTGTCGAGAACATTTATGAGAGGTTCACATTTGTGATCCTCGGTGATTGAATGGAAACTCCTGCCAGTGGTCAACATCAAACGCCCTCGACAAGCAGTCGCCGCAACTCCCCGGGATTGCGCTTAGTGGTCTCAAACGGTCTATAGTCGTGAGGTGATGCCGTACCTCAGCGACTCATCTGAATCGTAGGTGTACTTCGTACATCGTGTTATCTCACTTGTGGGACTCCGATTCAGGAACGGCCTTTGTAAGAATTAGAGTTGTGTTTTCACACTATGTCACAACACTCTCGGTTCAAACTTGTAAGTGCCGGAATCCGCTTATTACTAACCGTATTAATGTTTACTTCTTATGGAAGCTCTGGAGCGGAATGATCGTGCAGATTCTCCACTTGTTCACACCAACACATCATCAAAAAGTTCTATCTTAGCAACACAAAAAGTCGAATGATTCTTCGTCAAAATCAAAGAATCTACAAAGTTAAAGACTTAAAGAACTTCATCAGTATCGAATCCAACGCTAAAGAGTGTGTGAGCATGTTGGAGAAAGACGTGGAGACACTGAAGCAACGAAGCAGCACTGGGCGACTTGATGCGCATAACAACATACTATTACTTTCATCACAAAGAACAATGATCAAAGAACAAAGTTAAAGATGACGTCAAAGCATAACTGTTCAAAGAAAACTATCTCGCCATAACGGGAGATGGTTCGAATCAAGGCAATTCTTCTCAAAAGAAAGAAGAATGTCGAAGACGCCAGCTACTATTACATCAACGCCATCACATCAACTAACACTTGAGGGGGAGATTGTTGGAATCACTCCTAAATCATAATCAAGTGTTAGTAATTAATATGTAATAGGTAGCTTAATTATGGCCTTTATGTTTGTTATTAGCCTTAGGCTTATGTAGAAGGCCCATAAGCCTAGGCCTAGCCCAATAAGGAAAAGGAAGGGAACTAGGAGTGTTGCCCTAGCTTCCCTCCTATAAATACTCTTGTAAACCTTCATTTGAAGGTTGGTTGTTCAATATTATCTTTCATTCACTCCTTACGCATAACCGGCTACATTCATACGCCTGTGTTTTTTTGGATATTGTTCAATCGCCTCTCTGTCTTTCTATTAAGCTTGTGTTGTAAATCTAGTGACCTAACAGGAAGATTATTTTTTTATCTTTTTATATTTTTTAGAAAATTGAAATTACGAATCTCGGGGTATTGGATTTGGGGGGTGGTATTTCTACCGATTACTCTACTATTCTAATTGTCTAATTAACTAAGCTAAGGGGTAGTCTATGTCTAATTGATTTGCTCGTATGATGATTAAAGATGTGTTTACCTAGATGCTATTACTCCCTAGTTATATCCTATTGATGGTTGAATTGTCACGTCCTTATTCTTAATGCGTTGTGTCTTCTAAGGTCGTAGGGTATGCTTTCTTCCCTAACTCTTTGAAACTACCTTAAGGTTATTGCCTACAAAACTCTAGAATTCATAAACTAACTCTAAGGTTATCTTTGGATTTTTAGCCTACAACAACTCTAGGCGATTATAAACTAATGTTCACAAACATTACTCAAGCATTAAAAGCACAACGATGCCTATTGCAATCCTAGGCCAATTACAATTAAGATAAGAGACAACCAATCAATATTCAATACCTAGGTTTCATAGATCTAAGCAAACACACAAGTAAATTAGCCGGACATGGTGAACATGCAAGCATACACACATACAATTGAAGACATAATTAAATCAATGAAGTAAATTACTTATCTTATTGTAAAATAGGGTATGAGAACCCTAAGATACTTTCCAAGACAACCAAAAATCGTTATTAGGTTTTACTCCACAATTCTACCTCTCTAAAAGTCTAAAAATTCAATTCTATATAGACTTACAACACCTGGGCGCCACTCTTAATTGGACGCCGGATAGCCGCCATTAGGGTTTCGTCTTGACCACGTCAACTTTGTGACGGCGTCACCTTGTGGTTGTGACGCCGCGGCTTCATCTTCTGACGCCGCGGAATCTGAATCTAGGCTCTGAGTTGTGACGCTCTACTCTTAAAGCCTCCCGCCGTCGGTACAAAATAGCAATTTCACTTCGAGCCGTCGCAATTATAAGGACATGTTGCGACGGCGCCGCCCTTTGACTCGCGGATCGCCACTTTCAATTCCAGCAGCTTGAGTGTCTCGATCTTGACTTTGGCCATTTCTTCATATTCATGCCTTTTCATCCAAATAAGTGTCATTCCAGCATTTTGCCTTCAAGAGACCTAAAAAGTGAAAAGGAACGAAATTAAGCGTAACGGATATAAAGTGGTCGATAAGGGCTTAAATGACCCTCAAAAGTGTACCTTTTAAATCCTTATCACTTATTTTGTTGTTTTGTTTTCGTTGAGAATGAAACACCACAAGGGCATGGTGTTGAGGCTCGTTTAACAAAACCCGTATGGGCGCCTGTTGATTGTTTCAGCCACCTAGGCTGCGTTTATGTTTGGATTGTGTTTTGGCTATTTGTTAGCAATAAAAACCAAATTAAATATGTGTGTCATGTATTGGTAAAATAGTGTAGGGTGTTTTTATCTGCTCTCGATTGGATAAGAAACCACCAAAGGTGGTGTTTGTTTGTCCTGAGTCGCGACCACAGCCCACACCGCAAGGGTGTATTTGGTTGTTGTCTGCTATTGCGTATCACAACCACCCATAAGGGTGCGTATGGTTTGTTTGCATCGACCCATACCATGGCCTAAATTGGGTGCGCCTGAATTGTTTGGTACCTGCTGTTTCAGCCACATTGTAGGGGGTGTTTGTGTTTACTCTCGGTTCAGAAAAACACCATAAGAGTGTTTGTTGTTCAAGCCTATTTTTAGCTTATCTTATAAACTTATGTGTTTATTTTGAATCTGCTTATATCATTTATGGGTTATTTTGTTTGGTTTCCATTTCTTTCTAGCTTATTTATTAAGCTTATATCTTATTAGGAGTTATGGCCTTTTTGTTTGGTCTCGATGGTAACAAGAAACCACAAGGGTGTGATAATTCTATTTGATTTAGCCTCACACCCACGAGGGTGCGTTTGTTCGTTGTTTACAGTTCTACTTATTTTCGATCCACCACAACCCCCGAAGGGTGCGCTTGGTGGTGTTGTCGACAGCCCACACAACCCATTGAGATGGGCGCGTTTGACTTGTTTACTCCAGCCCACCGAGAGCCCAAGAGGGGCGAGTTTTTTTTTATTGCTCTTGGTTCCAAGCCACCACGAGGGTGTGTTTGTTTAGCTTACTTGAAACTGCTTAACCTGCTTATTTGAAAACTGGTTATCTGTATACGTGATGTATTGGTACTTGGATCGATTTACAATTGGGTTTAGTTTGGGCTCAACAGCCCAACATGGGTGAGTTTGGTTAGTATTAGTTTGGGCCGAAGCCCATGGTTGGAGTCGGGTTTTGTGATTTTAAGTCTTGTTTGAAGTTATATGTTTAAGTTTATATATTTTTATGTTTATTGGTATGTTTTTATATTTACGGGATTGATAACTTAAGTTCGAATATATATATATATATATATATATATATATATATATATATATATATATATATATATAACTTAATAGACTAAGCTTATTATTATTAACGGGCCTATTATATAATGGAATATCAGACTAAGACCATCAATCAAATATTATTGGACGTCGGACTATAAATATTTGACTATACTTTGGACTTGTATCGGACTAGATTGGACAATATATATACTTAACAGATTTTATTTTATGGATTGCGACTTGACTACTTATTGGACGAAAGCCCGTTAACTATTAAGAATGTGTTTAGTTTTAAGTTGTAAAGTATGGTAACGTATTACAACTTTAAAACTTGTATTTATGCTTTACGGATATTAATATATTAGACATATATCGGACATAACGGATTTCATACTTGGACTATGATTTGATAGATTTGAACATATACCGAGTTGGTAATTTATATCGACGATCCGACTTATTTTTTACTTATATTGGACAAACATTGGACATATTAAACGTAACGGATACATAATGGACATAATTTATTATATCGGACTTATGATATCGGGCGATCGCCCATTGGACTATTATCGGGCTATTAAGTATAATATATATGTGCTTTATACATACTATACTTTGGTGTGCGTTATGCCTTGAGTCAATGATTTCATATCACCACCCGAATGATGATACTAAAGTTTTTACAAACGTTGATACGAAACTTCCATGAAAACTAAAACGTATTATCGTTTGAAACTCATACGCATCGATTACTATTCGCGTATCATATTATGAGACTAGCTTATATTCATTAGGATATGCCGATTCCGTATCGTGGCGCTATTTTCAATTGTTTTGTACTACTTTTGGGGGAGATACATGCTTAACTATTGATATATTATTGTGAGTTTCATTGCCCCATGTTTAATTGTTTTATACTATTATTAGAGGAGATACATGCTCAACTACTTGCTTTATTTTAACTTCTACATATTACTGTGAGTTCATAAATCCATTTTTATACATTTTTCTATCTCATGAGGAGATACATGCTAACAACATGAACACAAGTAATTTAATGTATGCTATCCTGATCGTTATTGCCTATGACACACTTTTGCCACTAAAAGTCCCTCATATCATGAACCATTAATCACTTGCGAGTAAACGCGAATATCGTGAATAGATCTATTGGCAGTTGACGCCCCATTTGTGTTGACCGGATAGGTAACCAAATGCACGTTATTTGAGAAACTACTAGGAAGTTGGCAAACTCCTAGCTCGGGGGCACCGTGACTTACATCATCTTTATGATGTCTGTTACTTATATCATTTTTATGATATCACACATTGTTAAGGTTTGCGTTCATGAGACTTAGAGCAATAATACGGTAATGTAATCATGATATGGTACTGCAACTACTGAACTTATGGGTGCTAGCAACACGACCCTTTGTTATGGGTGCCTAGCAACACAACCCACTGTATCTGTTATGGGTGCTAACAACATGGCCCACTGTTTTTGATGGGCGTATACCAACGTAGCCCACTGTTTCTTAAACTTGAAACTTGTGTTCAATTGTTTATTATACAAACACTATGAATTCACTCAACTTTGACCCGGTTAAGGTAAAGAAACGAACTACTTTTGTGTTGACCCGGTTAGGGTAAACAAACGAACTATCTTTTTTGATTGACCCAGTTTAGGTAAACAAACAAACTATCTTTTGTGATTGACCCGGTTAGGGCAACCAAACGAACTATGGGTGTATAACAACGTAACCCACTAATTATTTTATCAATACTTGTAATTATTACAAATATTCACCCGAACTTGAAACTATTGAAATCAACTGTCTTACACATCATATTTTAGCAATGGGTTGTGAACACACAGGTTGCAAGTTTTGTATGGGCGGGATTTGCAACTGAGTAGATTTACAATGCCTTTGTTGCATGAATATTCTTTATAGGCTTTCAACTTATTTACAACAAACTCTATGAACTCACCAACCTTTGTGTTGACACTTTTAGCATGTTTATCTCAGGTCCATAATGAACGAGGCTGGCACAGAGGAGCACGGATACTCAAGAAGGCTATAAATTTTATTATCGTTCGAAACCTTATTTAATAAACTACGAAACTACTGGGACCTCATTTTGTGAACTCTGATATTCGAATGATTAATCTTTTTAAATGACTCAATTAGAGATCGTTTTCTATTGTTATAACTGTTGTGCCATGAAGTAACACCCAGTTTGAATTTCGCTGCATATCACGAAATTGGGGGTGTTACAGCATGTCTTTAGCAGCTTCTCCGTACACTTCTTTTTGGCGAAGTTTCTGAATCAGCTTCCCCCCAAACTGACAACCGTCTTCAGCAGATTCGAAACTTTAATGTAGTAGACATTTCTCCTAACTTTTGAAGTTTTTAGTACGCAGCGGAATTTGTAGATGAGCAGTAAACCACACAAGGTAAATTTGTCTTATTGCGGAAAATCCGTTCGGGGGTAACATGCAAGAAATCAACAAGATCTTCTCACGTATGTAGGTGCTTCACACCAAACAAACCACGAAAGACAAAATGAAACGACTTCCCCCTGAATGTTGCGGTCTATCGGAATAATAATTACCTGTGAGTATGTAATTACTCGATAAAATTATCGTGTGTGAGGCATCACAACATCCTATTTAGGTAACTTCACACACGATAACTCTGTGAAAGTGAGACGATAACACCGAAGTGAGAAATTTGAACCACAAATCGTCTCATTTCTTCCCCTAATTGAAGAAATTCATGAAGGGAAACGGGTTTTCGAAAAAAAGTCAAAGAAGCATAACCCCGTACACTCTCTTCCCCCCGATGTTTTCAATGAATCAGAGTCATACACCACGTATGTTGATGATGAATTGGAGACAACGAACAATTGTGAAGTACCAAAAATATCTCGTGAGAATCAACTGCTGATAAGACTTCTCTGCTCATTTATACTCTTCTCAGCTAACTCTTTACCGACCCCATTATCATTCTGACGGCTCTTTTGTAGTAACTACTGATAGAGAAAACCGAATATGACAAACTTGAGACTGAGGT
This sequence comes from Chrysanthemum makinoi, assembly GCA_910596185.1. Taxonomy (NCBI): domain Eukaryota; kingdom Viridiplantae; phylum Streptophyta; class Magnoliopsida; order Asterales; family Asteraceae; genus Chrysanthemum; species Chrysanthemum makinoi. The sequence continues at coordinate 21,857,318 of OU343224.1, read as the reverse complement.
AAAATAACCCGAACTTATGACTTAAACTTGCATTATTGTCAGACGAAGAACCTTTTCCTTTCTCGAATTATCCACAGCTTTTTGTGACACTTGAGCACAACAACATAACTCCTTAAAAGTGATAGTTATACGCTGTGAGCACAACAACGTAACTCCTTACATCATGTATAACTAGACAACTTAAGTCTTTGTCATTCGTAACGGTTAAAGCTCGAACAAGGATCTCGAAGAATCATGCATCCAACCAACCCCGATATCTTCAGATACTAAGTACACGCACCCGTGATATCCAGCTTTAGTCTCAAATAAATAATAAAGAATTCACGCCGTAGTCACATACTCACATCTTGCGGTTAAATGCCCAAAAATAGCCTTCATTAACTGTTTAAATGAATTTTGATAATGGTTTCCCGATCTTGTCAAAAACTGTATCCCCGTGAAAATTAATCATACCAAAATACCACCCTTTTTCGCCGAATGTTATACCAAGAATGCCCATAATGTATAATACTAGAGAATTTTTAAGCTCAATCTATGTCATTCTTGTATGAAACATATCAAGTCCAACAAAAATATCAAGACTTTAAAATCATTTTAATGGGTGTATTTTTGTTTGATCACCCATGGAACATTAAAAACAAAACTCGCCCACATCAATCTGGAGGCCAAAGAAAAGCTAGTACCCGGTCCAATCCATCTTTGATATAACCGATATATAAAATTTATCAAGTGCACTAGTATCTCAACCCTAACCCTAAAACACACATCTTTATCAATCCGCTCCCATCACCACTAATTACTCACCAAAAAATAAACCTCGATCCATCATCATTTCAGTTATTACTATCAACAAATAGCACATCTTGTTAGTCGATCATCACCAATACATACGTGACCATACCGTTACCATGTTTTTAGTTGTAGCTTTATCCAGGTCAAGAAATCATATGAAAGACTTCAAGATCTTGATAAAAGGTCTCAGGTAGGTTAATATTCTTGTGTTGTATTTGAATTAAGAATGAACGAGGATAAGGAATAATATACTTGTTATCTCCTTAATCTATTAGGTTCGAACATCAACTGAAGCCAAGCTTCGAATAATGATCTGTTATGATTTCTTTCGTGTGTATGGCCTTGAGTGGTCTTGATACATATGTGAGTTACACGAAAGAAAGATTGAGATTATTTGTTTAATTTGCTTTAGAGTTTGAGTCTTGTAGTAGTGGGATGAGATGGGGGATGATATTAGGATAGTATTTGGAGTTGGTTGATATGGGTATGTGTTGAAGTTGCATTTTAATGATTGTTTTAGGCTGTGGAGATAAAACAATTTATATATAAGTCGCGAAAGGTGTTTTATTTTCAGTTTAACGACTTGTGATGAATAAACTGAAGTCCACAATAGAGTATATATGGTATTTGGTATTTGGATTTGGTCAAGTAGTCAAAGTTCTTCTTCATCTTCATCTCAGTATTTTTGTCTTTGTCGTAACTTTGTTTAAAAAAATCTTATGCGTAAACCAAGAACCTTATGCGTAAACATCTTGGTTCTGACCTTATGCGTAAGAAGTTTTGGTCGTGAAGTCTTATGCGTAAATCTTTACGCGTAAGGCTTAGACGTAAAGACCTTATGCGTAAAAACCTTACTCGTAAGGGTTACTCGTAACATGGGTTCTTACAAGTAACTTTCCAAGTTACTCGTAAACAGATTGAAGATGAGTCCTTAGACATAAAAAAGGGGTTTTGACCCTTGTTGACTTTTTCCGGCGATGTTTTCCGACCAAAGGCTCCAACCAGCATCATAAACCCAGAGAACTGACATGAAAAATACATCTTTTTTGACCCATTATGACTAAAACCAAAAAAAATCAACCATAACTAAAACCGACCTTGCTCTTGATACCACTTGTAGAATCGTTCTTATGGTTGATATGGTGAATCGGGAGGTCTTGCAAGATGAAAGAACATCATCTTCAAGTTAGAGAGAGAAAGTAGAGAGAAAAGGGAGAAACTAGTGTTTATTGATAAGGAAAATGAAAGTTACACAAAAGAGTCTCACCCTACTAGTGAAGTCTAGGAGGGTATTTATAGCCTAACACATTACAACTATTACAATATGACATAACTAGTCCATGTGTTTTGGCTAAACAAGATAGATAATGTAATCCCGTAAATGTCGTTCCATTTACGTGTTAGGAGCGATTTCAACAACTTAAATGTTACCACAATAGATTAGTTGAGTAATTTGAGTGATTTTATTTTCTTATTTCGTAAGGTGTTTGGTTGTGCAATTGAGACTAATGAATCAATGCTTAATTAAAAAAAGATCCAAAATAATACTTTGGATACATTTTCATAAGTTTAATTTAAAAGATTACTTGAGGACAAGTAAAGTTCAAATGGGGGGATATTTGATGATATCAAATAACAACAGTTTATTAGCATCATTTATCCTATGTATATTGCTTGTTTTGTATTATTTTATATGAGAACTGATACTTAATCGCTTACTTTTGTAAATCTCAGTTATAAACAAGCATTTGGTAAAATTTAGCTATTTTGGACGTAGATTGGAGCAAAATG
>OU343224.1:21738290-21854635 GCA_910596185.1 Chrysanthemum makinoi | reverse complement strand
GTTGAAATTCTAAAATCTCTTTTTGCTAGGTTTGGAACTCCACGAGGCTATAATCGCTGATCGTGATGCGCATTTTGAAATGACCAATTTGATAGAGTCATGCAAAAATATGGTGTATCCAATCCTCTCTGCGTGCCACCCCAAACAGTGAAGCAGGTGGAAGTTTCCAACCGGGATTAAAGAATTCAGAGGGCGGTTGGCTAGGTGCCCTGCCCTGTGGGATAAGCTAGATGGCGAGCCACAGGCCTTCCGTACAACTTATAACACTCCAGGGTGTACTCCATACAAAAGCTAGTACAGGAAGGCATGTCATCTACCGGTTGAGCGAGCACAAGCATCACTTGGGCCTTGAATGCTTTGATATTCTGACACCGGTGATCACCGGAAACTTCAAATGAATGAATTAAATGAACTACGTGATCAAGCATACGAGAACTCTTTGATCTACAAACAAAAGACAAAGAAGATTCATGACTCAAAAATCAAGAACCGCTTTCAAGCGTGGTGATCGAGTCCTTCTTTCAACTCAAGATTGAAGATTTTCTGAAAATTAAAATCCGGTACGGACCGACCACCATCACTAAAGTTTTTCCATATGGTGGAAATTATCACCGGCGATGGTCCAAACTTTAAAGTGAATGGTCATCCAGTTGAAGCATTATTTTGGAGAGGACATTTACTTTAGTTGTCCGGGATCTACAAACTTTCCCTATGAACCAATAAATCGGGGATCGAGGTCAAGCTTAGCGACTCTGGAATCAAAAATAGCGGCCATATGGGTTTTCACCCATATTTCCGACTTCTTTCTACTTTCTACCACCCTAGTGGCTTTGATTTTATTTATATAAGAGTTTCAAAAAATCTCTTTGCTAAATAATGGGCTGTATTTCACGTTCTATGTTTCCGCGCAACGCGGTACTTTGAATATTGAGGGCAATATTCATTTCTAGTGTGGGGAATTCTACCTAATTTTATCATGTAATTATACACGCCTAATTCCGTTTTGGCCAAAAATTTTTTTGGAGTAAGTGTTTGCACTTTTCCTCACTTTTATGGTTCTCAGGTCTAATAAACAAAAGGATTGGCTAATCCGAGAGCAAACGCGCTCTTGAGTAAAGATATCTCAAACTCAGGATTGTGGCTTTATGATTTGCCCAAAATTGTATGGTATTATTTCCACCATATCCTAAAAAGTGAAGAGAGTTGGCTAGCGCAGGTTTATGGCTTGTGGTAAAGAAGTGGAAAAACCATAATTGGTAATCAGCCCACCAAAGATAATATTGATAATTTATCTAAGAGTTGGCTAGTCCGTAAGCAAAGCTTACGGTAAAGACAAATCAAATCTGCTGGAAGCCGGTGGTTTGCTCAAAATCACATGGTTATCGAGTAATACCAAGGTTCTACTGGAACAAAACATTCGACTACTCGGAAGTATTGGCTTTTGGTAAAGAGATTCAAAACCATTAAGTTTTTAAAGATTGCTTTGGGGACTAGCAATAGTTAGTTGGGGGATTGATGAATGTGTAAATACTCATCATTTTGGTCAAATCGAGCTGCAAAGCGCTTAAAAATGCTCAATAATGCATCAAAATCTTGAAAATATCTCAAATTGCATTTTATATGTTTGTGATGCAAAATGTTTAAAATCGGATGAAAAGCGAGCAAAGTTTACATAATTGGTTTGATCCCCAAGTTTCAAAAGTTGTCGAAAATAGTCCACGTATTTTTATAAGAAAAGTCACCAAAGGTCCTTTTGGAATCATAAATTGTCATAATTAGTCCTTTGGTGAAAAGTCCAAAAGTTTTGAAATTACAGCTTTGATCCTCGGATTTTAAAATGGTCATGTTTAGTCCTTGGAGTTTCTACAATTGTAAGTTTGGCCCTTGATCTAATGGAGATTGGAAGAACCCTTGGACTACAATTTGAGATTCAGCTTTTGGTCCCCGAGATTCAATTATACACATTTGGTCCCTAGATTATTAAATGGAATCTAAGCTATCCTAGTCCAAGCCCAAAATGAAACCCCCAAGCCCAACACCCCTAATACCGGTCCGTCCCTTTTACCCATCCAACCCGCTTACCCACCTGCTTAAAATAAAAGCAGCAAACACCCTCCTTTTCTCCTCTTTTCCGACCACGCACAATACTGCAACCTCGACTCAGGCCTCTACCACACCATGTCCCTCCACCTCAACAACATCCAAGACATTTAATGCACCTCCCACTATCCCAGCCGGCATTTATCTCTTTCCATAAAAGTCATCAAGCGGCTATCCTCAAGTCTTCCATCCAACGGCTCTGAAAAGAAGTGGGAAAGCTCAAGAAAGGAAAGCATTTCTTGCATATAAAAGGAAGAAGAGAGAGGAAGAGCACTTAGTTTATTTTAAAATGTATGTCGTTTTTATATATAATTATGTTTAATTAAGCTTTAAAGTTGTAATCTTTTGTTTCATTGTACTAAACTAAAGTCACATGATAGATGTAATCTACTTTAATCTCATCAATTTCATAGTTTACTTAAATTTCATGTTTCATGGTCATGCTATTTGCATTTTCAATTTAAACTCGATGTTAAAAGTTTTAAATGGCTTATTTCTAAGCTCAAATAAGCTTATTAAAGTTCCTTAAAGCTTTTAGTTAGCAATTTAAGTTTTAAGCAACTTTTAAAAAGTCAACAAAAGTCAATGAGGAAGCAAATGGGTATAGAAATGGATATGGGTGCGGTCGGATTTGGAGTTGATTGAGTTAATGGGGATGAAATAGGCTAGGTAGGGTTCATTGGTTCATCGATTTCAAAGCCATTGGCTAAGGGACCACTGTAGAGTAATTTTCAAGTTCCATTTATAATCTTTAATTTAGATTTACAAAATAGTTTAAATTGTTTATTAAGTTTATATTCAAGTTATTAAACTCACTTTGATCAAGAACATATACTAGTTTAATGGTTAGCTTAGTTCATAATTGCATACTCGAGTCTATGAAAGGTGTGTTTGGATTTGTTGCTTAATCTGTTATAGGCTAGTTCAATTGCAGTAGATTCTTGTTGGTTCAAAGCTTGAGATTAGCTCTATTTGAACTCATTTGAGTCATTTTATTTACGTCCTACGCACTCAATCAAATTTCACCACTTTAATCTGTCTAATATGCATATCGCTGAGGTTTTGTCAAAGCAAAATCTGTGTTTTGTAGAATCCTTAGAAATAGATTGCGTGAAGCTTCATTTCATCATTATACATCACATTCAATCCACACATTTATCTCAAAGTTCATAAAAGTCAAACTTAAAAACTGCTTCATAAGTCAAAACTAAAAACCCAGTTTTACCCAACCGAGTTGAATTTTCAAGCACATTTACTGGCCAAATCAATTGAAACTGTGGGTTTAAAACTTCTACCTGGTCTATTTTCTTATTACCATTTTTATAGATTTTTGTGAATTTTTATAAGCCCAAATGAGCTTGGTTGGATCTCATTTCACGTTACAAACTCAAGATTAGGCGAGGTGTGCACGGAGTTTTTATCTGGCTCCTTGCCGAGCTCATAAGAGCTTGTCTAGGTCCAGTATTATTTGTTCTATATAGCGATAGCAGTCTAGGTTAGGTTCCAACTCTTGGTTTTAAATTTTAGCTTATTGGGAAACTTGTACTTAAGCTCAAAACTTGGTACGGAACCTTTTGCTTACATAAGCTCAAATCAATCAAATCATACAAGTTGCATTATAGAGGTTAAAGCTAGTTGAAACTTTATTGCATTTGGTACTTTTAGCATAATATAGCTTCTTTAATCGGTTGGTGCTTGTTTGTAGCTTTTGCTTAACTTAGTATTATTTATAAGCACTCTCCATTGCAGTTTCAATTTCCTTCACACAACCCTCTGTTTTTATATTTTTCCTAGATTCTCTATATTATTTTAGACTTATCTTGAATTTTTCAGATTTTTCTAGGTCTGTTTAGTATTTTTCTTCATTTTAATCAATTTTTAGTACTTTTTAATTAGCATTTAATACAATTAATTCAGAAAAGTTTCAAAAAAATAGTTTTTCATTTTTCCTAGATTAAGATAAATATAAAAAGTCAAAAAAAATATTTTTTCAGATTTTTCTTAGTTAAATTTGTATTTTTAAGTAATTTAAGTAGTTTTAAATAGATTTTAATTCCTAGAGAATACAAAAATAATCAGGAAAATACAAAAATAGTTTTGAAAATTCTTTTTAGTTATTTTAGATTTTTCTAAGTCATAATTTTATTTTTCTAGCTTTATTTCCTATTTTCTTGTATTTTAGGGTATAATTAAATAGTTAAAATTAGTTTTTAATTAATAATAATTAGATAAATAATTTTAAAAATAATTTTCTTTTTCTATAAATTTTCTTTTATCATTAGGTTTGTAAAATGTCATTTCTATATTTTTAGGATTAATATTGTTTCGATTTACATTTTCATTTGTGCGTCACGTGTTTTTAATTTAAGTTTTATAGAAAAATCAAAACATCATTTTGCAAATAGTGAAAGCGTTTATTTAATATTTTTTATCTTTTTAATTTTCTTTAATTTGCATTTAAAGCCTCTGTAATTTATAGACTTTCTCTCAGAGCTATAATCATTCAATCCCTTTTTCCGTTCAAATCTCTCGATCACTATTCGTTTGGTGATTCATCGCTTTGGGACATAACGACGGGAAACACTATACTCTCCTGATCTTCATTGCATTGGTGTTTGAACTGTTTTAAGTTTCTTACGGTTAGCCATTCACAAGTGGCTAGCTTGTGTGAGATAACTTGACGGTTTTGCACCGATCAGTCGTGTTTAGCCTTAATTGAGCACCGCTAGTAATAGTCTCATATTCATTCTCCAACTTGAAAAATCTGTTTTCCTATACTTGCCTAAAGTAAGTGTTAAAACATTGATAGTTTGCCTACGCCAGGAATACTAATCAAACAAGTAGTATATATGACTTTCTTTTCAAAACCACTTGCATTTACATATGTGTTGATTACATATTCTTGTTTGATATGATAAGTTGATTTGAAATTATCTTAGTGTTTGATAACTAGTCAAATGTGTAAATCTTAGTAAAACCACTTGCATTGCACTACGTTGTGATTACATGTTCTTACTTGATACGATAAGTTGATTTGACATTATCTTAGTGTTTGATAACTAGTCAAATGTGTAAACCTTAGTCACAGTTTATCTTTATAATGTTTGTATTCTTGTTTCATGCTACTAAACGTTTAAACCTAAACTTTATTTGCATGATACTTACTTTGAATTATTTTTAGCATGATTAACATGTTACTTATGAAATCATAATATGTCATTTTGATCGTATGATAATTTTGATATGATATATTTGTGTTTGAAAGTTATTAGTTGGCATTCATTATATCTATGTGTAGTACGATCCAAATGATACATGTTCCAAATTGTTATGTCTTAAACATGGCTTGCATTAATCTATCTTGTTTCTTTTTCGCCTTGTCACACTATTTGTTTGGTATTGCAGCACCATATAATATGTCAAAGTGCTTTTGGTATGACAAACTTTAGAAGCCTTTTTATCTTACAAATTAATCACATAGATTGTTGTGTTAATTTATAAGCCAAGTATGCTTAGCGTCCTAAGTCTAACGACAAGACAATCTCAAAATGAAATGTCTTGAATAAAGTTGTATTCTTGCATAATATGATTGTCTTGATGCTATCTTGTATGGTGATTTCTTGTCTACTTAAGTGCAATGTGTTGTTTTTGCTTATATAATATGTTATCATTTGATTTCTATCATGTTAAATCCTTTGTCACTAACAAAGTTGTTTTGTAGGTTGATAACAAATTATTTGTTATCTCAATTGGTTCTAACTTTTATGCTCATTTTCATAATCCCCTTTATTGCTCATTAGATTAGTACTATGTTTTATGGGACCCCTACACTTGCATATAGTTTAAAATCATATAGAATTAAGTTCTAGAGGGTTGGCTTTGCATTTTGTCTTTCAACCAACCTATTTCCAAATCTCATTTTTGCTTCCGCTTTCCAAAAATAACCTCCATCATTATTTAGTTATAACAATACTCTAATCCTCTTCACTTCCTATTAGGAAACCACATGTCAATCATCGATCATCTCGTATTAATCGAGAAAGTAATGTGACTTTAAGGATGAAGTTCATTGTATGCTAACCATCATCCAGAAAAAACATCACTAAGCTCATCTCTTTCGTTATCCCGAATAACCTCCTAAACACTTTGTTGTCATTCCTTATTTGATACATTACACATTATGTTGAATGTCCACCAATTAAGGGGGAGAGAAATCCATTCACATAATTATCTTTTGTCAAAATTTATGTCTCTTAGACTCTAAAATACCAACACATAGGTAAACACCACTTAGCTAAAACCCGGTTCACGAAACCACAACTAGTTCAACCTTTTTAACTCTTTATCACAAGTTTGCACCAATACCTCATCAAGTGAAAACGCATCATGTGTTTTACAAACTTCTTCATCTCCACAATCAACAAATCTAGGATTTTCCTTAAACTAGCACCTTACAACTTCACTACCTAGAACACCATCATAGGGTCACCCTTTCCTCGCTTAACGATTACATGTCATACATGTCATTGTGTCGGGCAAATGATATATTAATCAAAACCCCATTCATTCCCAACTTCTTCTCAACGCTGGTCTACACCTAACTCTCACTCATATGATGTCATTCTCATCCTCATATAGGTACTCATTATTATTAGTTATTTTACATATTGTCTTCACTTTTTTTTTTTCGTGTCAAACTCATCCATGTCGGTTAAACCATGTTAATACTATCTCTCCCATTGTCACCTAGAATAGATCATTTTTTGTATCAATCAATGAACAGAAGTTATCTTCGTCTATTCATATTTTCTTTCCTCTTCGTCTTGGTCACTTGACATTACTAAAGGATTGCATGAGTCCATATTTTTATATTTGCTATACATACGAGTTTCTAACTCTTAATAGCTTCCCTACCTAATCACCACCACCTTTCCATCTTTCACTAATCATCACCACCATGGATTCTGAAATCTTGTCATTATAAATCATGAGTCATCTAACGATTTATCACCACATGAATCCTACTAGTAAACTGACACCAACACTAGTACCACTAGCTTTAACTCTTCCATATTCCACTTCATATCTTCTTTCTACGAACCATTTTGTAGACTTTTATCATATTATATTCTCACTTTTCTTATGATTGTAATTAGGAGACTACACTTCATGAGATATTTGATTATATCATTTATATATATCACATATATACATCTTATTTTTCTTTGTAAAAAAGATGAAATATATTGCACTAATGATCTTCATTGTAGGTTCATCATCATATACACTAGATTGTATATAACTTACTCATCTAAGGATGAAGTTTGCATCAATTATTTTCTTATTTTAGGTGCTTCTTTACACCCTCGAGAAAGGAGGAATATCCTTTAAGTACTCATATAGCATCGTCTATACACTTGGTTGTATATGACATATTTGTCTAAAGACAAAGCTTCTATTATACTAATATATTTATTTGAAGGTTCATCTTGACGCCCTAGAGCAAGGGGAACTTTCATCAAGAATTTATTGAATGCACCTTATACACACTTTGTTGTATATCACTTGTCCAATGACGAATATAGTTTTGCACTAATATTTGTTTTGTAGATTTTAATCGCATTCCTGGCGCCTCAAACAAGGGGGATCAACTGTCAAGGGGGAGCATGCACGCATTTAGCATCATTCTCACTTTTCAACAAGCATTTGTGCTTCGATAAAAAGTGGAGAAAAGCAATTTATGTTGCTATGCATTTTTCTTTTTCATATATTTCTCATAATTTTTTTTGCATAAAACTAACCTTGATGTAGGTTAAGCCTCTTTATTTGATCCATGGATCGGCTACCAAACAAGGGACGGATTGAAGTGGGCGATTTAACTTCACTAGATGATGCAAGCTCGCCTTTTTGGGAGAAATTAAGTTAAACTCAAGGACACGCTTTTTGTTTTTAGACAAAAGGGGGAGAAGAGTGTAAACGGAGAAGGTAATGTAAAGGTAGTAAGGATACAGTAACTTTTACATTTTACTTTCTATTTATATCTTTGTCATCATCAAAAGGGGGAGATTGTTAGTGCAAATATTATGATATTTAATCTATACAGTCTCGTTTGTTTTGATTGATGACAAACATGTAACTTGTAATACATAACGAAAATGTACAAGTTACTTGTAATTACATTTATCTCAACATACATTCAACACCTCTCGATGTCTCAAGTCCTCGTATGTTACAACACAGGTTCGTACATGTTTGTTATGTGGCATTATGATCGAACACATTAACAAATCATTTAGAATGTTTAAAATACGCTAGAGTCACTGTATTTTAATAGATTAACCATTCTATTTCGAACCTCATTTTACATTTTGCATTCACAAGTATTTTATACAAATACATCTTTTGTAAAATGTCTAACAAATATATACTTTTATTTGTACAAGTAAAGTAACTATAATATTCATACAAGTACTAAAGTTTACTTACACTTGACAAAATATATTTTATTTTGACAAGCACTCAACTAGATATTTTATTTTAAAAAAGGTTACTTACATTTTATTTACAAGTAACTTACCTTTTTAATAAGTATATACATTTGTTTAAATGTATTTTTCATAAAAAGGAAAACACTTTTTATTACCTCATGTAGTATCATCTTAAATCTTTAAAAGATTTTAGAAAGATTTTGGAAGATATTCTAAGATATCAAATCTAATAAATTATTATATTTTTGATTACCACTTTTGGTTATAAATACCATCCCATGGTTTTCTCATATCTTCATCCCTTCCAACATATATTCTCTCTAACATTCTTTCATCACTTAGATCTATAGATAAACATGTAGTAGCATACATCAATCACCCTCACCATCACATGATCATAATGCTTCTAACATTCATCTTTGTTAAGCATATTTTTATATTTTGATCAACCAAGGAAAGTTTAGAGATCTAGCCATCCTTATTCACCAAAGCATATCAACATATGAAGATTCAAGATCTCTTGATATCCTCATTGATTGAAGACTTCTTATTTAAGAAGATCATTTAGATTAGTCATTCATATCCATTAGACATTTATGTCATGGATCATCATTGTAAATATCATTGCATCATCACAACACTTTAACCAAACTAGATTAGATGGTTTATGTGTTTGTACCATAAAACACAAGGTTTGTTATGTTGGGCCATAAAACATAGTGGGAGTGGTTGTACCCTTGAAAAGAACTCGACATTAGTTGGAAAATATTGAATAGGCGATGTTAGGTTGGTTCTACAGAGAACTAGAACCCGATATTTAGCTTTGTACCGAAAAGTGTAGCGGCATTTATAAGGTTTTCTCTGCCGAGAGGGAGCTTGTTGATTTAGTGAAGTAACTCTCAGTTGGGTACTCGGGAGTGGATTAGGCGGAGAGGAGATCCGTGGCGAACCACTATAAATCCTCGTGTTCGGTTTCACTTTCCCTTTCTTTATCTCTTTACTTTTATAATTGTTTATGATGTGGTTTGATGATGATGCTTGTGTGACAACTTGGTTTACTATGCTTTATATTAGTCATAAACAATAATTGATACTTTCATATAATAACAAGCTTCATAAGTGATTTGATACAAAAGATCTAACGATTTTAAACGGTAACGTATTCACCCCCCTCTACGTTTTCACAATATTTTTGGGAAAGGATGTGGTTTTCAAAAAGTTGCTCCCCCTCAATATGTGCATCGAGATTTGAAAGAGTTTTGCACATATTAGGGAAAACCTGCACTTAGAGACAAATCAATCACGTTTCAATCCTATTTGGTTTGATATAGATGCTCCCCTTAACATGGACATGGAAAATTTGAAATCGTTTGGCATATGTAGGGAGGAGAGCTTGCTAATCACTTATAAAACCATTTATCAATTATCGGTTTAAATCCAATTTAAATAACAAATTCTCTCCCGATCACAATTTTCAAATCATTTGAGATTTGTGATCTCTATAGATTTAAATTTATTTTGAAAGCTTTTGAGGAGAATTGTGACTTGCTTATGAAAACATTTAACCAGATAAGGATCAAATCACATTCACTTTAAACTCCAAGGATTAAACATGCTTGAGTATCTTTTGAAAACATGAAATAATCCTTGGTGTGAACCAATTGTATGACAAATAACCTTTTGATTTAATTGAAATCATTCTCCCCCTCAATCAATGACATAAGTTGTTGATTGAGAGATAGATATTTTGACAAATTTCAAGTCGGATGATTTTCAAAATTGAGTCCGAAGTATTTTTCAAAGCTATTAGTTTTCATGAGATAACAAATATTTTTCTCAGGGAAAATTTATAGAAGGAAAAAATATCTATGGAGAAACATTTGTCTTTTGGTGACAAACATTTGTTATTAGAATCGAGCAGATTTGAAAATAAGTTAAAGCATGGCTCTGTTCTCTTTTAAAAAAGCGGTATAGTCCGAAATGACTATAAACCTTTTGTTTTCTTTCTCTCAAAACATTTTTTAAATATGTACATTCAACTTTATCTAAAGACCCGTGTCACTCTTTTGAATGACAACACAAAGACCAGATGAAATCGAATAAAAGAAAAAGAAGGAAAAAATATTTTAGCTTTTTTCAAAGATTTTCGATTTTTATATTTTTTGAAATTTTATATTTTTCTATTTTCTTTTGAGGGTTTTATATTTTTGTATTTTGCTTTTTAAATAAATATTTACAAGATATGGATGAAGAAAAACTTTTTACTCGCTCGTCTTTCTTGAAGACGTTTGAGTGTTTCGGGTTGTAGACTCTTTAGTGGAAGGATAAACTCAAAACGTTCTCTCTGGAAGAACTTTGGTGAAGATGTCCACCATTATTCTCATAAAATAAAGTTCCACCACACCATTCTCCACTTGCTCCCCGATGAAATAATGTTGAATATCGATATGCTTGCTCTTGAATGTTGAACGTTGTTGCATGAGAGAGCAATGGCACTTTTGTTATCACAATACAGAGGATTTTGTTGAATTCAAAGCCATAGTCAGATAATTGGGATCTCATCCATAGGATTTGAGCACAACAAGATGACATGGCTATGTATTCTGCATCTGAGAGATAGTACTCATACGTTTCTTTGAAGACCGACTCACAAGCTTATCACCCGAAGCTGAGCACCTCTGGCGTGCTTGACGTGTATCTTGACATCCACTACATGGTAAGCATCTGCATAAGTCTGTTAGTGACATACCGATGTCTTTGGGTACCAAGTCCCATGTTGATGGTTCCTTGGAGATACCAAAGCCCGCCGCGGGGTAAGGTGCTTTTGGTAGGCTTGCTATGTATAGCACCATATGCCGAACATAATATCCGTCTTGGCGACTGTGGTACGCCGAGGACGAATCATACTCACGATATTTAGTTTTGTCAACCATGATCCACGAGGTGGTCCTCGTCCCGTTTTATACGCCACACCATGGGAGTGTCAGTGGTCACAAGAATCAAAGACAAATTTCTTTAAAATCTCATTAGCATATTTAGATTGATTGATAAAAATGCCTCCGGAACTTTGTGAAATTTGTAATCCCAAGAAAAATGACATTTGTCCCATCATTGACATTTGAAATTTGGAGCCCATTTCCTTAGAAAAATGGTCTCATTCAGGGGTCATCGAGGCAAAAATAATATCATCAACATAGATTTGAACGAATTAAGTGTTTACAAATTCGTGAACAATGTAGGATCAACTGCTCCTTTGATGAATCCATTAGATAGAAGAAACCTTGATAGCATATCATTACCATGCCTTGGAGCTTGCTTTAAACCGTAAAGGGCCTTCTTCAAGCGATAGGCATGAGTAGGATGCTCTGGATTCACAAAACCTTCAGGTTGGTTGACGTATACAACTTCCTTAAGATCTCCGTTAAGAAAAGCCATCTTTACATGTAGGATATTGGTTATTGTTTTAATCAAAGAACTTGTATAAAGATTGAATCAAACAAGAAGGTTTTAGAGAGAGAGAGATGGGTGGGATACTTTCTAGAGAGAGATGAGAGAAAAATAAGTTGTATGATTAAGAGAAATGAAAGCGCCAACCTCTCCACATGTGGAGGCTATTTATAGTTCTTACAAATAACGCCACCTACGAACGTGGATGGGCGCACATTGGGTAAAGACCCATCCGTCCTCCACGGTGTTGCTCTAAACTAACTAACTAACTAATAAATAACGAAATAACTACAAGTCTACGAGCTAACATATGCTAGACTATAATTGGGGTGACCGACACTTTAACATGGAATTTCCAATTCCTAACAATCTCCCCTAAGGGAGGTCACCCCATGAAATACATTTTGCTTCCTAGCATTCTATCTTTGACTTAGTTCTTGAGCTCGTAGACTTGAATTCTTCACTTCGCAATCTTTTGTGCATTAGTAGCGATTCTTCAAAGTCCGCATGGTTTTGTACTTTTGTAGAGGCCTTTGAACTGATCCACATCTTTGATGATCTTCGAGCTTTCATTGAGATCATCACCCACGGTAAATCTGGATCACCTTTATTGTGTTGCCATGCGTGTGAAGTTGTGACTTTCGGACCCGGCATGCTTCACACTTTTGGATCATGACATCTTTTCATCGAGTAGCTAAGCTTTTGCAGTTCATGATATTTTTGCAGAGTAGCGAAGCATAGTATAGAAATATCGAGCGGTTATGTAGATAAGCACAAGTCATGATTTCTTCAATTAAGTGTGGATGCCGTGAGCATGCGCTTTGGATTGACTCTCGAATTCGGATCAGTTGCAACCCGTCCAAATGTACTGCAAACAAATTAGCAATAAAACACACAAAAGTGTCTTTGATCACTTTTGTTGAATTGAGGTACCGCGCGGTTTCCCGTTGATCGATACAATGCTACTTGTGATCGGTAGGATTAGGAAGAATCTCGCCATGCGAGGGGTTTCGCAATTGCTCTTTGTTCCCGAGCCAGCGTCTCAAAGAGAACAATTGAGTGGAACCCAATAATTGAGATTCGATTGATGAAAATTGATTTGAAAACAATCATGTGGCTTGAAGAAAGAGTTTTGCAATACTGGCGGTTTTATGAGAAAGATCAATTTTCAATCAAAATACTTTTGTATATAAGAGAGTACACATTAGTGCTAGAGAAAAGAAGATTTGCACATCGAGCGGTTTTTCAAAAGTACTTTTCAATCGGAGATACTTTTGTGTTTGAAAACATAAGTACACATTCGATGCGCTAGAGAAAAGAAGATTTGCACATCGAACATTTTCCCAGTATTATTATCAATTCCATTCTGGACCAAGGTTGATTCAAGATTGAATCTCCCCATCGCTTTCTATCCGTTGTCACAAGCTTGATCTTTTGCAAGATCACATGTCACCCACCAAGAGCTTGTTTGATGTTGGCTCTAGAAGGATTTCCATCTTCATTGTGAATATTTTCATATCACTTTCGGATGTTAAATACCACAAGGATAATGCGTAGGACTCTTAATATATTCTTACTTTCCATTTGTGTGCCAAGTCTTCATTAATTTTGTGTCCTAAAGAGATATTGGGACGTCTCTTGGCTCTAGACACAAAAGTGCACATTTGGTTCCTATGCCGGAGACTAGGGAGAGGGTCTCCTTCTTCAATATCAACAATCTCTAAGAGAAAGTCGATAGATAATGTCGGTTCCCTGTGAGAATGAAACAATCCCTTTTAAGAGGAAATTGAGTAGCTTGGGAAGTTAGTGCAATCGCGTCCAGGTCCATGACGTCTTGTCTTCAATACCAGTGTTACCTTAGTAAACGCCAGTAGCATATGTATTGAACTCGGTTTCTGCCCTAAGGTTGAATTATTGGAGGGCTATTTCTTTTCATCCTTTTCACATTTAATTCTTTTTCATTCTTCAACCCTTTAGTGCTTACCAGAGACTTCATAACTAGAACCTTGTTGGGTTTATTCCGTTACTAGCTCGTCACCGGTGCACTCTTCCCATTTCTCATTTTTCTCCTTTTTTTCTCAACATACCTAAAGACTCTACACTATCTAGTGGATTGTCCACTGGGTAGATCCCTCCGGTTAAGGATCGTGGGAAAAATACCTAACCTCACCATCCTTATAACTCCATACATAAAGTAAAAATTACGGTCTTTTGGTACGTGTCATTCTTTCTCAAAACCAATTGAAAAATCATTTGGAAAAACAATAAAGGTACTTGTGATACGAGATCAAAGCATTTTGCACCTTAATAGTTTTGATCATTTAGAAAACCTCCCCTCAACATATGCATATGATTTAGAAATTGTTTAGCACATGGAGGCAAGAGGGCTTTGAAATATTTTCTTTGATCACAATTTTCATAGAAAAAAAAGCCATTTGATTTTCTTGTAAATTCTCCCCAATATATGCATAGGATATTTGAAATCATTTTATCACATAGAGGCAAGAGTTCTTTTGAAGTACATCCACGATTACAAAGATGTTAAGAAACCATTTGCCCTCAATATGTGCTTCAGGATTCAAAGCATTTTACATATATGAGAGCACCTCAATATTTTCATCAAATCGATCATCATTTATCAAATTTCATTATTAAATCACAAATTCTCCCCAGATCAAAATATCAAACCCTTTGAGATTTTGGATCCCAAGTGATTATCTGGTTTAGAAAACATGGGAGAATATGTGGCCTGGTTTAAATACTCATCATGTTTTGGATAAATCCTCCTCCTCAACATGTGCATTGTGTATTTGAAGTCGTTTGGCACATGGAGGCAGAGGAATGCAAAGGACTAAAACCAATTCCATTTAAGCAGATAAGAGATTTAAATCGATCTCTCCCGATCAAAAAATTTCAAACCATTTGAGATTTGTGATCCCAATTGATTTAAATCATTTAGAAAAGTTTAGGAAAAGACGTGGCAGGATTTAATTTTGAAAGATGAATAGGATAAGGCAGTTAAGACATTAAAGATTGTTAGTGTACTGATAGTTTTAAGAGATCATTAAGTAAAATAAAACAATTTCACAATCAAACAAGAACAGAAAAATTTCATTTTGTAAGATCTTTGAGTTTTAAAGAAAATCATACCATGACATAACATTAAATCTTTAGATCACCTTATTTTTGTACAATCCGGATTTTTATGAAGAAATATTGTTTGAAAATAATTTATTTTAAATCACTCTCCCATCATTACGTAGTCGTTGATTGAGTGACTTAGGTTTTGATAAAAATGAAGTTCGGTGATTTTCAAAATTAAGTCCAATTAATTTTCAAAACAAATATTTTTCCATTTTTCAAAACAATATTAGTTAAAAATTGTTTAAAGAAAATGGTATAAACACAATTATCCTGCACAAAGATACGTTAGGTGGTTGAGAAGCTTCGTTGTTTTTAGTAGGGCAGGAAAGCCGTCTGGCGATGCGGTGAGACTACCGTTGCATTTTAATATAGAGGTCAAATTAAGCTCCTTCTTCAATCACTTAGAGAAAACTATCTGGCGATCGGTGGGACCTCTTACGTTGCATTTATGCCTCTGCATGGAAGTCCGTTAAGCTCAGTTTCTTCATTTGTCGATTTGAGATATAGTTGCCTTTTCCTTTCGCATCCAATCATCATCGTTGTGGGATCGGATCGGAACATATTCTTATATACCAAAATACGCATCGTTAGTGAACACATCTGGATATATGGTGGTGGGCATCTACCCAACTGACGATTGAGCTAATTAAAGTCAATCAAACATATCATTACGATCATAAAAGGCATGGGAATAATGTGACACTCAACCTCAATCATCTATCCTAACAATCATATCCTAAATTCTAGTCCTTGACATAGGAAAATATCATTTTAATTAAGCATGTAGGATAATTAAGAAAGCCCGTTAGATGATATAGATTTGAAAACATTCTCCCCTCCCGATCAATGACTTATTTTTGGAAAGATTAAAGCGTTGGTTGGGTTTCAATTACGAAAACTACGGCCCATTAATTTAAAGCAACTCATTTACCACCATTTTTTAGAAAACAACAAAATATTTTAAAATTTTAGGCGGAAAAACATTTGTGTGTAAGGCAATGATCAACCGACCGCCACCAATTGTTTTGGATAAGTGCCACGATATTTTTGAAAAATGGTTTAGCGTGCACTCCTTTCTTGAAGACGGGTTGCATATCACGGAAATAATAGCAAGCCATGGTTTTAGCGCGGAGTTCTGATCGAAATAGCTTGCAAGCCATCATTTGAAGCCAGTTCTGATCACGGAAATGGCGTAAGCCATCATTTTGAGACATGTTTTGAAAAGAATATTTACCTCCACCTTCGAACTTCATCTATGGTCCCGTCTAATTATTGAATAACATTTCTAAGGCCAGTAGATGTTATAGATACTAGAAGACATGTCTTGAAAGTTAATTTTGGTATTTTCAATTTCTGATTTTTATGGGCTTTGTTGATTTTATATTTTTCTATTTGTTTTGTTGGTTTTATATTTTTGTATTTTGCTTTTGAAAATATTGCTTGATAGAAATAGTTGAAGATGATACAAATACGAGGATAAGGAGATCGTTTGACACTTTGTAGAAGATAGAAGACATCATCTCTTAAACTTTCACCACCAAAAGCATTTGAGGCATCAGAAAATCGTTGGAACATGAGGTATCCAATTTGGATCTTTGGTAGCTTCCCCCGAGACCGAAAAACATCGAATAAAGACCATTTCCTAAGAGTAGAGTTGAAGACAAAGCGTCTTATTGAATGAGCTCAACACCACGAAGAACTTGAGAACAAAGTAACAAGTTTGAAACTTGATCGTCTCGATTTGGACATCAAATCGGAATAACCGATTAAGACCCGATCACATGAACTTTGTTAATGTACGTCCCGATGCACATTACTCTTGAGATTGACCCGATTTATTGTCTATTAGGGAATAATAAATCAACATCTTCATTTTACCAAATTGCAATTCCAGTTATCTTCCATATTACCAATCGGTCGATAATGTACACAAGTACCAAACCAGTAGAGACGCACGACATCAGTAACTAGTTGAATAGATCTTCTCTCAGATGTCAACTATGAATAACTGGCCATTAAGCTTGTAACATATTGGATTTCACAAACACACTAAACCATAATCACAAATTGTACAAGATGGTTATTAGAGAGATAAAGTTAGAGGTTTAGGGAACTTAGTGAGAGAAAGAAAAATCTTATTATGAGCTCCAACTCTCTACCTTGGAAGGTAGAGAGTATTTATAGTCTTACAATAAAAAGCGCCACTGGCGACAACGGGCTATGGATCGGGCATACGGTGGGTAAAGACCGTCCGTCCTCCCGCGGTGTTACTAAACTAAATACTACTTAACATAAAATAACTACACTCTGAGCTTTCTACGAATATATATACTTGAGGTGACGACTCTTTAATACCGGAATTTCTAATTCCTAACAATCTCCCACAAGGGAGGTCACCTCAAACACACATTAAACTTTCATTGAATACAAACAGATATTACATTATAAATTGTTCTTGCACTCTTGATGTAGAACTTTGCTCTGGCTTCGTAGTCATTGATTCTACTCATTGCATGTTTGGTTAATCCAAGTGGAGGTCTTTTACTAATCCACGTGATAATGAGATTTGAGCGGCTTTGAGATCATCGGCCGCATTAAATCTCTGACTCTTCCTTTGTGGTGTTGATATTATGTGATGTTGTGACATTTAGACCGACATGCTCACATTCTGGATCATGATTTCTTCTTATCGAGTAGCGGATAAGCTTTCGTTGATTCATGATATTGGCAGCAGCGTAGAAGAAGCATGGAGTGATAATATCAGAGTCATTGATGCACTAATCATGATTTCTTTAGAAATGAATGTGTGTGTGAGCATGCGGTATGGATTGACCGCTCCATTACGATCATTTTGCAAGCGTCAGGTGTACCTACGCATACATGATTAGCAATAAAGCACTGCGAAGTGTCTTTGATCACTTTCGAATTGAAATTACACGGCCCACGGTTCCCGTTGATCGGTACAAATCTGCTGTGATCGGTATAATTCGAAGAATTTCCTTGGCGAGGTTTCGCAGCTTTGCTCTAGTTGTTCTCAAACCGGAACGTCTCAAAGACAACAGAGTGAGTGAACCAGTAATTGAGATTCAGCGATTGATGAAAAGAGATTTAAAAAACAATCATGTATTGCTCAATAGAAATTGTTTTTGCAATACAACGAAGGTTTTAATGAAAATCAATTATCAATCATAAACACCTTTTGATTTGAAATATTAGTACACGGTCGATGTGCTAGAGAAAAGAGTTTTTGAGCATAATGACCGGGTTTTCAAAGGTATCCGTCAATCCATAACTGAACCGGGATTGATTCAAAAGATTGAATCACCCATTGTTTACTGTTTAGTTGTCACATGGTTGATCTATAGAATAGATCTCACATGCCACCCACCAGGAGCTTGTTTGATGTTGGCTCAAGAAGGCTTTCCATCTTCATTGTGAATATGATTGCATATCACTTTCGGATGTTACGGCAATACCACAAGGATCTGAAGGACTCAAGATATTATATCTCTTTCCACATTGTGTGAAACAGAGAGTCTTCATTGAAAGTGTCCTAAGGAGATTTATTGATGATCTCGTGGCTCTAGACTCAATTTGTGCATATTTGGTTCCTATATCGGAGACTAGGGAGAGGGTCTCCTTCTTCAATATCAACAATCTCTAAGAGAGTCGATAGATTATGTAGGTTCCCCGTGAGAATGAAACAAGCCCTTTTAAGAGGAAGTTGAGTGGTTTGGAAAGTTGAAGTGCGATCGTCCTTTGGGTCCATGGCGTCTTGTCTTCAATACCGATGTTACCTTAGTAACCACGGTAGCATATGAATTGAACCCAGTTACTGCCCTAAGGTTGAATAAATGGAGGGCTATTTCTTTTCACCCTTTTCACATTCAATTCTTTTCATTCTTCAACCCCTTCAGTGCTTACCGAGACTTCATAACTAGAACCTTGTTGGGTTTATTCCGATTACTAGCTTAGTCTCGGTCCGCTCTTCCCATATCTCAATTTTCTCCTTTTATCATCATACCTAAGAACTCTACACTAACTAGTGGATAGTCCATGGGTAGATCCCTCCGGTTCTGGCGGATCATGGGAACAAATACCTAACCTTATCATCCTTATATCACCATACATAAAGTAAAGTTGGTCGGTCTATTTGGTATTGTTCATGTGCCATTGGAACCAATTGAAAACCATTTGAAAATCAATCCAGATACTTGTGATATTTTATCAAAGCATTTTGTACCTAAATTGTTTTTGATATTTTTAGAAAGAGAGCTCCCCTCAACATGTGCATCATGTATTTGAAATCGTTTAGCACACGGAGGCAAGAGAAAGAATCAACTTCTTTGATTTCCAATTTCTAAAAGATATCATCATCACTTCCCAATCATTTGATTAAATACATAAAGCATTTTGAGGAAGGATGAGGTTTTCATAATTTTGCTCCCCCTCAATATGTGCCTCGAAGTTTGAAAGAGTTTTGCACATACAGAGAACACGCATATTGATCACGTTTCAAATCATTGTGGTTTAAGATAGATGCTCCCCTCAACATGTGCATGGAAAATTTGAAATCGTTTGTCACATTAGGGAGGAAACTTGTACATCCTTATAAAACAATTGCAAACCATTTGCGAATTATCAGTTTAAATCCAATTTAAATCACAAATTCTCCCCGATCACAATTATCAAATCATTTGAGATTTGTGATCTCTGTAGATTTAAATTGATTTTGAAAGCTTTTAAGGAGAATTGTGACTTGATTATGAAAAGTTTTAACTGATAAGGATCGAATTATGAGACTTTAAACTCCATTGATTAAACATGCATGATTATCTTTTGAAAACATAATAACCAAGGTGGTACCATTGTTTGAAAAATACACTTTTTGATTTAATTGAAAAACCATTCTCCCCTCAATCAATGACATAAGTTGTTGATTGAGAGATAGATATTTTACAAATTAGTTTGTTGATGATTTTCAAAAATTGAGTCAGTTAAATTTTTCAAAGCAATTAGTTTTCATTAGATAGTAGGTGATTGTTTTATAGAATCAGAGAATGAGATTTGAAAAACAATTTAAAGCATGGCTCTGTTCTTTCATTGAAAAGCGGGTTATTGCCTGAAATGACAATAAACCATTGTTTCTCTTTCTCCCAAATTTATATTTATTTATTTATTTATTTATTTATTTTTAACATTTGAACAACATCTAAAGTCCCGTGTCATTCTTTGAATGATAGCATAAAGACCGTAGATATTATCGAATTGAGAAAAACATGACAAAAAGGACAATATTTTTTGAGGATTTTCGAATTTTTTTTTTTATTTTTTTTATTCTATTTTTATTTTTAATAATTATTTACAAGAGATAGATGAAGAAAGACCTTTACTCCTCGTCTTCCTCATGAAGGCGTTTGAGTGTTTCTGGTTGAAGGCTTTTCAAGCCAAGTCGTGGAAGAATAAACTCAAAGCGTTCTCTTGGAAGAGCTTTGGTGAAGATGCTGCTAGCTGGTATTGATCCTCACAAAATAGAGTTCCACCACACCCTTTTCCACTTGTTTCCTGATGAAATGATGTCGAATATCGATATGCTTTGCTCTTGAGTGTTGAACGTTGTTGCATGAGAGAGCAATAGCACTTTATTATCACGATCAGAGGGATTTTGTTGAATTCAAAGCCATAGTCGGATAATTGGGATCTCATCCAAAGGATTTGAGCACAACAAGATGACATGGCTATGTATTCCGCCTACGTAGAGGAATAGAAGTACTCATTTGCTTCTTTGAAGACCAGCTCACAAGCTTATCACCCAAAAATGAGCACCTCAGGGCGTGCTTGACGAGTATCTTGACACCCTGCATGATCATCGCATATCTTTGTTAGTGACATACCGGTGTCCTTCCGGTACCAAAGTCCCATGTTGATGGTTCCTTGGAGATACCGAAAGACCCGTTTAACCGCTTCAAGGTGCTTTTTGATAGGCTTAGCCTAGTATCTAGCACACATGCAACAGCGAACAAATATCAGTCTCTTGGCTGTGAGGTACATCAGGGATCCGATCATGCTACGATATTTCGTTTGGTCTACCATGATCCTGAGTCCTCATCAAGCTTGGTTCTTCAATCATGGAGTCAACGGGTCACTTGAATCAAATCCAAATTTCTTTAAATCTCATTTGCATATTTAGATTGATTTATGAAAATGCCTCCGGGACTTTGTGAAATTTGTAATCCCAAGAAAAATGACATTTGTCCCATCATTGACATTTGAAATTTGGAACCCATTTCTTTTGAAAAACGATCACATTCATTGGGGTCGGTCGAGGCAAAGATAATATCATCAACATAAATTTGAACGTGAATTAAATGTTTGCGACTTTTGGTGAACAATGTTGGATCAAGCTGCTCCTTTCTGAATCCGGTGGATAGAAGAAACTTTGATAGCGTATCATACCATGCCCTTGGAGCTTGCTTTAAACCATAAAGAGCCTTCTTCAAACGATAAGCGTGAGTAGGATGCTCTGGATTCACAAAGCCTTCGGGTTGGTGGCGTAGACGACTTCTTTAAGATCTCCGTTCAGAAATGCCGTCTTTACATCCATCTAATAGACTACCATGTTCTTGCTTGCAGCATTAGCCAAGAAGATTCGATTGCCTCGATTGAGCAAGCTGGAGCAAAAGATTCTTCAAAGTCAATACCCTCCTCTTGGCGGTATCCTTTAGCAACCAATCGAGCCTTGTTCTTTAACACATCACCATGCTCATCAAGTTTCACTTTGAAGATCCATTTTAGAGCAATGATCATAGCACAATCTGGGCGGTACTAATTCCCATACAACTAGTCGATCAAACTCATGAATTTCTTCTTGCATGGCATTGAACCATTTGTCTTCATTCATGGCGGTTTTAACATCTTTTGGTTCGATCTTAGAGAGTATGGAGTTGAAGAAGCACCATAAGGCATCGGTTGCAAGTTGTTTCCGTGTGGACTGGGCGAGGATTTCCAATGATTTTGTCTAATGGATGATCGTGAGTCCATTTTCTGAGGTGTTCATGTGGTTGTTGTTGAGGTGAAGTAGCGAGTCGATGTCTCCTATAGAAGATGGTTCGGATGATGATTGAGGAGCAAATATGTTTTCAAATGGAGCATCTTGGTAGTAGCAAAGGGATTAACTTCATCATTGATCGAAACATTTCCATGATGTACACTTGATGATTGAAGATTTGTTGATGAACCAGGTTGGTCAGCGTGGCGCTTCTTGCTTAATGACATATAAGTTGAAGGGTTAATTTCATTGTGACAGGGGATAGAGCGACCTCTTTGATTAGATTGACATATCATTGTTACTTGGCTCAAATTGTTCATCAAACATTGGATCAAACAATTTCTTTAAATCATCTTCGAGGGGTACATATGGAGTTGCTGATGAGGAGTTTGGTACAAGAGATGAACCAATGGGACTGTTTTGAAGTGCGGGTCGAGCTGGAATGTCCAGAGCCATTTGACCGGTCGACTCATCAAACTTGTAACGTGAATTGTTTCCTTGATATTTCGGGTTCTCTTGTTGTAGATTCGGTAACCTTTTTTGTTTGGTGCATAGCCTACAAAACTCCAATGTCCGCTTTAGCTCTCAGTTTTCCTAAATCTTGACCATCATTAGTTGGATAACATAATGCACCAAACACACGAAGGAATGAAAGATTAGGTTTTTCAGTTGTGGACAAGTTCATATGAGTTTTTCCATGAGCGGTGTGAATCAGGGATCGATTTTGGGTGTAGCATGCAGTGGCAATGGCTTCACCCCAGAGAAACATTGGAACTTTTGAGTAAATCGGCGCATTGTTCTTGCGGCTTCCACAAGAGTTCAATTTCGTCTTTCAACTACACCGTTACTGTTGAGGAGTTAGAGGAACACTTCTTTGATGAATGATTCCAATACTTTCATAAAACTCACCAAGTTGTTTGTTAACAAACTCGGTTCCATTTTCGTTCGATGATTACGACCGTTTTGTTAAGTCGAACACTGCATTTTGTTTGATGAGTTTGATGATGATATCCGGAGTTTCATCCTTTGTCTTAAGAACTTTACCTAGTTGAATCTAGAGAAATCATCAACCACAACTAACACATATTTCTTCCCAAATATATTATGCACTCTCATGGGTCCACATAAGTCCATGTGAATTGTATGAAGAACTTCGTATTGAGTTTGTAGGTTTGGGTTTATGGGCATACTTCTTGCTTTTTCCCAATTGGCATTGAACAAAGATGATCCTTTTCATACTTTAGTCTAGGTAAACCTACAACTAAGTCCTTTACGGAGAGATCATTGATGGTACCGAAGTTCAAGTGATTGAGACGACGATGCCATAACCATGACTTTGTTTTGGAAACCATTGACAACAAGCAAATTGGAGAAGACTTCATCATATCTTCGATAGAGATGGTGTATAGATTTGAGCCACGTGAGCCTCTTAAAAGTTCCTTACCATCAAGTTCTCTAACGAAACAAGTATGTTTTAGAAGGCTACTTCTAGATCGAGAATCGTAGAATTGACCAGAGAGAACGAGTTATGACCAAGACCTTCCACATAATATACCACAGGAGATAACACTTTTACCGACAACATAATCTCCATAACCCATAATTGCACCGAAATGATCATTCCCGAATCTAACTGTCCCGATGAATTTGCTCACGAAGTTCATGAGCTGACCGGTCTCGGTCATATGCTTGGAGCGACTGAGTCCAGTACCACATAACGATTTGAGCGATCTGCGGTTGAACACAAACAAGAATGGATAAGTGGATAATTGGGATCCCCATGCAAGAATGGGTTCCACTTGGTTAGTAATAATGAATGGAACACCCATCGAGAAATAGAAACATCCATATCAGAAGTAGAAACAATGGAAATCATTGGGAATAGATGCAATGCTGGTATGCGTATTTGACCTATTCAAAGTATGTTCACTTCTTAAGGGAATAGTTCTACCAAGGCATCCATTTTCTAGTGGGCATAGTCTTAGCGGTTTGAGGGCAAAACTGATTATTCTTATGGCCAAAAGGTATCCAATAATAACCTATCTTTATAAATGTTCTTCTGTGGGTTTCCACTGTTTTCTAACAATCTTTCGTCTTTGCCTTTTAGCCTTCTTTGTGCGATTATTAGCATTAACAATTTTAAGCTGGGCATTTGTGACATTAGGACAAAGCATTCACACCACATTCATGATTAGCAGCGGATTCAAGCGGACATCATTACAAGGTTTGCAAATAGTATCGAATGAATTAATTACGATGCGCCTAAGGCTAATACTCGAATCAACACGATTCGTTTTATTCAACTCAAGCTTAAAGTTCCTAGGTTGGTCTTCTACTCTCTTCCAATGCACATTTTAGCTTGCAAGGTCCTATCATTCCTTGTATTGTCTTGAGACTTTGACATGCTTGCTTTAATGTTCACTTGATTACTCTGTAGAGGGAATTATGGGAACATTAGTTGGTTGATCTACTTTTTCATTCTGAACTAGGCGTGCAAGGATCTGTATTACTAGACGACACATTGATGTTTACTTTCTTAAAACTGGGCCTAGAATGGTTTGAATGATTGGCACTAGGCATAGAACAAGGCATCACAGCTTTGCCTTTTGCACCTAAGGATAAGGATTTAGGACATGTTGCAATTACACATTCTAGCTGCTCTTGAGATCGTTTGGCCTGGAGGCAAGCAAACCTAATTTCTCTATCAAGAGGTTTGTTAATGAAATCCTCTTCGACAATCTCACGGAGACATTCTAGACTATCCTTAAGGTAAGCACAGTAGTCATGAAAAACATGTTCATTATTCCTAAGATGAGGAGGAATATATTTAACTGTCACAGTGTATTTGCGATCTAAGGGTGACTTTGAGACAACATTCTTATTGAAAACAAGTGGCGGTTTCCCATTTCCACGACTTCTCGATTCTCAATTTCCTTTTGTAAAGACGTTATTTTTCGTTGTTTTGGTCACGGGTGACTTTCATTGAATCATATAACTCTTTAAAGTGTAGTTTAACTTTTCATTTTCTTCTAGAAAACTCTCGTTTTCCTTTTGTAAGGCATTAACTAAGTTTTGAAGATGAAAAGTTTGAGAATCTCTTGAGAATCTAAAGGAGGAAGCATTTGGGATCCGGTCACATTGTTCTTTTCACCCTTTAATTGAGAGATTTGGGCTTTCAACTTTTTGATCGTGTTACAATGAGCTCGAATCTGTTCATCACGTTTGCTAATTTCAAAAGCTGCATCAAATTCAGGGGCATCAAGGATGTCTTGATATTTGAGGTTTTAACATTTTCTTTTAGATGTTGATATTTTAGTTGTAAATCAAAATGTTCAACTTCTAGTTTAGAAAGATGCTTTACCAAATTATCGTGATCATCCGGATCAATTTTCTCATTAAGTTTCGAATTAATCTTTTCAAGCTCAATGACACGATCATGAGAGACTTTCGGAGCAACAGATAATTCATGAAATTGAGAAGCATTAATGGAACAATTAAGTAGCGATGTAAAACACATCTTGAGCAATACATTAGAAATAAGATTCTCATTCAAGGTATGCAAGTTCTTCCTCTCAATCTCATTATATTTTAATGCTCGCTCATAGTCACTAACCTCAACTATCATTGCATCAAATTCCTTTTCCATTCCTTTAATATCTGAATTAATCCCCTTTTTAAGACTCTCAAAATGATCTTTTAGTAGTTTGAAAAAGGCATGACCTCGATTAGATAGCATTCTTTTGTTTGTTCAAAACCCCTTTCCCCTTGATTATCGATTGGGTGTGATCCTTTTTTTACAAGTTTTCTCAAAATCGACAAATAGTTGAAGAATAACATATTGGATGATTAAGGTCTTGCTCTTAGTGGCAATAGTTCTAGGAACTAAATGCATTGGTGTATTGGGAGGATACACAGTCGCTGAAGGCATTTTCCTAAAGGGGGGATTTGTTACAACAAGATTCTCTGCTTTTTGCTTATCTAAATCCTTTTTCCGGAACACTTGTTCGGGTGTTAACAATGTTCGAGGCTTAAACTTGTTCAAGGAAATCCAATTCTCCTTCTTGTAATCATGGGGTGTGATATTTATTTTCTTCTCTTTACATTTAGGATCATCTAGTTTCTTGTTCATCTTTTCCCTAGTGACTTCATCCGATTTCTTATCTTCCTCGGTGCACTCAGTATAACTAGGTTTCTGTCTAGGCTTAAGAATTTCATTGCCATCATAAATAACCTTATGGGAAGCTCTAGCCTTTTTAACAACTTAAGGTTTGGTTCCTCAACAAGGGGAGTACTATGCTTATCACTCAACACTCTGTGCTTAGTGATTAAGTGAGCGATCTGATGGTATTTCCTTGTAAGTACAACTTATTTTCAAGCTTGTTTTTCAAGGTTTTTAGATTAGAAAAATCATTCAAAAGTTTTGATTCCTTAGCGCTAAATTCTTGCTTAAGCATTTTAACATTTTCTTGAAGTTCTTGTTTTTGCTTAGCGGTTTTAGAAAGCTTTTCTTGTAAGGAGTTTAACTCTTGTTTTAATACTTCTTCTCTAAACCTACTTTTCTAATAGTTTTACGCATTTGGTCATCCATTTCCTGCTCACGGGAGGTCAACTCAAATTTAGCACGTTGTTCATAAATAGCAACACGTTCTTTATAGGCATTCAGAGAGATAACGAGAATCATCAGAGGCACATGTGGTGTATTCATCAAAAACATAGTCATCGTTGACTGTAGAAGATGCATCACTTGGTACAACTTCACTTTCACTTTGTTTCACATATTGATCATATGGGACAACATTGATATTATCCATATCTTCAATATTTGACTCAATAGTTTCAGTTGATTGTACTTTGTCATGCATCTTTTGCATATCGGCATCATCATTATAGTTTTAGTACCTAAGAAATGAGTTTGTCTTTGGATGGACCAGCTTGTGGTGAAGATGAGACCTTAGGAGAAACCATTGGAGAAATGCTAGCCATGAAAATTGTTTGTGCAATAGGTCCATCATCAACATCAGAGTCGTATGCATCACGATCATCGGCTCTTGAAAGACATTCGATGATTGTGACCTATCTCTGAATAGGCTGCTCATCCACATCGCATCATACGTCTTGGCATTTCCTGTGAGCAAGAAATAACAACTCTTCTTCATTCAAAGCTACACCATTATCACAGGCTTGAACAAGCAACATCTTATCACTGAAGTATTCAGCATTTTGAGGGCGTTTTGGCGATGTGCAGTTCCTTGCAATGTGACCCTCACCTCCACAGTTGTAACACTTGATCGTCTTAACTTGACCTTGATTTCCATTTCTTCCCCTATTGATCGGTGCTGAACCGTCAAGTTTTATCACTCAAGCCTGCCACTTGTGAATGGCAAACCGTAACAAACTCAAAAGCGGCTCAAACACCAAATGCAATTTAAGATCAGAGGAATATATAGTGTATTCTGGTGCGTTAAGTCCACGGAGGATGAATTGGTGTTTAACACAATCAGATGTCGAATGATCACTAAGGATAGTGATCAAATAGGGTTTTGAGTTATTTAAAACTAAAGGGCTAAAATGAAAATTAAAGGAGATTAAAAAGATAAACTATCTTAAATAAAGCGCTATCACTATTTTTATAATGATGTTTTTGATTTTACTGTTTTATAAAACTGAGATTAAAACTACGTGGCATTACAAATAAAAGCGTGAAACTTACACAATATTAACCCTAAAAATATGAAAATGATATTTTTATAAACCTAATGATAAAAGAAAATTATTAGAAAAAGAAAATTATTTTTACAACTAATTATCTAATTATTATTAATTAAAAACTATTTTTAACTAATTAATAATAACCTAAATTACAAGAAAATATGAAATAAACCTAGAAAAATAAAATTATGACTTAGAAAAATCTAAAATAACAAAATAGAATTTTCAAAACTATTTTGTATTTTTTAGATTATTTTCTATTTTTTTATGAATATTAAACTATTAAAAACTAATTAAATTACTAAAAATTACAAAATAAACTATGAAAAATCTTGAAAATTACTTTTTTTACTTTTTATATTTATCTAAACTTAATAAAAATGAAAATTGTTTTTTTGGACTTTTAAATTATTTATATAAAAGCTATTTAAATAATCCTAAAAACTGTTTTTAATTAAGAAAAATAGCAAAACAACTTAGAAAAATCTGAAAATTTCAGGAAACTCTAAAATAATATTAGGAAGCTATGAAAAATGGAAAAACATGGGGTTGCTAGGAAGAAAATGAAACTGATGTTCAAAGTGCTTATAAATAAGCACTATGAATAAGCAAATGGAATCCAAAAGCCACCAAACTGATAAGGAAGCTATAATAAGCTAAAATAACTAAAATGGAACAAGCTTCAACAAGTCCTAACCCACAGAATCACAAGCTCCAATTGATTGATGTTTTGAGCTATTAAGCTAAAAGCAGTGAAAGGGGTCCTACTTTGGTGATGAATAAGCAAGCTGAATAAGCTAGAAACTAGAAAGTAATTATTGGAACCTCAAGATAACCTGGCTAACAATATGTAAACCAAAAATCAGACCGGAGGTGCTTTCAGATGAGCTACGGATAAGCTTAGCAAAAAATCTTGGAAACTCTCAGACTCTAAGCGAGCTTTGGAGCGGGCACATAAGCCCTACTTGAGGAGCTTATTTGAGGCTTAAGAAAAATCTCTAAAATTTAACAAAAATCATGATAAGTATTTTGACCTGTTGAAGTTCTTAATTCCAGAGTTTCATTTGATTTGGTCCAAGAATGAACCCAAGAAAAATCTTACTAGATGGTTAGAAAGCTGGTTTTTCAAAATTTTGACTTTGACAAGTTATAAGCAGTTAGACTTTTATGAGATTTGATCTCAATTTAAGGACTAATCATGATGTTTATGATTGAAATGAAACTAGATTAGGCTATTCTCTTGAATTCCAAACATGAAACAAGAATTTGATTTCTAAAACTCTTATGATAAGCATAATGAGAGCAGTTATAAGTGATTTTGACTTTTCAATAAATAAGGTATGGTTTTTATTGTTTGTATGAGTCTTTGAATACTAATATAACATGAAACAAGTTCAAGCAATAACACAAACAACCATTAACACAGTAAACATAACAAATCCAAACAATACTTTCGAAGCTGATTTGATGTTTTTCAAAGGATAACACGATTAGACATTGGTGTGGATCTCAGAACTTGTATTATCACTTAATAAGACTATTTAAGCACTAAACAACAACAATAACATCATTGAACTGAGAAATTACAATTATGCTAAGAAAGCATCAAAATGAGATTTTTACTAACTCTTGATTTAAAAGAACAAACCTCTGGTTTTAAAGCTTAGATATACTTAATTATAACTAGTGATTATTAAGAAATAGATATTACAACTCTTGGACAACTGAAACAAAGAAATGCAAAAATGATCAAAAAACGACTTACAAATGGCTTCCAAGGCCGAGAACCAAGGCATAAAAACACAACCTAAAGCTTCCCAAGAAGCACTAATCCCAAGGCCATCCACTATATACCCTGCTCCAGCCTTCTTGAACCTTGCACCATGGATTTTTTTATTTTCACTAATTTATTTGGTATTTTTATGAATTTTTGTGCTTTTGATACTAAACTTTGTTTTAAGATATCTAAAAGCTTGAATAAGCTTTATAAGGAGCTTATGTGAGCTTCTAAGTCCAAACTAACAAGCTAGCGACAACATTTAATGTAATATGAGATTCCTTTGAAATTTGAAAATTCACAAACTGAGATTGGAACTTGAATACTGAAATTGATTATTGAAAAGGTTTCAAAATACACTGAGAATACTTAATAAAGTGCTTGAGAGCTAAGAAATACACTGGAAATAGAAAATTAACTAAAACGACATAGATTAAGCTAAATTACACTAGATATGTTACAATACTGCTTCTTTCTCTTTCTTTATAGACTTCATTTCATCCTTGTCGACCTCGATCTAAACCACCAATCTTGACCATTGATTTGAGCCAGATAATCAGTTTTGACATTTGTCACTTTTGGCGCCATTTTTCAAAGAGTAGGTTTTCTGAATTAATTGGCTTTGTTTGATAGTGGAGGTGGAAGGGGAAGGTAATCAAGTGTAGAAACAGCTGGAAATGGTGAGGTGGAGGTGAAACCATCACTGGTTTTGGCTAAACCATTGTGGGAGAGAAAGTGAACAGTGTTTGGCGGTTTTGCTTGTTTGACCGTTTGACCGGGTTTTAATAACGGGTGTTGGGTTTGGGCTATGGATTGGGCCAGCCGGGTTTGGACTTGGATATTGGATCCGTTTGGTTTGTAGCTAACAACAAGGACCATTTATGCAATTTTAGCAAACTTGAAGGACTGATCTTGAATATTTTCCAAAGCTCTCACAAGGATTAAAACTGCCAAATGTGATTAGTACAAGGACCTTAATTGATAATTTCCATTTTTGTAAATCCAGGGACCAAAGCGTCAAGTTTGAAACTTGAGGGACCAAACATGTAATTTCTCTATAAACTTATCATAAAGGACCAATTTTGTCATTTATTAATAATACAAGGGTGTTGTTTGAATAATTTCTATTTTTGAACACCCAGGGACTATTTTGACATTTTTGTAAAGTTGAGGGACTAAAGTTGTCATTTTGTGATTTTTGAACTTTAAAAGGTTTGTTTTGACAACTTTTGAATCTCATGGACCTAAAATGATATTTTACAAGTTTTTGAATTACCAGGGACTAATTTTGACAACTTTTGTAACTTGGGGACT
Source organism: Chrysanthemum makinoi (assembly GCA_910596185.1). Lineage (NCBI taxonomy): Eukaryota > Viridiplantae > Streptophyta > Magnoliopsida > Asterales > Asteraceae > Chrysanthemum > Chrysanthemum makinoi. The sequence goes on along the minus strand of OU343224.1, from coordinate 21,823,608 downwards.
AAAATGCGCCAATTATGCAAACTTAATACGTTTTTCATCAGATTTTGATGTTTTTGCATTTAAAACATATAAAACACTTGTTTGTGATATTTTTATCATTTTGATGTGTTTCTGAGTGTTTTCAGATGTTTTTGGCATTCTAACAGTATAAAAATGATGAGTATTTAGACACTCATCAATCCCCCACACTAAGATATTGCTAGTCCCTAGCAATGATTTGAGAAAATTTAATGGATTTCATCTCTTTACCAAAAGCCATTACTTCTGGAGTAGCCAAATGTTTCAGTTCAAGTAAGAACCATGGTACACCGATAACCATGTGATTTTGAGCAAACCACCAGCTTCCAACGGATTTGATTTTGTCTTTACCAGAAGCCGTACCCTCCTGGACTAGCCAACTCTTAGATAAATTATCAGGATTATCTTTGGTGAGCTGAATACCAATTATGGATTTTCCACTGCCTTTACCACAAGCCATAACCTTGCGGGCTAGCCAACTCTTCACTTTTTAGGATATGGTGAGTTGAGAACCATACAATTTTGGGCAAATTGCAAGCCATATAAATGCGGTTTGAGAAATCTTTACCAAGAGCCGTTTGCTCCTAGATTAGCCAATCCTTTTATCTTCTGAGACAAAGGCGGTTGATAACCAATTGAGTAAGTGTAGAACACTTACTCCAAAAAAATTTGGCCAAAAGCGGGGGTGGGTAGATAATATATGATAAAATTCGCGAGAATTCCCCCCCACACTTAGAAATGAATATTGCCCTCAATATTCAAAGTACCGGCGGTTATGCCGAAACAAAGAACGTAAAAGGGAAATATTACGGCCATTATTATGAAAGATTTTTTTTTTTTTTTTTTTTATATACAACAGCGGGGGGCAACTCCCTCACACTAGGGTGGTAGAAAAGGGGTAAGAAATCAGAAATATGAGTGAAAACCCATATGGTGTGTGCTAATGTTTTTGATTACCGAGTCACTAGCTTGACTCGATCCCGCATTCATTGGTTCATGGGGAAAGTTTGTAAATCCGGGACAACCACGGGTGGAATGTCCTCTCCAAAGTAATGCTTAACTCGATGACCATTCACTTTAAAATTAGGACCCTCGGGTTGAGATAACTCAATGGTGCCATAAGGATAAACCTTAGCAATGGTGAATGGACCAGACCAACGGGACTTAAGCTTTCCCGAGAAAATCTTCAATCTTGAATTGAAAAGAAGGACTCGATCACCAGCGTTGAAAACGCGGTTCTTGATCTTGGAGTCATGAATCTTCTTTGTCTTTTGCTTGTAGATCAAAGAGTTCTCGTAAGCTTGATCACGAAGTTCATTTAGTTCATTCATTTGAACTTTTCTATGATCACCGGTAGCCTGTCGTATATCGAAGTTTGCATACTTTAAGGCCCAGTATGCCTTGTGCTCTAACTCAATCGGAAGATGACATGCCTTTCCGTACACTAGCTTGTATGGAGTACACCCAATTGGTGTTTTGTAAGCATGTACGGAAGGCCCGAGTGCGTCATCAAGTTTATCCGACCAGGATGCACGATTTTCGCCTACTGTCCTTTCAAGGATCCTTTTAATACCACGGTTTGAAACTTCCACCCGCCCACTTGTTTGGGGGTGGTATGCAGTGGAGAGACGGTGGGTAACACCATACTTTTGCATGACTCTTTCAAATTGGTCATTACAAAATGTTACCACGATCACTGATTATTGCTCTCGGAGTTCCAAACCTGGCAAACAGAGATTTCAAAAATTTCACAACAACTCGGGCATCATTGGTGGGTAAAGCTTTTGCTTCAACCCATTTTGACAAATAGTCAACAGCCACGAGTATGTACTTGTTACCACGAGAAGATGGAAATGGCCCCATAAAATCAATACCCCATATGTCAAATATCTCACAAACTTGAATGGCATTTTGTGGCATTTCATTTCTTTGAGATATATTTCCGTGACGTTGACAAGCGTCACAGGTTTTGACAAAATCGTGGGCATCTTTATAGATTGTGGGCCAATAGAATCCGGAATCAAACACCTTCTTGGCGGTGTAGTTTGGACTATGATGGCCCCCGGTGGGTCCAGCATGGCAAGCTGTGAGAATGTCAGTAGCTTCTGTCCAAAAACACACCGTCGGATGACTTGATCCGCACAGATTTTGAACAAGAAAGGGTCGTCCTAGAAATAATGTTTAACATCTTTGAAGAATTTGTTCTTCTGCTGGGTCGACATCCCTTTCACAATGAAGTTACCCGCATGGTAATTTGCGAAGTCAGCAAACCATGGGGTGGTAGAATTTCCACGAAAGAAACGCTTTGAGTGTCGAGAGGAAATGTTTCATTTATTTCCTTTTACTCGAAAACATCTTGGTGAGGGTTTTCTAATCTGGACAGATGATCAGCAGCTAGATTCTCAGCTCCTTTTTATCACGTATAATGATATCAAATTCACGGAGGAGGAGAATCCAACAGAGCAATCTCGGCTTTGCATCTTGTTTTGCAAAGAGATATTTAAGAGCAGAGTGATCCGTATACACTACGCATTTGGTCAAGATTAAGTCGGCGAAACTTCTCAAATTCATACACCACGGCTAATAGCTCTTTTTCTGTGGTGGTGTAATGAGTTTGAGCCTCAGTCATAGTCTTACTTGCGTAGTGAATAGAATTTGTGAAAATGCTTGTTTCTTCGTTGCCCTAGGACTGCACCGATAGCAAAATCACTTGCATCGCACATGAGCTCAAAAGGCAAGTCAGTCGGGAACAACGAGAATGGGTGCTTCAGTAAGCTTTTTCTTCAATGTTTCAAAAGCTTTGATGCACTCGGGTGAGAAGATAAAAGGAGCATCCTTTTCAAGAAGATGGGTCATAGGCCGGGCGATTTTGGAAAAATCTTGAATGAATCTGCGATAGAAACCGGCATGACCTAAAAAACTCCTAATACCTTTGACGGTAGTAGGATGAGGTAATTTAGCAATAACATCGACTTTTGCTCTATCTACCTCAATCCCGTTCTTTGAAATCTTATGGCCAAGGACAATGCCTTCTTTGACCATAAAATGGCTCTTCTCCCAGTTTAGACAAAGATTTGTGTCTTCACACCTTTGAAGCATTTTTTCTAAATGGGAGAGACATGTTTGAAACGAATCCCCAATGACCGAAAAGTCATCCATAAACACCTCCATCGTTTCCCCGATCATGTCGTGGAAAATGGCCATCATACATCGCTGGAACGTGCCAGGAGCATTACATAAGCCAAAAGGCATACGTTTGTAGGCAAAAGTTCCGTATGGGCAAGTGAATGTGGTTTTATCTTGATCCTTTGGATCAATGGGAATCTGAAAGTAACCCGAGAAACCATCAAGGAAACAATAGTATTCATTCCCTGCTAATCTCTCAAGCATTTGGTCCATAAAGGGCAGAGGAAAATGGTCTTTACGGGTGGCGTCATTCAACTTACGATAGTCAATGCAAACACGCCATCCCGTAACCAGCCGAGTTGGAATCAACTCGTTATCTTCATTCGTGACAACAGTTATGCCACCCTTTTTAGGAACACAGTGAATTGGGCTAACCCAAGGACTATCTGAGATCGGATAAATCAATCCTGCATCAAGAAGTTTGATAACCTCTTGTTTGATAACATCATGGATTTTTGGATTTACTCTTCTCTGATGTTGAACTGCTGGCTTAAAGTCATCCTCCATCAAGATTTTGTGAGTACAAAATTCAGGGTTGATACCCTTAATGTCGGAGAGTTTCCAAGCAATTGCTTGCTTGTGTGACTTCAAGATTTTTATGAGAGCAGCTTTTTCATCTTTACTCAAATCTCGAGCAATAATGACGGGTAATTTATCATCACCTTCTAGAAATGCATACTCGAGATGAGGTGGTAAGTCCTTAAGCTCAACCTCAGGAAATTCTTCAGTTTTCTCAACTGACTTAACTTCCTTGTTATGAAGTTCGACGGGAGGAAGAGGAGGAGAAATGTCATGATTTAACAACTTCTCAAGAAGAAAATCTCCCTCCATATTAATCTCATTTTGATTAATCTCAGCAGGAATTGAATCACTAGTGTGAGGGGCTGATGATGGATCATCATTAAGCAACTTCTCAATGAGAAGTATGTCCCCCTCAATGTCAATTGGAGCGTGATCAATTTCCCATGGAACAGAATCACTAGATAAGTAAGCTTCAATCTCTTCTAAGATGAAGTCACTTTCCTCAAATGGGGTGAGAGAAGGAGTAGAATTGGCGATGATGGGTTGAGATGAATGAGTGAGATTATCACTCGAAGAATTATGATCATAACCAAGAACTTCTTGCGAGTACTCTTCAGAAGCAACATCAATGATATCTATTCGGTTAACCGACTCAGAATCATAGTTTGCAGAGTACCTCGAAGTTTGATCAAGGTTAAAAGTGACAGCTTCATTACCAACACGCAATGTGATTTCTTGCTCAAATACATCTATGAGAGCACGACCCGTTCTCAGGAATCCTCGACCAAAAATGAGAGGAACCCGATGATCGGCATCAAAATCAACAACCACGAAGTCAGCTGGAAAATGGAACTTTCCTACTTTCACAAATACGTCCTCGGCAATGCCAAGAGGACGGGATATGGAACGATCTGCAAGCTCGAGGGTCATGCATGTAGGAGTAAGTTCCGGAAGAGAAAGTTTCTTCCATACTGAATAAGGCATCAGGTTTATGCTTGCACCAAGATCTGCTAGGGCAAAACATTCAACCATTCACGGAAATACACAAGGTAGGAGAAATTTCCCAGGATCTCCAAGCTTTTCTGGAAGCTTCTTCAGGATAACTGCAGAGCAGTTCTCGTTAAGAGGAGTTTTAGCCATTTCAAACAGCTTTTCCTTGTTGCTTAACATGTGTTTGAGAGTTGATGCAAACTTGGGCATCAGCATGATAGCATCCGCAAAGCTTATGTCAAAATGTAACTCTTGGAAAATTTGGAAAAATTTGTCCATTTGATGACTAGCTTTTTCACGGAGCTTTTGCTCATTCAAACGTGATGGATAAGGAATAGAAGATTTGGATTTGGTATTTTCAGCGGGAGCTACAGGTGGTTCAAAAACAACTCCTGGATTAGACTTGGGTTTCTGGACAACCTGAGGATGGACATTGTTGGTACTTCCGTTATTAGTAGGAAGTTCCTTGTCCTTTGTCGCCTCAGGTTCACTTTCCACTACCTTCGGGAGAAAAGAAGAAGAGGTAGTAGGAATAGCGGGTCCATCATATGAAGTACCACTTAGGTTGTGATCGCCTTTGCATCGCCCCTCGGGTTAGCGATCGTGTTGCTCGGTAAAGTAACTGAGCTCGAGGGTCGATCATTTAAAGACTTCTTTAGATCAGCGATCTGACTGACCAACAACCTGTTCATTTCATATTGGGATTTCATGAACTGCTTCAATAACTCATCAGATGATGGTACTGGAGGATGTGGAGGGAAATTCTGAGGTCGGATGTTTTGATTAGGACCTTGTTGTTGAAAATTCCTTTGATTAGGATTCACATTCCCATGAAATTGATTCCCACGATTGAAATTGTTTTGATTAAGGTTCCCTTGTTGTTGGAAACCTTGATTGGATCCAGGATAGAAATTACCTTGGTTTTGATAACCTTGGTTCATTCTAGGTTGATTCGATTCGGTTAGGATTCTGTTAAAACCTGGTGGTGCCTGATAAATGTTAGCACGGTAGTTTGGTTCATTCTGAGGACGGTATTGATTACCTCCTTGATTTGAAGTACCGGCTATAGCATTTGCTTCAAACGGACTACCATCGGTATCAGTACAGTTGTAGTATGCATGAGGACCACCACAGGTAACACAAACTTCAACTTTCTTCACTTCACCATGTGATGGTGTTTGAGTGAAAGTGACTTTCTTCTGGTTAGCAAGAACCAAAGCCTGAACAATGTCTGTGAGTTTGTCAATCTTAGCATCGGTGCTAGATGTACTCACAGGAGATGAAGTAGAAGGTCCAGCATTAGACTGATTTTGATATGTCTTAGTGCGGAAAGAACGGACCTGGGACTTGTTTTCAATGATTTGTAAGGCTTCTTTTGTGGTTTTGCTAAGGAAATTACCTCCCGCGGAGGCATTCAAAGAGTCTTGGTCAGCTTGTCTCAGACCATTGTAGAAAGTATCCATTTGCATTAACTCGGTAAAACCATGATGTGGACACTTGCGGAGCAATTCTTTGTAACGATCCCACGCTTCCCCGAATGATTCATCAAATCTCTGAGAAAATTTCATTATCTCATTCTTAAGACTTGTAGTTCGGGATGGAGGATAGAATTCGTTAACAAACTTGGTAACTAGATCCTCCCATGTCTCAATGGAACGAGGGGGTTGTTTCTCAAGCCAATTCCGGGCTTGTCCCTCTAGAGAGAATGGGAACAGAAGAAGCTTGATAGCTTCATGTGGGACATTCTTGTACTTGATGGTAGATGCTATCTTGTTAAACCATCGAATGTGTGCATGAGGATCATCCCGCTCAAAACCATAGAATTGGCTTTGGGTTACCAGATTAAGCAACCGGTTTGAGTTGAAGGTATCAGCCACTATGGCTGGGACAACAATGGCATCTCCGTAACCCTCGATGGGTGCTTGGAGAAGCTCATTCATAGGTTTGTCTTCTGCCATTTCGATGAGGGGTGGTGGTGGTAGGCGTTCCTCATCCGCGGTGAAGGAGCTGAACGTCCTCTACGTCTTCGAGGAATCTTTCCAAGTTCTGAAAGTGGACTTGAAGAACTGGAAGAACGAGTGCGCATGCACTAAGTATAAAAATCAATTTTCAAAACAAATGAGGCAAAACACAATTGAACTTAACCAATAATCACAGATGAAATGGCTTCTTTGAAAAAGGTACACCAAATCACAAGTGACACAAAGGCAAGTTTTAAATCTGATGTTCGGGAACTTATTATGGTCGCACCCCCAGTTAGGTAGTGCACTGCCTTGGTTTGCGGTGGTTGATTTTTATGTATATAAATTAAGTACCACTGAAAAGACGTAGGTAATGATTATGTGCTAAGGGGTTTAAAACTTTTGACAATATTTTTGGTATCGTCTCGTTTAACCAAATCGTATTTCTTCAAGAATCACCTTAAAAGAAACACAAGCTAGAAAACGTTACGATTGTTTTGTTGTTTTATCTTTTTTTTGGATTTTTAACACTTTAGGAAAAGTGTTATTGAACTTTTTGATTTATATAACTTTTACAGAAAACTTTTTACAAACTGTGGTATATGTGCAAGTACGGGTCTGAAAAATGCTAAAAACACGCTTACAGCCTCCCCGGCAGCGGCGCCAAAATTTGATCGGTGCTGAACCGTCAAGTTTTATCACTCAAGCCTGCCACTTGTGAATGGCAAACCGTAACAAACTCAAAACAGCTCAAACACCAAATGCAATTTAAGATCAGAGGAATATAGTGTATTCCCGGGTCGTTAAGTCCCACGGAGGATGAATTGGTGTTTAACACAATCAGATGTCGAATGATCACTAAGGATAGTGATCAAATAGGGTTTTGAGTTATTTAAAACTAAAGGGCTAAAATGAAAATTAAAGGAGATTAAAAAGATAAACTATCTTAAATAAACGCTATCACTATTTTTATAATGATGTTTTTGATTTTTCTGTTTTTATAAAACTGAATTAAAAACTACGTGACGTACAAATAAAAAACGTGAAACTTACACAATATTAACCCTAAAAATATGAAAATGATATTTTTATAAACCTAATGATAAAAGAAAATTATTAGAAAAAGAAAATTATTTTTACAACTAATTATCTAATTATTATTAATTAAAAACTATTTTTAACTAATTAATAATAACCTAAATTACAAGAAAATATGAAATAAACCTAGAAAAATAAAATTATGACTTAGAAAAATCTAAAATAACAAAATAGAATTTTCAAAACTATTTTTGTATTTTTCTGATTATTTTTCTATTTTTTATGGATTTTAAACTATTAAAAACTAATTAAATTACTAAAAATTACAAAATAAACTATGAAAAATCTTGAAAATTACTTTTTTTACTTTTTATATTTATCTAAACTTAATAAAAATGAAAAATTGTTTTTTTGGACTTTTTCTGAATTATTTGTATTAAAAGCTATTTAAATAATCCTAAAAACTGTTTTTAATTAAGAAAAATAGCAAAACAACTTAGAAAAATCTGAAAATTTCAGGGAAACTCTAAAATAATATTAGGAAGCTATGAAAAATGGAAAAACATGGGGTTGCTAGGAAGAAAATGAAACTGATGTTCAAAGTGCTTATAAATAAGCACTATGAATAAGCAAATGGAATCCAAAAGCCACCAAACTGATAAGGAAGCTATAATAAGCTAAAATAACTAAAATGGAACAAGCTTCAACAAGTCCTAACCCACAGAATCACAAGCTCAACAGATTTGATGTTTTGAGCTATTAAGCTAAAAACAGTGAAAGGGGTCCTACTTGCAGCTGATGAATAAGCAACTGAATAAGCTAGAAACTAGAAAGTAATTATTGGAACCTCAAGATAACCTGGCTAACAATATGTAAACCAAAAATCAGACCCAGAGGTGCTCAGATGAGCTCTGGATAAGCTTAGCAAAAATCTTGGAAACTCTCAGCTCTAACTGAGCTTTGGAGCAGGGCACATAAGCCCTACTTGAGGAGCTTATTTGAGGCTTAAGAAAAATCTCTAAAATTTAACAAAAATCATGATAAGTATTTTGACCTGTTGAAGTTCTTAATTCCAGAGTTTCATTTGATTTGGTCCAAGAATGAACCCAAGAAAAATCTTACTAGATGGTTAGAAAACTGGTTTTTTCAAAATTTTGACTTTTGACAAGTTATGAAACAGTTAGACTTTTATGAGATTTGATCTCAATTTAAGGACTAATCATGATGTTTATGATTGAAATGAAACTAGATTAGGCTATTCTACTGAATTCCAAACATGAAACAAGAATTTGATTTCTAAAACTCTTAACAGATAAGCATAATGAGACAGTTATAAGTGATTTTGACTTTTCAATAAATAAGGTATGGTTTTTATTGTTTGTATGAGTTTTTGAATACTAATATAACATGAAACAAGTTCAAGCAATAACACAAACAACCATTAACACAGTAAACATAACAAATCCAAACAATACTTTCAGAAACTGATTTGATGTTTTTCAAAGGATAACACAGATTAAGACATTGGTGTGGATCCCAGAACTTGTATTATCACTTAATAAGACTATTTAAGCACTAAACAACAACAATAACATCATTGAACTGAGAAATTACAATTATGCTAAGAAAACTGTCAAAATGAGATTTTTACTAACTACTGATTTAAAAGAACAAACTACTGGTTTTAAAGCTTAGATATACTTAATTATAACTAGTGATTATTAAGAAATAGATATTACAACTACTGGACAACTGAAACAAAGAAATGCAAAAAATGATCAAACAACTTACAAATGGCTTCCAACTGAAAACTGAGAACCAAGGCATAAAAACACAACCTAAAGCTTCCCAAGAAGCACTAATCCCAAGGCCATCCACTATATACCCTGCTCCAGCCTTCTTGAACCTTGCACCATGGATTTTTTTATTTTCACTAATTTATTTGGTATTTTTATGAATTTTTGTGCTTTTGATACTAAACTGTTTTTAAGATATCTAAAAGCTTGAATAAGCTTTATAAGGAGCTTATGTGAGCTTCTAAGTCCAAACTAACAACTGCTGACAACATTTAATGTAATATGAGATTCTTTTGAAATTTGAAAATTCACAAACTGAGATTGGAACTTGAATACTGAAATTGATTATTGAAAAGGTTTCAAAATACACTGAGAATACTTAATAAAGTGCTTGAGAGCTAAGAAATACACTGGAAATAGAAAATTAACTAAAACGACATAGATTAAGCTAAATTACACTAGATATGTTACAATACTGCTTCTTTCTCTTTCTTTATAGACTTCATTTCATCCTTGTCGACCTCTGATCTAAACCCACCAATCTTGACCATTGATTTGAGCCAGATAATCAGTTTTGACATTTGTCACTTTTGGCGCCATTTTTCAAAGAGTAGGTTTTCTGAATTAATTGGCTTTGTTTGATAGTGGAGGTGGAAGGGGAAGGTAATCAAGTGTAGAAACAGCTGGAAATGGTGAGGTGGAGGTGAAACCATCACTGGTTTTGGCTAAACCATTGTGGGAGAGAAAGTGAACAGTGTTTGGCGGTTTTGCTTGTTTGACCGTTTGACCGGGTTTTAATAACGGGTGTTGGGTTTGGGCTATGGATTGGGCCAGCCGGGTTTGGACTTGGATATTGGATCCGTTTGGTTTGTAGCTAACAACAAGGACCATTTATGCAATTTTAGCAAACTTGAAGGACTGATCTTGAATATTTTCCAAAGCTCTCACAAGGATTAAAACTGCCAAATGTGATTAGTACAAGGACCTTAATTGATAATTTCCATTTTTGTAAATCCAGGGACCAAAACTGTCAAGTTTGAAACTTGAGGGACCAAACATGTAATTTCTCTATAAACTTATCATAAAGGACCAATTTTGTCATTTATTAATAATACAAGGGTGTTGTTTGAATAATTTCTATTTTTGAACACCCAGGGACTATTTTTGACATTTTTGTAAAGTTGGGGGACTAAAGTTGTCATTTTGTGATTTTTGAACTTTAAAAGGTTTGTTTTGACAACTTTTGAATCTCATGGACCTAAAATGATATTTTACAAGTTTTTGAATTACCAGGGACTAATTTTGACAACTTTTGTAACTTGGGGGACTAAAACTGCCAATTATGCAAACTTGATATGTTTTTCATCAGATTTTGATGTTTTTGCATTTAAAACATATAAAACACTTGTTTGTGATATTTTTATCATTTTGATGTGTTTCTGAGTGTTTTCAGATGTTTTTGGCATTCTAACAGTATAAAAATGATTAGTATTTAGACACTCATCACCTATTCTGATTTTTCACATATCCTCTACCAACTCCACCTCTTCCTTGTTCATACTGCCTTTCTTGAACTGGTTGTACTATAACCTTCCTGTCTCTGACAGTGGCTTGATTGTGTAGATTAGATGCTGTTCTGAGGTTATTGTTGGTGTGTGGGAGAGAGTTCATGTTTGGTTTAATCAGGAGAGCCAGTTGACTAATGAAGTTACCCACATGTGCATCAGCATCAGCTTGTTTGAACATTGGATCGGGGAATGAGTTTGTGAGTTCCATCACCCATGGGTATAACTTGTGAAGCTTTAGTGGTAATCCCAATGTTTGAGTAGAAGGCAGTTGAATCATTTGATGAGCTTGTCTCTCCCGGATTTGTTTTGAATTGTTCAAGAATCCTCTTTTCAAACATGGCATGTCTCTCATTCGGAAGAAGGAAGGCATAAAGTTGCTCATAGTTTGTATTCTTCAATCCTTTAGTGAGCTTCACAGAAGTGACAAACTTATGCCATTCAGGATTCATGTTGTTAACAAACTTTGAGTTCAGCTGAATGTTAGGCATGGTCATTCGGATGTTCCTCATGTCATTCACCAGCTTATGGAATCTCACATAATACTCATAGACGCTCTCATCTGGTTTCATCTTGAAGTGCTCAAATTCATCATAGAGTTGAGATTCTCTATCTTCCATAGTTAATTCAGAACCTGAGAGAAGCATCTTAACATTATCCCATACAGCCTTTGCTTCAGTATTGTGGTTGATAAGCTTGTATATGTCTTTTGGAAGACCTTGCAATATGATGTTAGAAGCCCTGATATCTGCATCGAATCTCTTCTTCTCCTTATCATTGAGCTCATCATACATCTTTGGTCTGTCCATTCCGTAAATCAATGTACCATCTTCAGCTGTATCAATTATATCTCTAGTAGTCTCAACCCCGATATGGTCCTTCATCAATCGATTTGAGAATGTTGACCCCATTTTCCTTTCCAAGACAATACAATCTGATTCTTTGTGCCCAAGAGTCATAGTCAGTTCTGTCAAGCATGGGTGGATGAGTATCTGAACCAGCTGCTTGAACATCCTCGGCAACGGTGGAGATGATTGTAGGAACGTTGGTAGACATGACGACTGATTAAACGGTATTTTATAACTCTATGATTAAACCGGGAAATAGATTCTTTCACGGGATTTTACTAAATCAAGAGAAAACCGTATTCAAAGGATATCACCCAAGTCGCTAGAGAACCTTGAACCAAGTCGCTAAGTGCCAAGTCGCTATAGTCCCAAGTCGCTATATAACAACTTGCTACAATCCAAGTCGCTAGCAAAATTTTGACAACAAGTCGCTAAGAACTAAGTCGCTAATTTGTTAAGTCGCTAAATAGCAACTCGCTAGGTACCAACTCGCTAACACCAAATCGCTAACAATATAAAGTACAAGTCGCTAACTTACACCAAGTTGCTACCTGTAGTGGAGAATCCACTAAGTGTACTTTTTGTCGGCTTGTCTCAATAGACAAGTCGCTAACCCAACTCGCTAATTCCTTTAACAACAACTCGCTACCAAATATCAAAGCAAGTCGCTACCAAGAAAACTTATCCGTGGCTCAAGTCGCTAGCATGGAAAACACATAAAAACCACTTTTCAATCCAAAAACAATCCAACCACGATGATTTAAGCCTTCTAAATCAAAACCTAAACACTTGTGATGATTCTAAACACAAAAGTACAATCAAGATCCAAACTTTAACACTAGAAATCAACCAAATGATGCAAAAACCACTAAACTTTTTCAAACTCAAAAACCACCTAAAAACCACTAGAAATCCAAAGATATGTAAGAGATGATCTAACCATGGCTCTTGATACCAATTGTAACATATTGGATTTCACAAACACACTAAACCATAATCACAAGTGGCGTACAAGATGGTTATTAGAGAGAGAAAGTTAGAGGTTTAGGGAACTTAGTGAGAGAAAGAAAAATCTTATTATGAGCTCCAACTCTCTACATTGGAAGGTAGAGAGTATTTATAGTCTTACAATAAAACGCCACACAACGGGCTGTGGATCAGGCATACAGTGGGTAAAGACCCGTCCGTCCTCCACGGTGTTACTAAACTAAATACTACTTAACATAAAATAACTACGACTACGAGCTTTCTAACGAATATAAATACTTGAGGTGACCGACTCTTTAATACCTGGAATTTCTAATTCCTAAAAAAGCTCGATCAAGTGATCATGTTGTGTGTCCCTGATGTACAAAAATCTCTCCCCTGATGGTTGCGATCTCATCGAAATCATCATTACATAGTGTACATGAAGCAGTAACCATAAGCACTTTATCATAATCATATCGAAGATGTCGATAAGAAATATCATCTCACGCTCCAAATATTCTTCTCATATTTCTTCCAACTGAACACTGAAGTAACACATACCAAAAGTCTCTAGAGACCACTTCCTCCAAATAGTTGGAATAATACACCAAAGGCTACGAGTTAAACATTGAGTTTCTCTACGGTTATGACCATTGTCTTTCCGGGATAACTTCAATCAGGTAGAAGTGTTAAGTTCATCATGTGTACTCGTTGAGCTTTTAGATATATGTCTCCTTCCCCCTTGCTGGTTTTGATACCTCAGAATCAGCAAAACATAATATACCCATAAACTTGAAATCTTGTGAGAAGAACTCAAATAACCCAAATGAATCTTGTGAGAATCAACAGCTACAGAAACTGTCTCTGACTATCTTTATCAACCCATATGTAGACAATTTGAAGTGACCACTGTTGAAGAAAACCCGATATACCAAACTTGAAACTAAAGTCGAATTCCCCGCATTTGCATCTTAAGCTTGCACTTAATGATGGAAGAACGGTGTCGAGAATCTATGCTTCAAGCAAATCTCTAAGTACTCACTACTCAAACAGAGTATGAGACATTAACACCTCTTGAGATTATCCACATCGTCATCACAAGTGACACTTTGGGTAAAACAACGTAACTTCTAATAGTGATAGTTAACCAGGTCTTCAACCAACCACCCCGACTGCTGGTAACTAGATAAACCAAGACTTCAACTCAAATTCTTAAGCCCGAGCAAGTTATCAAATAAGAACACGCCTTTGTGAAAGTCAACTTCAATCTCAAATAAGTGATAAATGATTAACTCTGAAGTCATCAACTTATGTCAAATGCCCAACACGTGAAAACAACATACAATCGAATGTACATTGACCCACTGAATGAACCGGAAAAAATGATTCCTCAACATCAATGCATTCTTCCTTAAGAGTATACATGTAGAGACTGATCTGGAAGATTCACCAATAATGTCTTCGAGCGGATGAGGTAGTCATTTTCCTTTAAGTTCATGTGGTTGATTTATAGCATGCACATTGGAAGGAACAATAATTCGTGAAGATTTGGCAAAGGAATACCAAAGAGCGGATCATTATTCATGAGTGCAACTGCAATATTATGATAGTAATTATCAACACCTTTAGGAATAACTGGAGATTAGGCTTTTTGAGTAGTCTGACTTATACTTCATGGAAAAATGCAACATTCGCTAGCGGTTGGAAATACTCATCAAACATATCTTGACCCAATCAATCCCAAACAATAAATCCCATTTATCCTTAGTAAGTGAAACATTAGGCGTTGGAGGAGAGTCATCAAACATTAAGTCGTATGACCATTATTCAAACATCCATCATCATGTAGTATATTCACTCTTCTCCCCCTCAAAAATTGCATCCGAAGTTGCCATTTTTGATTTAACAAGCGAATAAGAGTAAACTCCAATGAATGTAGATCCACTTGATGACTGAATGATTGTTAGCCTCGCTTTTTTATAAAGATAACGTCACTTACGTGAATTCGACTAGGTGCGTAGTATACTTTGCCCATAGGGACTAGTATCGTTTAAGTGGCAAAGTTAAGGTTTGTTGAGCCTATAAATACCCCTCATGACTCTCCATGAGGGGTGAGGTGAATCATTAGGTGTGTGTTTATTTTGTTCTTATCAATAAAAGTCATCTTATTTTCTCCTCCCTCTCTCTAGTTTCTCTCTCTAAAAAGGATGAAGATCTTCATCTTCTTCCACCAACCTAGACCTCCAAACCACATAAATCTTTATGCTTTTCGATCCTAACAATTGGTATAACGAGCCATGGTTATCTTTCGATGATTTATGTCGGTTTTTTATACATGCTTTTTACTGTTTTTGGTATTTTTTGATGCTCGGAAATTTTTTTTCCGTTTATTCTGTGGGTAAACAGTTTGAACATTATTTTGTGTATCTTTGGTCAAAAAAAGTCTGATCCTTTCATGTATAGATACATGTGTTGTGTCTCTTGGTCCAAACAGTTGTCTCATCTTTATATGATTTTTTTGTACCAATATATATCCGTGACATATCAAGTGGTTTTTCTGGTCATATTCATCGGGTCTAAACAGGCATAAAGTATACATTTTTTATGCTTCTGGGTAAACATGAAGAATGACGGAAAAGTGGTCGGAAAAACTCTCCAGAAAAATGGTCAACTTGGTCAAAACCCTAGTTTTGTACGCATAAAGAGCATCTACAGAGTAGTTATGCATAACTGTGAAGTTATGCGTAAGAAATTTTACGCGTATGCTTTACGCCTAAGCCTAGGCTTACGCCTAAGCTGGCTTACGCATATGCATCAGGGCTTACGCATAAAACAAGCTTTACGCATAAGCAAGTACTTTTACGCATATGCATATAGGCCTACGCATAAGGGTTCAAAAATTGTTACGCGTAAGCCTGAACAGAAAAAGTTATGCGTAAAAAAAAAGGACCATGACCACAAACTTATACCATTTACCACAAAAGACTCGACCTCAGTCTTTGACAACCTCATCAATCCGTGAACTAAATGAAAATAAAAACTGATCCAAATCCAACTCCATCTCCTACACCTATACAACAATCGTCACAATCCCATCTCCACTTCATATCTAAACGCGACAAGTATAACAAAGATCTCAGAATCGTTCAAAGTTTTCTCCAATCTTTTTTAAGATTTTTTTTCATTGAACATACACCATCATCGACCCCAACTGTGATTATTATACGAAGTTAAAGTAATAAGATTAACAAGTATGTTACCTCATCTCTTTGATTCGTTTATAGACCAAAAACAAAAACGAAACCATTAACTACAACTCGTTATTTCCTACCTGAGACCCCTCTAGGATCTTGAAGTCTTCTATGATTTGTTGATTCAAAGTGAAAAGCTAATAACATAGGTAAAGGTATCGTCGAGATCAAGTTTTTGATTTGAGATGATAGTTTGGTGAGATCTGCTTTGGGAGAAAAAGTCTAGATGGTAGGCGTAATTTTAAGATATGTGTTTAGGTTTAGGATAAAAGAAATGTGCATTTAGGTTATACGTATTTTATCCCAACCGGTTTTGTAGTGTTGAGAGTTTGTATGGATCGTGGGCCTCCCATGTGGTGTTTGGGCTTTAATGCGTATTGGGATGATGGTCTTGCTATTGGATTTGATGAAGGGAATTGTGGACTGTGTCTTGCACTATGGACATGAGACGCAAATAAGAAATAGATCTGTGTTATCCGAATTTGTTGTTAACAATTTTTGGATACATAAATTTTAGAGTAAATTGCAAAAATCGTCCTCGTGGTTTAGCCAAATTGCAGATTTCGTCCGTACTGTTCATTAAGTGCAAAAACAGTCCTTATTTGACACTGTTTCGTCCAGTTTTGGTCCCCCGAAACTAACACCGTTAGTTTTCGTCCAGTTTTGAACAGTACGGACGAAATCTGCAATTTGGCTAAACCACGAGGACGATTTTTGCAATTTACTCTGTTTTTTATATAAAAATGTTTTATATAAAAACGTTTTATAAAAAAGTTTTTATATAAAACGTTTTTATATAAAGTTTTTTTATATAAAAATGTTTTTATATAAGAATATTAAAAAAGTTTTTTTTATATAAAAACGTTTCATATAAAACAACATTTTTATATAAAACTTTTTATATAAAAACATTTTCGAAAAAAGTTACTTGACGATAAAAATTATTCAAAAACGTTATTTTTTCCCGTTTTCATTTTTTTTTCCATTTTCATCCGATTTTATCTGTTTTCATCTATTTTTGTTTGTTTTCTTTCACTTTTTATCTGTTTTTCTTACGATTTTGTTTGTTTTTATCCGTTTTGGTTTGTTTTTCCCGTTTTTCTTACGGCTATTTATTTATATAAATGGGAAAGAAATTACGTTTTTGTTCGAGTTTTTATATAATAATTTTTTATATAAACAGATAAAATCGGATGAAAATGGACAAAAATGAAAACGGGAAAAAATTACGTTTTGTCCGTTTTATCTGTTTGGCTTAGTAGTTTGATTAGATTGTACATTGTGGTTAAATTGTTGTATATTTTAGTGAAGGGGTAAATTAAATAGTGTATTAATTGTATGTCTTGAATAGTGTTTTTTAGTTGTATTTGTGCTTCAAATAGTTTGTACATTGTGTTTTATAAATTATATTTTTTATCAAATGGGTGTTTTAAATACGACATTAATTACAAATGTTGACCAATCAATATGTGTAGGTGTTTATGCATAAAGTAATTATACATATAGCTTAAGTAGTTGTATTTGCTTAAAATCTATATATGGAAATCTTAAAAAATTAGAAGAGAGAGAGAGTCATCCCTCCATTATAAGTAGTATAGATATAGACTAGCCGAGTACCCGAGAGAGAGAGTCATCCCTCCGCGGCGACATAGTTGCAATGACATACTCGTCTTTAATGACATAGTTGCATATAGATGTTCGGTGTTGTAAAAATTGGCATAGTCTAAAAAATCGGCTAAATCGAGTATAAATCGAACAAAAAATGACTAAATCCGCCAACTCGGTTAATGCGGGTCAACTTTTTCCAAAAATTAAAATTGAGATTTTTATTTGAGTAAATTGCAAAAATCGTCCTCGTGGTTTAGCCAAATTGCAGATTTCCGTCTGTTCAAAACTGGACGACAACTAACGGTGTTAGTTTCGGGGGACCAAAACTGGACGAAACAGTGTCAAATAAGGACTGTTTTTGCACTTAATGAACAGTACGGACGAAATCTGCAATTTGGCTAAACCACGAGGACGATTTTTGCAATTTACTCTAAATTTTAATCTTTGGTAGACTAGTGTATATTTTGGTATGGTATATTTTCACGGAAGGATACATATTCACGGCTTGAGCGAAGATTTGAAAAATGACTACGGGGATTTTGTACGGTATTACTTACGAGGAATTGACGTGACATTTCACGGGTGGAATTCTTTATCTTTGAGACGTTGGTTGGTTGGATGCATGTCTCAAGATAACTTGTCTGGGCACATTATGAAATTTGAAATCTGGTTATGACTGATGTAAGGAGTTACGTTGTAGTGCTCACAGTGTGTAACTATCACTTTAAGGAGTTACGTTGTAGTGCTCAGTGTCACACGCAGTTGTGGATTGATCAAAAATTTAGAACAAGCAGTAAGTCACAAAGCTGGATGTTTGCTTCCTTTTCAAGTTATTCGTATCGGGTTATCTCCATATGTGGTCATTACAATTAGCCGGTGAATTCAAAGGAGGTTCGATAAAAGGTTGGTTAGAGAAACGTATTGAGAGTATTTGTGCAACATATTCTCACAGAATTTTGATCAAGCTATGATGTTAATATTGCATCAAGAAGATAATACGGTATGTACGCAACATTATGATGATTCCGATAGCTCGCAACCATCAGGAGGGAGAAGTTGGTATTTCATCTTCCGTGATTGGATTACGAAGGGATTTTTGCTTAAGACTGAAGAAGGAGAAGTAGTGTGGTGTACATCGGGGCTTTTTACCAACTTGGATGCAATACTAAGTGAGTTATGTTGTTATGATGTTCCCAGAATGACAACCTTTGTGCTTCAAGAGTTTACTTTATCCGCTGCGTGTTGGAAGAGTGTTGTCGGTTCAGGAGGGAGCATAGAAAGAAAAAGGCTCACTAGTTAGAAGGGAGTAATAACCTAACTAGATAGTTACAATTGAAGTTCAGAGCTACAAGGATTTGTGCCGTCAGCGCCAAAGATCAAATGCCGAGATCGTCGGAAGGGAGAACTTCAAGTTTGCCTCATTATCTAGACTACAGAGACTCTGCGCTTCAACAAAGTCAACATTGTTCATTACTATTGTAATTTACTTTGTTTTGTATTTATAGGTCTCATTGTAACCATTCACGTGTGACGATATCTTGGAGGGAGATTGTTAGCCTTGCTTTTTTATAAAGATAACGTCATTTACGTGAATTGGACTAGGTGCGTAGTATACTTTGCCCATAGGGACTAGTATCGTTTAAGTGGCAAAGTTAAGGTTTGTTGAGCCTATAAATACCCCTCATGACTCTCCATGAGGGGTGAGGTGGGTGTGTGTTTATTTGATGACTGAATGATCATGGGAGAAACATGAAGCATGTTGATGAAGAATGTCGATGAGACTGGTCATAAATATGAAGATTTCTCTTCTTCTGAAGATAAAGCGCACTAAAGCGTACACCTTTCTTTTCTATGAGGAACGGGGCCTGAAGTGCTATCTGCAGACGCCATTATGATGAAGTACGAGGCCTGAACTGATTTGAACAGACGTCATGGCCGATTGAATATCAATGTTGAGTAACTTGAACCCGTGAGTTATGAGATATCAATCCTTTTGTTATCCATACTTTAAGCCAGTCCATGTATTGAAGGATCGAAGTATCTGTAACTGAGTAAGGACTACCTGCACTAATATTACAAACTTGATTGCATATATTTTGGTTAGTGACATCAGTATCCAAACCCTTTGGGGTTTCACGGTCAACATTGAGAATGCCATTGGTAAACATCTTTCCTGTAGGTATCCACCTAAGTCCAGCATCCTTAAAAATTCTACCAGATGGTATCCACTTATGGAAAGGTCTAGGATTGTTAGGCTTCTTATACATAGTGAGAGACTTATCCTTGTTCCTAGTTTCCAAAGATTTAGCAGTTGGTAACCATCTAGGTGAGGCTTTTGGTTTCATTTGCTTCATATGCACTGTGGATGACTTAGTGTAAATCCTAGACTTAACAGTTTGTACCATTGCATGAGCATTTACTTTCTTCAGGGATTTTGTGAAACATTTATCATGATTAGCATTAAAGATACATTTCAGACACTTTGAGCACACAGCTTGTTTGGATTCAGAAATAGATCTAGATTTCTTAGAGTGATCTGCTATGGGAATAGCATTAATCAAAATGCAACTACTCTTAGATGTACGCCAATCCCTAGTCTTTAGATTAGTGTTCCTATGTAATGGTTTAGAACTACTAGCAGTGCCTTGAAATCTTGAAGAATTCATCATCCTAGGTCTTGCACCTAAAATACCGTCTTTACGATTCTGTGCCTTCTTTCTAGCCATTTCAAGATAAGAGTTCTTATACAAGTCATTCATATCAATTTTCCTAGGCAAGTGAGGTGAAGTGACAGGTTTTGTCAAAACTTGTTTCGCATCAACTTGGGAGGCAAACCGCGTTTTTGAAAATTTTGGTCATTCAGATCTAAACGCATTCGGTTGTCTAATAACTGGTTTACCCAAGTTTGATGGTTTTGAAAACTTAGTGTTCACACTATTCCTGTTGTTTTTCTCGAGCTCATTTTTTAAAGCAACAATAGCGAAACTCTTTTCCTGAAGTTGAGCTTTGAGATCATCAATTTTAGCTATCAAAGAGTTTGTTTGTTCTATTGATGTAGTTCTAGCTTCTTTGATAGAGTCACTTAGTTTTATGTGATGCTTTCTCAAAGACTCATTTTCCTTTAGTAATTTGGCCACACAAACCGCTAATTCATCATTTCTCATTTGAATATCATCAATAGCATTAACATCAGAATTACTTGTAACCAAATTACTTTTCACATGCATACCAGAAATATGTTTCTTCAAATTGTTGATGGTTGAGTCTTTGTCTTCAAGCTGAGCTTTCAAAGTGTTCATTTCAAAAAGTTCACGGAATTCAGGAAGTTCCGGATTTTTACATGGTTTGTTTATTTGGAAACTTTCTTCTTTACTTTGTATCGCAATTTCAAGTGAAATGCAATGTTTTTCAAGTTTTGAGAATTTGTAAGAAAGTTCATCAAAAACCTTTTTATCAACCATATCATTCGTTTTGAAATTATTAGACTCAGCCTCAACCAAGGAACATTTATCAGAATCATGTTTAGCATTAAGATCAGAATGTTTAGGTACCTCAGCAGATGCACTATGTTGATCAGTTAAGGGTACCTCATCAGATGACACCTGCTCAAATTCTGGTTTGATATCTGCATCCACATCATGTGTAACAAGAGTCACGGACCGTGGCAGGTCAAGCTTATCTATCTCTGAGCCTCAGTATTCAGTGTCAACTGATCAATCATCTAGTGCTTTACCTGACTCATCATTATTTGTTTTCTCTGACATTCTGCATTCAGCAACACCTGATTCTTCAACAGATACATTACCCAACTTATCACAACTATCTCTCAACTGCACCAGACACTCATCCACTTTTACATCTGTCTGAGTAACTGTCACACCCCCAAATTTCCTGTTTTGCAGGGAATGAAATTCCTGGGGGATGACTGTCATAGCATCATAATCACAGTTATATTGAACGACCTAAAGTGTCGTTTGAAAAGAACATCGTTTGATATATATTAAAAACATTCAGAGTTACAAAGATAGGTCCCAAATGAAAATCAACATGTGTGGAAAATAAGTTTGGTACAAGTCAAACGATGTTTTAAAAATGTATAAATCCATGTGAGACGCGTCGTCACCGCGACTCTATGATATGTCCACATGCATGCCATGAAGTGAATGCCTTAGTTACCTGAAAATACATTGCTAAAAGTGTCAACAAAAAGGTTGAGTGAGTTCATAGAGTTTATGTAAATGTTTAATACGACTACCACAAGTATAGGCCATGTATGACAATATGTCACAAAAATGATACAATTGCTTAAGCACATGACACGAAGCTTGATGATCATGATGTTCGCTCCAACAGAGTGTTTTGCCAAACAACTCAAAATTCTGACATGAAGTGAAATGCATCCGTTTAACCAGTTGGAATCCACCAACCCGGATGGAGGAGTCACCCTCAATAGATCTATCCACTCACCCTCGCTTCTTCCGAAATTAACGGTTCATGATTATGAAATGGGGACATTTAACTGGCAATGAGGTAACTTAAGCAATGTAATGAATTTGATATACTTGGTATCGTAATAAAAATGATGTGCAATGTATTCTCCCCCGTAGGTTTGAAATAAGTATAAACTAGAATAAAATCGGGGCAATGAAAACTCACCTGTTGCAATGAAACTCACCTGTTGCAATGATTATGATGATATAATGGCAATACTGAAATGAGGCGCAACCTCTGACCATGACCTATTATGAATGATATGTTCTAATGTAAATCATGAAATAATGTCGTGCATGCAAATCCACATGTAACCTCTGACCATGACCTATTATCGTCGAAATATATGTTTATGACATCTCGTCATGTTATAAAATGCTTTACAAGTATTTACGTTGAAATGATATCTTACGATAATCATTTAATGATTTATTATGAAATTATAACTTTTCGTCGTAAAATAATGTCATTGAAAATTTCATGAAAGTGACAAAACGGCCTTGAAAAGCTAGTCGTAAAATGATGCACATCGAGTGTTAGGAAACAAACTCAACGGTTTTGGGAAGCTTGTATCATTATCTCAAAGTGTTAGCATTCACGTTTTCATCATAGAGGTCTCGATCATGGAGAAAAATATAGGTTAAGTATGGTACTTGTGTCCAAAATATCGTTTAAGGGTGGTTTTCGGCAAAGTTTAAGTGACCGTATTTTATTCGTTACAACTCCGCTTGACGAACGGTTGGACATTTTGGAAAATATGCTTGGCGAACTTACTTTTACTAGAAGATATCACGTTATAAAAAGTTCTACATCAATGTTAAAAACGACCTTCAACATGGTCACTTGTTGCCGTAATACTTGTCTAATAGAAATATAATAGTTTGTCTTATATAATAAAGTTACGGCAACTTTGTGTAAACGTGTATAATTTAATCGTTACAAGTCCGTTTTATATGTCCTTAGCTTCGTATCAAAGTATACTAATATATTTTTGATAAATCGACACATTTCATAACGCCTAAGCCTCATTTTTGACTCGTACAAATTGGACGTAACATGCTGAATTTTCAGGATTTTATAGTTTTCGTCGTCTAACTTGAAAAATTCATAACTTCTTCGTTATAGCTCGGTTTTAATCCGTTCAAGCGGCCACGTTTTCGTTTTAAAGTGTATTTTCTAAATATCTAGGCCAAAAATTTTTATCTACTGTCGAGATTTCCAGATTTCAAAAATATGGACAGACCCTTAATTAGAATTGTCGAAATGAATTTTTCTCGCGCCAAACCTATTCTAACCAATTCAAAACAACTCCGAAGCTATTCTAATCCTACCATACACCTTCTTAGGGTGTCATGGGTTCCTAGACATCACCAAAAGTGATATATTTCAAGGAATTATATATAGGATGATTATAATTCATAGTAAGTAATAAAAACACTAAAAGTGGTATAGACACACATGATACTTGCATATTTTTCTTAAATATGATGAAATGAACATAAAATGAATATGAAATATGAATATGAACATGAAATGCTTACTAGTAACTTGATGAGGTTAAATGAACAAAGGTTAATCCTAATACCCTAGGTTTTTATTTCAAAACCTTACTTAAGAGTGTAACTAGATTGAGATAAACTTGTCTTGAAAAAAATTTATGACCTCCTTGTTCTTCTCCTTCCTTGGCCGGTTGATAGAGTAAAAATAATGAGAGAGTAGTTTGTTTTACACTTGATATTTGTCTAGTTGAAGGACTCCCACGATTCCGGTATCCAAAAGATCACCTTTGATCAGCTTGTGAACAAGGGAAAAGCACTCGTGCTCATTTTCCTTCAAAGGTGGAACACTCTCGGCATGTGCTTCATCTTCTTCACATGGATTTGTGTGGCCCGATGCGCGTGCAAACGATCAATGGCAAACGCTACATCTTAGTAATTGTTGATGACTACTCTCGATGGACTTGGGTCTACTTTCTTCAGTAGCAAAGACCAAGCTCCACAAATGATCATCACCTTTCACAAAAATACGTGTTCACTCCGAACACCGTCGTAATCATCGAACAGACAAAGGAATTGAATTTGTTAACCAAACCCTTCGTGAATTTTATGAGAAAGTGGGAATTCAAAGATCAAACATCTATTGCACGTACACCAGAACAAAACGGAGTTGTTGAAAGACGAAACCGAGCGTTAGTGGAAGCTGCAAGAACAATGTTAATAAATGCTAAACTTCCAGATTACTTATGGGCGTAATGTATCTACGCATGCTATACTCAAAACCGGTCTATGATCACCAAACGCTACAACAAAACACCTTTCGAGCTTGTCCATAACAGAAAACCGAATCTAAAACACTTTCATGTATTTGGATCTCTTTGCTATCCGAATAATGATCGTGATGACTTTGGAAAGCTCAAAGCCAAAGCGGACATTGGAGTCTTTATCTGATCTTGTGATAATTCCAAAGGTTTCGAATCTGGAATCGTCGTACAAAGCGGTGATGGAAGCGATTCATGCTCATTTCGATGAACTTACGATATGGCTTCCGAGTATAACAGCTTAGAACCCGGTCACAACCGTTTAAACTTCCCTCAACCCCATCATCACCAAGAAAGCCCTCGCCTTACTCGTCAACAAATGGAAAGGTTATTTGCTCCTGTTCGTGGCGATATTGATGAACGTGCTCCGTGTATCCGCTTTGCACAACCCGATAATATTCCTATACCCGATACACCTCTACAACAACTACTTGTTGAAGATGCACCTACACACCACTTGACTCCAACACAACAGTTGAACACACCGCTTCCAACAATGATGAACCCGGTGATGATATTCTCAATGAAGTACCCCCACCTGCAGATTTTGATCCAAATGCGTTCTTCAACCCGCTTGCTAATGAGACTGCTGCACCGGATGTCGCGAATCTTCCACAAACCATTTGAATCCTCGACCGCACAATGTATACCAACATCAACCCTCCACACATAGATGGACGAAAGACCATCCTCTCGAAAACATTATTGGCAACCCGAATCAACCGGCCGTTCACGAGACAACGTCTTCACACAGACGGTGAACATTGCATTTATGCACTCACCGCCCGCCAATCAACCTAAAACATCAAAGGCGCAATGACAAAAGACGATTGAATCCATGCAAGAAGAACTCAACCAATTCAAACGTCTTGAAGTATGGGAACTGGTTGAAAGACCAACAGAGTCTTCGTCATTGGTCTAAAATGGATTTAGAAAAACAAATTGATGTCGATGGGAACGTCATCGAAACAAGTCACGCCGGTGGCTAAGGGTTATCGCCGGAAGAGGATTAGACTTTGAAGAATCTTTTGCCCGGTTGCTCGCCTTGAGGTCGTTCGGATATTTCTAGCGTTCGCAGCTCATATGAATATAACGGTCATCGGATGGATGTCAAAACTGCGTTTCTCAATGGACAACTTAAAGAAACGGTTTATGTCAGCCAACCAGATGGATTCGTTGATCCCGAGTTCCCGAACCATGTTTACAAAGCCGAACAAAGCTCTTTATAGCCTCAAACAAGCCCCTCGGGCATGGTACGATAAGCTATCATCTTTCCTCATTGCCAATAATTTCACCAAAGGCTCGTTGACCCAACTTTTTTATACAATATCACGGGGAACACATCTTAATTGTTCAAATTTACGTGGATGACATCATTTTGGGTCTACACATAAAAAGTTTTCAATCGCTTTTGCAAAACTCATGAAGAAAAATTTTGAAATGTCCATGATGGGTGAACTTACATTCTTTCTGGACCGCAAGTTCATCAATCACCACGTGGTATTTTCTTGAGTCAGCCCAAATATGCCCTTGAATTGTTAAACAAATTTGGAATGAAAACCCGTGACACCTATGCCACACCAATGGCTCATACCAAGAAGCTAGACGCCGATTTACATGGGAAATTGGTGGACCCTACAAAATACCGTAGTATTATTGGGTCTCTCATGTATCTAACGACTAGCAGAGACTGATATTGTCTTTGCCGCTTATCTATGCTCCCGCTATCGGCGCGACCAATGAAACCCACCTCTCTGAGCCTAAAAGAATCCTCCGATACATCAAGGGAACCATTAACTTGGGGATCCGTATCCGAAGGATTCTGGTTTTGAACTAATCGCTTTTTCAGATGCTGCCCACGCAGGATGCTTAGACTCACGGAAAAGCACTTCAGGAGCTTTACAATTTCTTGGTGATAAATTGGTGTCATGGCAATCGAAGAAGCAGGATTGTACATCACTGTCATCAACCGAAGCAGAATATGTAGCCATGTCCGCATGTTGTGCTCAAGTCATATGGATGAGAACACAACTCAAAGACTATGGTTACGTATTTGACAGAATCCCGATGTATTGCGACAATCGGAGTGCAATTGCAATCTCGTGCAACTCCGCCAAAGACTTTCGAAATCAAAGCACATCGATCTCCGATATCATTTCATCAAGGATCACGTGGAGCAGTCTTGTTGAATTATATTTTGTGGAATGAATACCAATTGGCAAACCTTCTCACCAAAGCCTTGCCTCCCGCTAGGTTTAATGAGTTGGTCCACCGAATTGGTATGAGGTGTTTGACTCAAGAGGAATTGGATGATCTCCTAAAAGCAGTCTTAAAACATCAAACACCAAATTCTCTATTGTAAATAATTTTTCAAAAACAAAATACAAAATTATAAAACCTGATAAAAACAACAAAAATATTCTCCTAATCTACATTTCTTTCAACATTGCAAGTACATTTCTTCCGTCAACACTTTAATCTCTCAAAATTCAAGATTTTTCCGATCAAGTGTTGAAGGGGAGAAAATAATCTTTTAACTGCTTCAAAACATCTGTGTACTTGCATGTTATCATATCTCGGTTGACTCTTTTACAAATGGTGGTACATTTCTTGGTTCAAAGACACTCCTCGGACCTTAATTAATAACCTTTCATTATTTTCTCAAGTCGAGGGGAGTGTCGTCAAGTTTCTTTCCTAAAATCTTCGTTTGGTAACCAAAATGGAAGTTAAATGGCTTGGTTTGAAAAAGGAAAAGGTGGAGGGACCAAAACTGTCAAAAGGTTAAACTCACTTTTAATATAACACCCTCCCACCTACTTTTATTCTTCACATTTATTACACAAAACCAAACACATCCTACGCCTAAAATCGTTCAAGATATCTGTTGATTTGATCATCATTGTGTAAGTGTTTTGTGATCTAAACATGTTTTTAAGATAAGGTCTTGAATTTCATTCAAATCCAACGGTTAAAATTCATGTTGTGATTATGTGTTCTAAGCATAAGCGTATGAACACACAATCATTGTGTGAACGTTTGTGGTTAAATGGATTATGTCAAAACGTTTTAAATACATCAATGATATCAGTTTATCCATCAAAATCCACCCGAAACACGATCAATGACTTTTGAAAATTAGGGTTTATAAGTCGAAATGGGTGTTTTCGAATGTGAAGTGATTTGGTGAAAAAGATTGTTGGGTTATGTTCTTATGATGATGAATTGATGATTTCCTTGCTTTATAACCACCCAGAAACTCTAAATCATCAATAATTTGGAATTAGGGTTTAACGTTCATAAGTTTGGGTATTTT
This sequence comes from Chrysanthemum makinoi, assembly GCA_910596185.1. Lineage (NCBI taxonomy): Eukaryota > Viridiplantae > Streptophyta > Magnoliopsida > Asterales > Asteraceae > Chrysanthemum > Chrysanthemum makinoi. Next base: position 21,795,735 of record OU343224.1, on the reverse strand, counting down.
TGATTCACCATGAATTGGGTGTTATAACTTCGGTATATAGACTTCCTCAACACTCTTAAACTACCATAAAATGTTTGGTGCATATTCCATGGCTAGATCTCATACGCGTAGATTTAGGGTTTAGTCTACGCATATGCATTCTACGCGAATCGCTTTAACTGTCCAAATGGGTTTTGATCTGTCATAATATGAATGTTATGTGTTTAACATTGATGATATGATGCTTTATTTCAGGCTTGCAACACTAAATATTCAGAATCAAGGTTAATATACACCTACGCATAAGGATCACCTTACGCGTAGCTTGTTATGCGTAAGATTTGTCTTACGCGTAGCTTCTACGCATAAGGTTCTACATATGGGACTACGCGTATCTTGTGAAGGATATGCGTAAACAGTGACCTCTACGCATAAGGTCAACTCTTACGAGTAGCCTTACGCGTAAGGTTAATATATGCTACGCATAAGATTTACGCATAAGGTCCTCTTTTTCCTACGCGTAACATTTCTTACGCGTAAGTTAAGACCCTACGCGTAAGTTTACGCCTACGCATATATCATTCCTGTCTACGCATAACTTTACCAATCCTACGCATAAGCCGTGATCATACCTTCGTTATGAATTGTTACGTGTACAAACTTGTAAATAAACTAATCATATCATCACGAATCCTAAAATGTCACTAATAAACTGAAATCGTTTGATATGTTGTGAACAATAAGTGATAAAATAAACTTTAAAACTTAAAGTTAACTAACTCACGAAACATTTCTCGACGTCATTGGACTATTGAATATACAAGTGACTTAGGACTCGTAACAATCATTGACACGGTACATTCAATAACTAGACAATAAGACCTTCCGTTGACTAACATTATGTCTTTCGATATGTTGGTTCTTTTGGCTAATGTTATTTCGATCACTACATGGTGAACAAATGAATATGGATGCACCTGAAGTTCTCTCCATTGCCGATATCTATCCTCATGGCTATCCAATGAAGATAGGAAAGAATAATCTCCGTGTTGACTTTGACAACCTTACTTGCTCTGAATCTTCATGTTTAATTGCTATTGATATTCTGAGGACTCATCCGTATCGGAACATGCTTTCACACTCAAGAATCGCTTCGGAACACTATGGAAAGGGTCAAAGGACAAACCGCTGTTGTGGCGGTGAACTCAATCACAAACAAGTCACCATTACACTGCAGACTTAAGGGTCGTTCTCCTAATTCCCGATGTCGATCCAACCAAACTATATGCCACACTGGCCAAGAGCTCACTCTCCAGTTCTTAATCAATATCGGTTATGAAGAGGCTACAGGAGTAATCACCAAGCATTCTCACGTAGAGCTTAAGAGTATTCCTCAACCCCGGAGAACTCTCTACATGATCATCACCAAGTCTGCTTCGGTCGTGACAATGCTATGAGCACCCTATGGTCATGGAACTGCAAATATTCTGGGCATTGGTCAACAAGAAACACATCGCTATCGAAGCTCGGATTTGGGATGACATGATGTCATTTCTCAACAAACTTGGCTCAAAGATTCCCTACATCGGATATACTAAATTGTTGATCCAGAGAGCACTTGGACTTCATCCTGACATTCCCAAGAGGCTCAATGACCCGAACAATCACGACATGTTGACGGAACCCATTCTATCTGTTAGAATCAAGGAAACGCCTACAAAGAAACAAGGTCTTTGTGGCTGCCAGATTTCCTTCTAATCAAGATGTCGAAAGCTCAAACGCGTACAAAAGGTATCCGGAAGCGGTCGGACAAGGCAAAGTTGGTCATCTCGACGAAAAATCTTACGGAACACCCGTAGGAGAACCAAAAGAGGAAGTGCGGAAGTACGGCAAGTACTGTGAGTCAAAGGAAGTTACCCAAGAGGAACCCTCCTTCAAAGAGGATTGTTCCATCTAAGGAAGCTGCTCCCATCCCAATTCCCAAACCCAAACCGCAAAGAAAGCTTGTGGACGAAAGCTCGATGGTACCGACACGATGAAGAGATTACCTTCTCGAATCCGCAACCGTATCCCTCCTCCAAAGCAGCTAAACCTACAAGTCCAATAGTTAACATGGAAAAGGAAAGACTCCTATACTTGAGTCTCATGATGAAAGCTCTGAAGAAGAAGAAGAGCAACTGGATCAATCCTACAGGAAGAAGTTTAAATTAGTTAGACAAATTCAAAAGTCAAGAATTTGCAAAAGATCAAATGGGTGGCCCGGAGGATCGAGTGGTCTTTGTCCACTCTTCACCGTGTCCCGATGCGGTTAATCAACCCGATAAGGGAGCTGGTGCCACCACTCTTGTGCAACAACAAACGCTTGTGAAGGAGTCTACTGATCTTAACATTGAGGAACGTAAAAGAATAAGACCGAGAAAGAGAAAACTGATGAAGAAGCTAAGGTACAGACGGAAGAAAAGGCTAAAGCGGACATGATGACGAATAAGATTATGATGACTTTCTTCTCAACAATCCAACTCGCTCCAAGGAGGATACTGCACCTCCAAAGGACCCGAATCTCCTCATGTCCCATCCTCATCAGATTCTTCATCTCACTCATCACCACCACCATTAAAAAGATCAACAAAATCATCATCCAAATCTGTGAAGAAACCACCTCGATCTTGGATTTCTCAAGCTCATAAACGAATTCACAAAGTCTGCCAAACAAGTCGAAAGAAAACGTGCTCTACAAAAGCTAAATTTCTTTCTTGATCACATACAAAGATATGTATGACGAGCATGACAAGATGGAGAAAGAAAGGGAATTTGTTAGAAGTTCATGAAGAGTCATCGTAAAGAGGAACTGAACGAAATGATCGAAGGTTACACTAACAAGTACCTTCGGATATCGCTCCTAAAGTCCTAAAGGAACTGAAAAGACAAAGACAAGAGATCATACTCACAAGTTTCTTCTCGACAACGCCCGGTGTGACTAGAGAAATATTTTCAGACAACTCACCCCTAACATCGTAGCATTGGTTAAAAATACAATGGCCAAAGAAGTCGATCTCTCGAATCCGGTTAATCGCTAAACTTGTGATACAAATGTCAAAGCGATCCGAGCGTTACTCGGATGAAGCTAAATGTTTCGAAAATCTACTTGATTTTCAACTCAAATCATCATGCAAGGAGTCAGCCGATCAACCCAAACGACCAAGAGATGACGATGATAAGGATAAGGATTCGCACCTAAACGCCGTAAGCCGGTAAATCTACCTCTATGCCACCTCCTCCACCACCGAACTTCTTCTCAACAAAGTCTCCTCCACCTCGTCTTCTATCGATAAACCTCGGACGATTCCGAAGTTACCACCCCCGACTCATAAAAGCGGTGATTACTTTGAGTATACGGGTGGTGGCGATGAAGAGGTCCTTGAGCCCCGACAACAACCCACCTCACCCAAACAAGTGCGAGAAACCAAGATCATCATCAAGGCCTTCCAAAAGAAGAAGAAGACGACTCACCGAGTCGTCTCATGGCTAGCTGACGATAAAACCAAAGAGTTTGAATGGTTCTCCACACTTGTCAATCAAACTCCCTACCCGGATGAAGGTCAAGAATTGGTAGACGGTTCTACATTGAGCACGCAAAACTTTTGCAAGAAAAGTTCCATGTGAAGAAAATGACGAAATCGGAGTTGAAGCGAATCAAGAATGAAGCATTCCAACTTCTTAAAGACACTCAAAGCGCCGTCGAGGTCGAATATCATCTTGAGAACATCGACCGAGCTATGTCTAACGACATGGATTGGCTCAATCCGGAAGCAAACATTGACTTCACACAAAGGGACAACCCTCCATACTACACCGATTGGACCAAACCCCTACCGACTATTGGCCAAACAGACGAACCACGGATTCCCTTCCGATACTTTTTAACAAAGACACGGATTTTCTCTTACACGGTAGCGATGGTTCGTGAAAATACGCTACATCATTGACTCTTCCATTCCCAATGACTATTTACTCAAACCGCATAGCTATCGAGGAACGTGCAAATCACTTGTTTTCGACAACGCAAGCATACGACCAAGACGCATTGTATGGGATTCATCATTGGCCTGAACGCCAAAGAATCTACTACTAAAGCTGCCGGTTGAAGTCTCAACATGCAGTGAATAGTTCTAAGGACATCGTGGCCATCAAACACATTGATCTCAAGTCTAAGTGGGACTACACATTCTTAAAGAATATCATAGTCAAACGACAAGATGAACAGGACTATGAATTCTCCGAGGCTGACTTTGAGAACTTGTCCCTCAACGACATCGAAGACATGTACCTTGCCAAAGTAGTGGTCATATGAGACAATTCTTGACTGAAGTTCAACGTGAATTTATCAAGTCAGTTCTCATCTTCATTAGACGCATCGTGATCAAAGAACGTGTTGAAGATATCCGGATGGCTGTTGAATCTTATCAGACGCATGTCAACCTCACTCCTCCAATGCTTACTCTTCCCGATCTCAATCAGCTACCTCAATATACGCTCATCGCAAACCTTTGGAGTTGTTTACCGCAGTGAACTTCAAAGAAACGCTTAATGGCGTGTAGTAATCTTCGAAATTGGGATCATACTTTGAAGCCGGTTAGGGATGGATTAGCGTGAGTTGAAGGATATACGCTGAAAGTTGGGTCTCGTAAGTACCGGAATTCTCGGAAAGGAGGGATGTGAGAAGGATCATCACCATGATTGATGAACGGTTGTTCGAAGGGATCGATTCGAGCGATTGGAGAGCTATGTTGGTGGTCGACCGGGGAAAAACATCACCGCTTTCAACGCCTGCGCACTCTGGGAATATCACGCAACTCCCGGTACCCCTTGAATTGTTTTTCTTCATATAATTTTGGATGTGTGATTTAATATGTCAATGGCTTGTGCACACATAACAATGTACAACCCGTAATGGTCAAGAAAGGACCCCGTGTACGCCTTGCCACAATCCTTAGATAAGGAGCGAAAGCTTCTTACTTTTGAGTAAAACCTATCAAACCTTTCACTTTTCAAGGTTTTGCTCAAAAGAACAAGTACTTTCCTTAAGACTTTCAAAACCTCAACCGCTTATATCACTTTCGTTGAGGGGAGTACTTGATTTGAAACTTTGTTCACAAATTGTTCACAGTGGTCATTCTTCCCGCAACACTTGAAATGGTCATATTTATTCTCAAACGTTTCAAAAATAACACTTTAATATGCCATTTTGAGGGGGAGAAAATTGTGTGATAAGAAATATGTTGTACAAAATGCAAATGAATCTGTACCTCGGACTTAACCAACTAATTGACGATACTTAGCGTTAGTAACTCGAAAAGACTTGTCCGACGGGTAATAATTTCAAGCTAGTTCGCTAGTGATGTAAACGTGTCTCGGAAAGGACTTGTCCGAGTAGAATGTACCATTCGAGAAACTTTTGATAGACATGAACTCTGACGGGTTTGACAACCTTCCAAGGTTTGTCTACACCTTCAAGGTAGTTATTAGAGCTAGTTGTCACCTAAAAGCCGACAATGTAACTCTTTAACTATGCAACGTAACCGTGTCTCATGGGGATTGTCTATCTTCATTGGATCAATTCAAAAAGTGCGCTCTTTCCTCACTGTGCATTTAACCATTAAAACTATTAAGCACATGTGGAGGGGAGTATTTATGCAAAACATCATCTCTCACAATGGTTCAAACATGTTTTTCATTAACAAACCCTTTGAGAGATAATTTTTCATACAGTGGTTTTAATGGCAAACATAGGTTAGTCATGGAGTTATAAGGTGACTAAGGTTAGGAATAACCGTCCTATGATCCGCCAGAGCCGGAGGGATCTACCCAAGGACACTACAAATAGTTAGTATTTAGAAGTCCTTAGGTATGATTGTAAAAAGGAAAAAAATGAGAATCGGAGAAAAAAGGAGTTGAAGAATTAAAAAGAAATGCAAAGAAAAGGGTGAAAAGAAATAGCCCTCCAAGTTATTCAACTTAGGGCAGACACTGGGTTCAATTCATATGCTACTGGTTGTCACTTAGTGACGCCGGTATTGAAGATTAAAAGTCGTCATGGACCCAGTGACGCATGCACTAAACCTTCTTATCCACTCAAGTTTCTCTCAACGGAAGCTTGTTTCATTCTCACAGGGAACCCTACGTAAACTATCGGCTTTCTCCTAGAGATTGCCGGTATTGAAGAAGGAGACCCTCTCCTAGTCTCCGCCAGAAAACCAAAATGCATTATTGAGTCTAGAGCCACGAGATTCATCAAAAGATCTCTTAGGAACACTTGACATTTAATCACTTGATGATCAACTAATAAGATCATCGGTGGTTCATATCGAGTCCTTCACAGATCTTAGCAATCTGTCGAGAACATTTATGAGAGGTTCACATCTGTGATCCTCAATGATTGAATGGAAACTCCCGCCAGTGGTCAACATCAAACGACCACAGTCACTTCCGGTAACTCCCGTGGATTACGCTTAGTGTGTCTCAAACGGTCTGACAGTCAGAGGTGATGCTTCGGTGTACCTCAGCGACTCATCTCAATCATAGGTGTACTTGGTACATCGTGTTATCTCACTTGTGGGACTCGATTCAGAACGGCCTTTGTAAAATTAGAGTTGTGTTTTCACACTATGTCGTTAACACTCGGTTCAAACTTGTAAGTTCCGGAAACCGCTTATTACTAACCGTTTGAAATGTTTTCTTCTTATGGAAGCTCCAGAGCGGGATGATCGTGTTGATTCTTCTCATGCTCACGCCAACATCATCACTAATGGAAGTTCTATCTCAATGCAACACAACAAAGTAATGATTCTTCGTCAAACCAAAGAATCTACAAAGTCAAAGACTTAAAGAACTTCATCAATATTGATTTCCAACGTCAAAGAGCGTGTGAGCATGTTGAAGAATGACGTGGAGACACCGGAGCAAGCGAACTGAAGGCGCATCGATGCGTATAACAACATACTATCACTTTCACCACAAAGAACAATGATCAAAGAACAAAGTTAAAGATGACGCCAAAGCATAACTGCTCAAAGACAACTATCTCTACACCGGGGAGATTGTTCGAATCAAGGCAATTCTTCTCACAAGAAAGAAGAATGTCGAAGACGCCATCGCTACTATTACATCAACGCCTTCACCTTACATTCATATATACTTGACGGGAGATTGTTGGAATCACTCCTAAACAGGATTTCAAGTATTTATATTTCATATGTAATAGGTAGCTTTATTATGGCCTTTATGTTTGTTTAAGGTCAAGCTTATGTAGAAGGCCCATAAGCTTGACCAAAGCCCAATAAGGAATAGGGAAGGAGAGAGAGTGTTGCCCTAGCTCCTTGCCTATATAAACCATGTAATAACCTTCATTTGAAGGTTGGTTGTTCAAGTTTTCTTTCTTTCACATATGCCTACGCATAACCGGTCTTATTATTGTTTGTATATGTGTTAGATCTTGTTCAATCGCCTCATCTCCTTTCTATATAACTTGTGTTTGTAAAACTAGTGACCTAACAAATGGTAAATGATATAATATGTAAACTTAGGATATTTGTACAAAAGGTGTTGTGAGTCATCCTTTAAATGTCGACCAACTTAAAAGAAATAAAAGAGTTGTGTCTTTTGTAATAAATTAAATGTACAAGTGTAGGATGAATGTGTAGATATTTAAAGGTAATTAGTAACTTGTGTATTTATTTAAGCATTTAGGGTAGCGTTAGCTAAAAATAAATTTTAACGGATCAAAATAAAATATATTGAAGTCATAAAAATTATAAAAATACATTTCTTACAAAAATTGAGTGAAATAATAATTTATCGAGTTGATTTTACGAAAACCGTCGTAATTATATAAATATAACAATTTATATACGAAATAAATTTAAAACATCGGGTAAACTAATAATATAATTTTTATGGTCTTAAAATGAGTATAAAAATATATTAGGATTATTTTTGGAAGTGTCGGATCAATATTCAAAATAAATGTTTACGCGATAGCGTTTATTTAATAGGAAAATAAACGTTTAATGAAATATGCAAATTCATGCGTGAACCGATATGAAATGATGTTACTAATGTTGTGTAGACTAAATCTAGTCTATATGAAATGTCCTTGATGTTATTCCATGAATACGCAGCTTAAGCGTCCAGGTTACGCGTATTTGATACTCGTAAACCTAATTTACGAAGAATGATGAATAGTGACTCTTCCAAAGTTTGTAAAAATGACCTGAAATTACTAGTTGTCACAGTAACTTCCTCAATATACTTCCCCACATTATCCATGAGTTGGATAAGTGTCTCTATGAACGTGCAAATTTCCATTCCAGTGTGTTTCTTGAAAGACATTTCAGTCATGTCTTGATCATAATCTGATGTAAATTCCCCACTGATGAATGTCTGAAATTGGTTGTAGATCACTTGAAGTGAAGCACTGGAACTGTCCTTTTGAACCATTCCTTTATCAAGTTGTTGTTCCAATGGTTCTAAGTTTAAGAATAATGTGCTCTTGAACGTTGATAATTCTTGATAGAAAAGTGCAGTAACTGTTCGTTCACTTCCCATACATAGAAGTAATGTGAGGTGTGAATGAAGTTGTCGATAAGGTTCAATGCAACTTTCCTTATCCTTTGCACAAGCATTTAGTAACATTGACTGGTGCATTTCTGTATTTTCAGAGTCTGAACCCGGAGATATCACATCCTCATTGACAGATTCAATCATCTTTAACCGTTCGCTGTAGCAAATATTCTCATGATTGTCTACAGATCATACAATTTAAGTACTTCAAATAAGCGGGTCAGAGTGTAAGACATGATGTTGTAGTATCCACAGGATTTTACAAGTCTATGATTTAAACCGAGAAATAGAATCTTTCGTGGGATTTTACTAAAATCAAGACCAAACCGTTAACCAATGACCAATGGAATGTGTTAAGATGACTGATGGATTGTCACAATGATAGACAATTGTGTGTTAGGACTTATGATTTTTGTAGGATTAGCAGAGATGTTGTTTGGTTGAGATTTGGGTTGGTTGATGCACGATTTTACGGAGAAATTTAGGTCTAAAAACTTAAAAACCTCAATAACTTCTGTTCAGAGCAGATTTAGGCCTTTAGTTCATTCGGTGTGCCATTCTCCTCGTTCTCACGGTCATTTTGATGGGTAGAACGCTGAAAACGGAGTTACGGATCAAAAGTTATAGCCGTTTGAAGTTTTGTCGGGAAAAGTCAACAAGTCGCTAAGAATTTTTGAACCAAGTCGCTAAGACCAAGTCGCTAGGACCCAAGTCGCTGGACACAAGTCGCTAAAGCACCAAGTCGCTACACAGTCAAGTCGCTAAAGAGCAACTGGCTAAGTATTAAGTCGCTAAGAGCAACTCGCTAGTTACAAGTCGCTAGATGCTCAAGTCGATAGAGACAACTCGCTATGAACCAAGTCGCTAAAGAGCAACTCGTTAAGTGGCCAAGTCGCTAAAGAGCAACTCGCTAGTAACAACAGAGACAAGTTGCTAGAAATTGTAAAGACAAGTCTCTACCAAAAATAGGTGCCAAGTCTCTTCGAAAATAGGCTACAAGTCTCTACGCCAAGTCTCTACAAAAATAGGCACCAAGTCTCCACTGAAAATAGGCTACAAGTCTCTACGCCAAGTCTTTACGAAAATAGGCACCAAGTCTCTACTAAAAATAGGCTACAAGTCTCTACGCCAAGTCTCTACGAAAATAGGCACCAAGTCTCTACTGAAAATAGGCTACAAGTCTCTCACCAAGTCTCTACTAAAATAGGCCCCAAGTCTCTCTTGAAAATAGGCTACAAATCTCTACGCCAAGTCTCTAGACAGATACATTGAATCTGGACATAACCACAAGTCTCTACTTAAAACATAATCAAGCAAGTCTCTACTTAAAAACATAACTCAAAGTCTCTATGAAGAAATATAACTACAAGTCTCTACTTAAGAACATATTCAAAAGCACCACTTTCCAATCCAAAACAATCCAACCACACTGATTCAAGCCTTCCAAATCAAAACCTAAGCACTTATAATGATTCTAAACACAAAAGTACAATCAAAATTCAAACTTTAACACAAGAAATAGTCCAAATGATGAAAATACCACTAAACTTTTTCAACCCCAAAAATCATATAAAACCACTAGAAATCCAAAAATCATATAAAAGTGCAAACTTTTAACCTTAGTAGCCAAATAAAATTTGAACTAGATGAGTAAATAACCAAAAATTCGAACCTTAAAAAACCCAACAATAACCAAACTAAAATCGGAGCACACACAATATCCAAGATCAAACCATGGATCTTGATACCATTTGAAGGATATTGGTTATTGTTTTAATCAAAGAACTTGTATAAAGATTGAATCAAACAAGAAGGTTTAAGAGAGAGAGAGATGGGTGGGATACTTTCTAGAGAGAGAAAGAGATGAGAGAAAAAGAAGTTGTATGATTAAGAGAAATGAAAGCACCAACCCTCTCCACATGTGGAGAGGGCTATTTATAGTTCTTACAAATAACGCCACCTACGGGCTGTGGATCAGGCATACATTGGGTAAAGACCCGATCGTCCTCCACGGTGTTGCTCTAAACTAATTAACTAACTAATAAATAACGTAATTAACTACAAGTCTATGAGCTAACATATGCTAGACTATAATTGGGGTGACCGACACTTTAACATGGAATTTCCAATTCCTAACATTATATCCATCTGAGAGACTACCATGTTCTTACTTGCAACATTAGCCAGGAAGATTCTGATTGCCTCGATTCGTGCAACTGGAGAAAATGATTCTTCAATGTCAATACCCTCCTCTTGACGGTATCCTTTTGCAACTAATCGAGCCTTGTTCTTTAACACATCACCATGCTCATCAGGTTTTACTTTAAAGATCCACTTTAAAGCAATGATCATAGCACAGTCAGGAGCATGTACTAATTCCCATACATCTAGTCGATCGAACTCATGAATTTCTTCTTGCATGGCATTGAACCAGCTGTCTTTATTCATGGCAGTTTTAACGTCTTTTGGTTTGACCTTAGATAGTACGGAATTGAAGAAGCACCATAAGGCATCAGTTGCAAGTTGTTTACGAGTGGATACTGGACGAGAAAGGTTTCCAATGATGTTATCCAATAGATGGTCATGCGTCCATTTTCTAAGGTGTTCGTGTGGTTGTTGTTGAGGAAATGAAGTAGCAGAGTTTGGATCTTCTGATGAAGATGGTTCTGAAGTTGGTTCAGGAGCAAATATGTTCTCAAATGGAGCATCTTCGGGAGTAGCAAAGGGGTTATCTCCATCATAGGTACCAGACACATTTCCATGATGTACACTCGATGATTGAGGATTTGATGATGAGGATGAGTGATCTGCAGTAGGTGCATCTTGACTCAATGACAGAAACCGAAGGGTTATCTACGTTGACTGGGTTAGAGGCGGCCTCTGTTGATGGATTTGGTTGATCATTAGCAATAGGCTCATAGTGTTCATCAAGCATTGGATCAAACAATTTTTTCAAATCATCTTCTGAAGGGGGTACATATGGAGTTACTGGTGAGGGATTTTGTACAAGAGAATAACTAATGGGACTACTTAATGAAGGTTGTGATACGGGTCCGTAACTTGATTGTCCCGAGCCATTTGCCCGCATTTCATCGAACGTGACGTGGATAGTTTCCATGATATTTTGAGTTCTTTTGTTGTAGATTCGGTAACCTTTCTTGTTTGGTGCATAACCCACAAAAACTCCAATGTCCGCCTTAGCTCTTAATTTACCTAAATCTTGACCGTCATTCGTTGGATAACACAAAGCACCAAATACACGAAGGTAGGAGAGATCAGGTTTTCGTTTATGGACAAGTTCGTATGGAGTTTTCCATGAGTGGTGTATATGAGGGAACGATTTTGGGTGTAGCAAGCAGTGGCAATGGCTTCAGCCCAAAGAAACATTGGAACCTTTGAATAAATTAGCATAGTTCTTGCAGCTTCAACAAGGGTCCGATTTCGTCTTTCAACTACACCATTTTGTTGAGGCGTGCGTGGAACACTTCTTTGATGACTGATTCCAATGCTTTCATAAAATTGACTTAGGTCTTTGTTAACAAACTCAGTGCCATTGTCTGTTAGAATAATTCTAACAGTCTTGTTAAGTCGAACTCAGTAGTCGCTGATAAGTTTGATGATGACATATGGAGTTTCATCCTTTGTCCTCAAGAACTTAACCCAAGTGAATCAAGAGTAGTCATCAACAACGACTAAAACATATTTCTTCCCATTTATCGTTTGCACTCTCATTGGTCCGCACAAATCCATATGAAGGGTATGAAGAACTTCCATAACTGAGTTTGCATGTTTGGGTTTGTGGGCATATTTCCTGCTTTTTCCCCATTGGCATGCTGAACAAAGATGATCTTTTTCATACTTTAATCTGGGTAAGCCTCTTACAAGGTCCTTTCTGGAAAGATCATTAATGGTGCCGAATTTCAAGTGATTGAGACGACGATGCCATAACCATGACTTTGTTTTTGAAGCCTTTGACAACAAGCAGATTGGTGAAGACTTCATCATGTCTTCGATAGAGATGGTGTATAGGTTTGAACCACGTGTTCCTCTTAATAGTTCCACACCATCAAGTTCTCTAACGAAACAAGTATGTTTTCTAAAAGCCACCTCTAGATCGGAATCACAGAATTGACCAACAGAGAACAGGTTATGACCAAGACCTTCAACATAATATACCCCGGAGATTACACTGTCACCAACAACATAATCTCCATAACCCATAATTGCACCAAAATGGTCTTTCGAATCTAATCCCGATGAATTTACTCACGAAGTTCATGAGTCGTGAGCGATCTCCAGTCATATGCTTGGAACGTACTGAGTCCAGGTACCACGTAATCGATTTGAACGACCTGCAGTTGAACACAAACAAGAATGGATAACCGGATAATTGGGATCCCCATGCAATAATGGGTTTCACTTGGTTAGACACAGAGATTGGAACATCCACATCAGAAGCTAAGTCAATAAAATCATTAGTGGTAGATCTTTGGGCTAATAGAAATAGTAGATCTATTCAAAGTATGTTCACTTCTTAAAGGTATAGTTCTACCAGTGGGCATCCATTTCCTAATGGGCATTGACTTAGATAATTTAGGGCACAACTCATTAAGATTAAATTTGCGGCCACTAGGTATCCACTGATAACCTACATTAATAAATTTTCTTCCTGTGGGTTTCCAATGTTTTCTAACCTTCTTCCGCCTTTGCTTTCTAGCCTTCTTAACTTGATTGTTGGCATTAAAAATTTTAACAGGATATTTAACAGCATTAATCAAATCATTCATACCACATGCATGATTAGTAACAGAAATTAAGCAATCATCATTACATGTTTTCCCAAAAGTAGCAGAATTCGCATTGATGTGGGCCGAGTTTTGTTTTTTAATGTTCCATGGGCTGATCAAACAAAAATACACGAACTGTTAAAATGATTTTAAAGTCTTGATAGTTTTGTTGGACTTGATATGTTTCATACAAGAATGACATAGATTGAGCTTAAAAATTCTCTAGTATTATACATTATGGGCATTCTTAGTATAACATTTGGCGAAAAAGGGTGGTATTTTGGTATGATTAATTTTCACGGGGATACAGTTTTTGACAAGATCAGGAAACCATTATCAAAATTCATTTAAACAGTTAATGAAAGCTATTTTTGGGCATTTAACCGCAAGATGTGACTACGGCGTGAATTCTTTATTATTTATTTGAGACTAAAGTTGGATATCACGGGTGCGTGTACTTAGTATCTGAAGATATCGGGGTTGGTTGGATGCATGATTCTTCGAGATCCTTGTTCGAGCTTTAACCGTTACGAATGACAAAGACCTGAGCTGTCTAGTTATGCTTGATGTAAGGAGTTACGTTGTTGTGCACACAACATATAACTATCACTTTTAAGGAGTTACATTGTTGTGCTCAAGTGTCACAAAAAGCTGTGGATAATTCGAGAAAGGAAAAGGTTCTTCGTCTGATAATAATGCAAGTTTAAGTCATAAGTTCGGGTTATTTTACCTCAGTCTCAAGTTTGTCATATTCGGTTTCTCCATCGTAGTCACTACAAAGAGCCGTCGAGAATGATAATGGGGTCGGTAAAGAGTTAATGAGAAGAGTATAAATGAGCGAGAGAAGTCTTATCGCAGTTGATTCTCACGAGATATTTTTGGTACTTCACAATTGTTCGTTGTCTCCAATTCATCATCAACATACATGGTGTATGACTCTGATTCATTGAAAACATCGGGGGGAAGAGAGTGTACGGGGTTATGCTTCTTTGACTTTTTTTCGAAAACCCGTTTCCCTTCATGAATTTCTTCAATTAGGGGAAGAAATGAGACGATTTGTGGTTCAAATTTCTCACTTCGGTGTTATCGTCTCACTTTCACAGAGTTATCGTGTGTGAAGTTACCTAAATAGGATGTTGTGATGCCTCACACACGGTAATTTTATCGAGTAATTACTTACTCACAGGTAATTATTATTCCGATAGACAGCAACATTCAGGGGGAAGTCGTTTCATTTTGTCTTTCGTGGTTTGTTTGGTGTGAAGCACCTACATACATGAGAAGATCTTGTTGATTTCTTGCATGTTACCCCCGAACGGATTTTCCGCAATAAGACAAATTTACCTTGTGTGGTTTCATCTTGCTCATCTACAAATTCCGCTGCGTACTGAAAACTTCAAAAGTTAGGAGAAATGTCTACTACATTAAAGTTTGAATCTGCCAAGACGGTTGTCTTTGGGGAAGCTGATTCAGAAACTTCGCCAAAAAGAAGTGTACGGAGAAGCTGCTAAAGACATGTTGTAACACACCCAATTTCGTGATATGCAGCGAAATTCAAACTAGGTGTTACTTCATGGCACAACAGTTATAACAATAGAAAACGATCTCTAATTGAGTCATTTAAAAAGATTAATCATTCAATATCGAGTTCACAAAATGAGGTCCTAGTTTAAGTAGTTTATTAAATAAGGTTTCGAACGATAATAAAATTTATAGCCTTCTTGAGTATCCGTGCTCCTCTATGCCAGCCTCATTCATTATGGACCTGAGATAAACATGCTAAAAGTGTCAACACAAAGGTTGGTGAGTTCATAGAGTTTGTTGTAAATAAGTTGAAAGCCTATAAAGAACATTCATGCAACAAAGGCATTGTAAATCTACTCAGTTGCAAATCCCGCCCATATAAAACTTGCAACCTGTGTGTTCACAACCCATGGCTAAAATATGATGAGTAAGACAGTTGATTTCAATAGTTTCAAGTTCGGGTGAATATTTGTAATAATTACAAGTATTGATAAAATAACTAGTGGGTTACGTTGTTATACACCCATAGTTCATTTACTTTCCCTAACCGGGTCAATCACAAAAGATAGTTTGTTTGTTTACCTAAACTGGGTCAATCAAAAAAGATAGTTCGTTTGTTTACCCTAACCGGGTCAACACAAAAGTAGTTCGTTTCTTTACCTTAACCGGGTCAAAGTTGAGTGAATTCATAGTGTTTGTATAATAAACAATTGAACACAAGTTTCAAGTTTAAGAAACAGTGGGCTACGTTGGTATACGCCCATAAAAAACAGTGGGCCATGTTGTTAGCACCCATAACAGATACAATGGGTTGTGTTGCTAGGCACCCATAACAAAGGGTCGTGTTGCTAACACCCATAAGTTCAGTAGTTACAGTACCATATCATGATTACATTACCGTATTATTGCTCTAAGTCTCATGAACGCAAACCTTAACAATGTGTGATATCATAAAAATGATATAAGTAACAGACATCATAAAGATGATGTAAAGTCACGGTGCCCCCGAGCTAGTAGTTTGCCAACTTCCTAGTAGTTTCTCAAATAACGTGCATTTGGTTACCTATCCGGTCAACACAAATGGGGCGTCAACTGCCAATAGATCTATTCACGATATTCGTGTTCACTCGCAAGTGATTAATGGTTTATGATATGAGGGACTTTTAGTGGCAAAAGTGTGTCTTAGGCAATAACAATCAGGATAGCATACATTAAATTACTTGTGTTCATGTTGTTAGCATGTATCTCCTCATGAGATAGAAAAATGTATAAAAATGGATTTATGAACTCACAGTAATATGTAGAAGTTAAAATAAAGCAAGTAGTTGAGCATGTATCTCCTCTAAAAATAGTATAAAACAATTAAACATGGGGCAATGAAACTCACAATAATATATAAATAGTTAAGCGTGTATCTCCCCCAAAAGTAGTACAAAACAATTGAAAATAGGGGCCATGAACTCACTTTAGATTGTAGTGACATAAGTAATGCAACGGTGTTAAAGAGTATGGCGACATCGATAAAGAAGTATAGCGCCACGATACGGAATCGGAATATCCTAATGAATATAAGCTTGTCTCATAATATGATACGCGAATAGTAATCGATGCGTATGAGTTTCAAAAGATAATACGTTTTAGTTTTCAAGAAAGTTTCGTATCAACGTTTGTAAAAAGTTTAGTATCATCATTCGGGTGGTGATATGAAATCATTGACTCAAGGCATAACGCACACCAAAGTATAGTATGTATAAAGCACATATATATTATACTTAATAGCCCGATAATAGTCCAATGGGCGATCGCCCGATATCATAAGTCCGATATAATAAATTATGTCCATTATGTATCCGTTACGTTTAATATGTCCAATGTTTGTCCAATACAAGTAAAAAATAAGTCGGATCGTCGATATAAATTATCAACTCGGTATATGTTCAAATCTATCAAATCATAGTCCAAGTATGAAATCCGTTATGTCCGATATATGTCTAATATATTAATTTCCGTAAAGCATAAATACAAGTTTTAAAGTTGTAATACGTTACCATACTTTACAACTTAAAACTAAACACATTCTTAATAGTTAACGGGCTTTCGTCCAATACGTAGTCAAGTCGCAATCCATAAAATAAAATCTGTTAAGTATATATATTGTCCAATCTAGTCCGATACAAGTCCAAAGTATAGTCAAATATTTATAGTCCGACGTCCAATAATATTTGATTGATGGTCTTAGTCTGATATTCCATTATATAATAGGCCCGTTAATAATAATAAGCTTAGTCTATTAAGTTAGATATATATATATATATAAATATATATATATATATATATATATATATATATATATATATATATATTCTGAACTTAAGTGATCAATCCCGTAAATATAAAAACATACCAATAAACATAAAAATATATAAACTTAAACATATAACTTCAAACAAGACTTAAAATCACAAAACCCGACTCCAACCATGGGCTTCGGCCTAGACTAATACTAACCAAACTCACCCATGTTGGGCTGTTGAGCCCAAACTAAACCCAACTGTAAATCGATCCAAGTACCAATACATTACGTATACATATAACCAGTTTTCAAATAAGCAGGTTAAGTAGTTTCAAGTAAGCTAAACAAACACACCCTCGTGGTGGCTTTGAACCAAGAGCAATAAAAAAAATACTCGCCCCTCTTGGGCTCTCGGTGGGCTGGAGTAAACAAGTCAAACGCGCCCATCTCAATGGGTTGTGTGGGTTATCGACAACACCACCAAGCGCACCCTTCGGGGGTTGTGGTGGATCAAAAATAAGTAGAACTGTAAACAATGAACAAACGCACCCTCAAGGGTGTGAGGCTAAATCAAATAGAATTATCACACCCTTGTGGTTTCTTGTTACCATCGAGACCAAACAAAAAGGCCATAACTCGTAATAAGCTATAAGCTTAATAAATAAGCTAAAAAGAAATGGAAACCAAACAAAATAACCCATAAATGATATAATCAGATTCAAAATAAACACGTATGTTTATAAGATAAGCCAAAAATAGGCTTGAACAACAAACACCCTTATGGTGTTTTTCTGAACCGAGAGTAAACACAAACACCCCCTACGATGTGGCTGAAACAGCAGGTACCAAACAATTCAGGCGCACCCTAGTTAGGCCATGGTATGGGTCGATGCAAACAAACCAGACGCACCCTTATGGGTAGCTGTGACACGCAATAAAGACAACAACCAAATACACCCTTGCGGTGTGGGCGTGTCGCGACTTCGGGACAAACAAACACCACCTTTGGTGGTTTCTTATCCAATCGAGAGCAGATAAAAATACCCTACACTATTTTACCAATACATGACACACATATTTAATTTGGTTTTTATTGCTAACAAATAGCCAAAACACAATCCAAACATAAACGCAGCCCATACGGGTTTTTGTTAAACCGAGCCTCAACACCACGCCCTTGTGGTGTTTCATTCTCAACCGAAAACAAAAACAACAAAATAAGTGATAAGGATTTAAAAGGTACACTTTTGAGGGGTCATTTAAGCCTTTAATCGACCACTTTTATATCCGTTCTTTGCTTAATTTCGTTCATTTCACTTTTTAGGTCTCTTGAAGGCAAAATGCTGGAATGACACTTATTTGGACGAAAAGGAGTGAATATATGAAGAAAATGGCCAAAGTCAAGATCGAGACACTCAAGTGCTGGGCCGGAATTGAAGGTGACGTCCACAATCAAAGGGATGACGCCGTCGCAACATGTCCCTATAATTGCGATGGCTCGGAAGTGAAATTGCTATTTTGTACCGACGGCGTCGAGCTTTAAAGAGTAGAGGCGTCACACTTTCGAGCGGCCTAGATTCAGATTCCGACGGCGTGAGGAGAGATGAATGCCGACGGCGTCACAACCACAAGGTGACGCCGTCACAAAGTTGGCGTGGTCAAGACGAAACCCTAATGGCGGCGATCCGACGGCGTCACAATTAAAGTGATGCCGTCGCGATTGTAACTCTATATATAGAATTCGAATTTTTAGACTTTTAGAGAGGTAGAATTGTGGTGTAAAACCTAATAACGATTTTTGGTTGTCTTGGGCAGTATCTTAGGGTTCTCATACCCTATTTTACAATAAGATAAGTAATTTACTTCATTGATTTAATTATGTCTTAAATTGTATGTGTGTATGCTTGCATGTTCACCATGTCCGGCTAATTTACTTGTGTGTTTGCTTAGATCTATGAAACCTAGGTATTGAATATTGATTGGTTGTCTCTTATCTTAATTGTAATTGGCCTAGGATTGCAATAGGCATCGTTGTGTTTTTAATGCTTGAGTAATGTTTGTGAACATTAGTTTATAATCGCCTAGAGTTGTTGTAGGCTAAAAATCCAAAGATAACCTTAGAGTTAGTTTATGAATCCTAGAGTTTTGTAGGCAATAACCTTAAGGTAGTTTCAAAGAGTTAGGGAAGAAAGCATACTGATATGTGCAAAAACACATATCATTTATTTATCAAATCAGATCTAAAATAACCAAGAAAGAGCCGTTAATGCTTAATGTTTGCGTGTTTCTTGAGTTTTTGTATGTGCAGGTAAGGATATGACAAAACAGACAAAAGAAAGCCAAAATCGAAGAAAAACCGAGCACGAGAGAAAGGAGAATGCAAAAAACCGAGGCTGGGAAAGGAATTTGCGAGTTTGGACAATCAATTCTCAAAATGGTAGGTTTAGTCCCTGAAGATTCAGAATTGTCATGCTTGGTCCTTGGAATTTTCAAAGATGGCAAATATGGTCCTTGAATTATTGGAGATTGTCAAGAAATGCCCTTGGATCAATTTCAGAAATTACAAGTTTAGTCCTTGGAAAATCAGATTCTACACTTTTAGTCCTTAATATTAGCCATGGATCCAATTCTAATCCAAAGTCCAATTATTACCACTTAGGCCCAAAGTATTACAAAGCCCAAATCTGGTCCTAACACCCACGGTCCAATTGAAATAACCATACCCGGTTTACTCACCCAAGTCAACCACCTATTAAACCCGGTCAACAATTAAAAACGAAATACATTAAAAAAACCCTTCCCGCTTATTTTCCCCCCAAACTAACCCAGGTAAGAACCCTAGAATGCCCCACCTAATTGATCCAAATTGCCACAATTAAGGGCAAATGTGTACTTTTGTCGACATATATCGACACACGGATGCCAGCTTGGCAATCCGGTGTGTCATTCCATCAAATCCTCTCCTGATTGGTCCAAGGTGCATATCAAATATGCTCCAAGGGATGAAATGAATTGGTGATAGTTGGGATTTGATCTGATGGTGGAAACGCGTTCAAAAGAAGAACAAATGGCCTTCTGGATCCTTCTTTCAGCTCAAGCTTTTCCTATAAATAGGACCCTTTATTTCCTTTGTTGTATTCAAGTAGTGTAGGAGTAGATTAGGAGTATTTTCTGAGTAGCTTATTTTAGTTTTAATGTTTTGTATTTGAATCTCTCTTTGTACTCAAATTTTATTAGTGAATAAATTTTTAGCTTAAATCTCATTTTGCTAATTTCTGTTTTAAGTCTTTAATTCAGTTGTTGATTAATGATTCACAAGTTCTTATCAGTTTACTTTTAGCTTATCTAGAGCTCATCTTAAGCTTTACTCAGAATTTACTCTCATTTATACTTGGTCAAATAAAGTCAAAAATCAGAATAATGGGTAAAACTACTCTGAATTGCTGCTATGGATCTGGATTTGGGTTAATTGTTGATCAGAATGGTTGATAATTGGTTTAGGTTACTGTTCCATTGATCTCTATTTCAAGCCATAGTGGCTGGACCCCTGTGAGTATCTTTAGCTTCAATTTTATTGTATTAATCCATTTCTGTCATTCTGCATAATATAGGATAATTAGTTTAAGTGATTATTTGCTGTTTGAATTAATTAATCTAGGTTTATTTTAGTATATTGCATCTGGTTTGGAGATTATATAGGTTTGAATTTGAATTTTGATAATATAACCTGTGATTCAGACATATAAGCTAGTGTTTGGATTTATTCAGTGCTAGAGGTTAGTATATTGGATTAGAGTTATTGCTTTAGGCTTGTTTAAGAGTTAGTTTACTCATTTCAGTTCATTGTTATACATCTGCATATCATTAAAGTCAAAATCCACTATAATCTGCTCTATTTGATACATCAGTTAGGTTTTTAATAAGCATAAGCTGCAATTAGGTCTATAAATTAGTGTAGTAGCTTAATTTAGTTTCATTTCATCATAATTCGTCATAATCAGTTCATCACCTTGATTCAAATCTCACTTTGGTCAACTATTTGCAAATCTGTCATAAGTCAAAAGTACAAAAGTAGTTTTTCACAAAACTTTGTTGAATTTTCATTGGTTCGTTTTTTGTTCTAAATTGTTGGAATTTTGGGATTTGCAAATTCAGCTGGTCTAGTTTCTTAAAATCATTTTTGTGAAATTTTGTGATTTTTATATAAGCTTTTAAAAGCTGTTCAACAAGCTTGTTTTTGCCCTGTTCATAATCAGCATATAGTGATTGTGAACAGGCCATTTTGCAGGCTTAGCACCGGTCTCAATTTAGCTAGTTAGGGTCCCAAATTTGGTTTAGCAGTCCTTTGCTTGGTGGTCTTGAGTTCCTTATTTCTGGTTTTCAGTTTAGCTTATTTGATAAGCAGTTAGATGAGCTTAAAGTAGGGCCTGTAGGACTGTTTGGATTTGGTTTTGGAAACCTGTTTTGTGCTTAACTTCCCTCTAGCTTGTGCTTTTTAAGTTCAAATCATATCTTTGAAGCTTTATCTTGGATAGTATAGGTTAGTTTTAGGCTTAGGTAGCTTATGGTAGCTTCTAGATAGCTTATAGCTTGTTTCACTTAGCTTATTACATCAGTTGTGTGCCCATTTCATATCTCTTGTGATCATTAGTTGTTTCTGTTATTTTTCCTTGATTCTCAGCAGTATTTTATTATATTCTGGAAGTTTTCATATTTTTCCATGGTCTTTTGCTATTTTTCTACATTTAATTTCATTTTCTAGGCTTTTTAATTACTTTTTAAAAAAAAAATCAGAAAAGCTTCAAAAAAATAAGTTTACAATTTTCATAGATTAAGATAAATATAAAAAGCAAAAAAATAATTTTTCCAGATATTTCCTAGTTAAATTTATAATTTTTAGCATTTAAATTATTTTTAAACAGTTTTTAATTCATAGAAATTAGTAGATAATTCAGAAAAATAAAAATTCAGTTTTGAAAATTCTTTTTAGTTATTTTAGATTTTTGAAAAATAGTTTCATAATTTTCTCACTTGTGTTCATAATTTTTGGTAATTTAGTTTTATTTTAAAAATTAGAAATTCGTTTTTAATTCAAATAAATTCAAGAAAAATCATAAAAATTAGTTTTAATTCTTAGTTAATTTTTAAATTGCATTTTTAGTTTAAAAATAATTTTAGATCATATTTAGGATTTAGATTAGGCGTAGTTGCATTTTATTTACGTTTCATTTATTACATTTTAGTTTTATTCGTGTATTTAGGATTCCCCGTAGTGTAATTTCCCTTTTATATGCTTCCCTTGCCCCGTAGTTTAGAAAACATCAAATTATCCCCTTTTCCCATTGAAATCCCGATAATCGCGACGGGAGTTGAAAATTCCATTCATCCCTCGTTCGAAACGATCTCGGTGCTCAAACCTAATACGTTTGAGTTACCCATATACTACACACTCTTATTATTGGTTTCCCGAGCGAATCACATACCCTACGACCTTAGAAGACACAACACGTTAAGAATAAGGATGTGACAATTCAACCATCAATAGGAGATAACTAGGGAATAATAGCATCTAGGTAGACACATCTTTAATCATCATACGAGCACACATCAATTAGACATAGACTACCCTTTAGCTTAGTTAATTAGATAATTAGAATAGTAGAGTAATCGGTAGAAATACCACCCCCCAAATCCAATACCCTGAGATTCGTAATTTCAATTTTCTAAAAAATATAAAAAGATAAAAAAAAATAATCTTCCTCAACCTCAACCTATAACATATTGGATTTCACAAACACATCAAACCATGATACAAAGTGGCGTACACCTTAAGGTTTTAGAGAGAGAAAGGTTAGAGGTTTAGGGAACTTAGTGAGAGAAAGTAAAATCTTATTATGAGCTCCAACCCTCTACCTTGGGAGGTAGGGGTATTTATAGTATCATACATAAACGCCACCCTACGACAGAACATGGAGTCAGGCATACAGTGGGTAAAGAACCGTCCGTCCTCCATGGAGTTACTTAACCAGATACTAACTAACATTAAATAACTACGACTACGAGCTTTCTAACGATTACATATACTTGAGGTGACCGACACTTTAATAACTGGATTTACTAAATCCTAACAATCTCCCCCTAAGGGAAGTCACCTCAAATTACATTGAATACAAACAGATATTACATTAAGATTGTTCTTGGATTCTTGTTAAAGTTCTTTGCTCTGTAGCCCGTAGTCTTTAATTCTTCATGTTTTGCATGTTTGGTTAATCCAAGTGGAGGTCTTTAACTATTCTACGTGATAATGAGTTTTGAGCCAGCTTTGAGATCATCAGCAACCATAAATCTCTGACTCTTCCTTTGTAGTGTTGACATTATGTGGATGTTGTGAGTTTTGGACCGACATGCTCACATTCTGGATCATGATTTCTTCTTATCAGAGTATCGGAAGCTTTAGTTGATTCATGATATTTTGCGGCAGTAGCGAAGCATGGAGTGTATATATTAGAGTTGTTGATGCACTTATCATGATTTCGAAGTGAATGTGTTGTGTGAGCATGCGGCAATGGATTGACCTCTCAATTACGATCGATTTGCAAAGCGTCGGGTGTATACCGCATACAACAGATTAGCAATAAAGCGCCGCGAAGTGTCTTTGATCACTTTCGTTGAATTGAGTACCGCGACCCACGGTTCCCGTTGATCGTACAAGTATTGCCCATTTTGTGTCGAGGTAAAATTACGAAGAATCTCCTTGACAGGGGTTTAGCGAATTTGCTTCTAGCCGTTCTCATACCGGAACGTCTCAAAGAAGACAACACGGAGTGAGTGAACCAGCAAATTGAGATTCAGTGATTGATGAAAAAAGATTTGAAAAACAATTGTGTACTGCTCAATATAGAGTGTTTTTGCAATACAACGAAAGTTTTAAGAAAAATCAGTTATCAATCATAAACACCTTTTATTTTGAAATATTAGTACACAGTCGACGTGCTAGAGAAAAGAATTTTAAGCACAACGACCGGTTTTTCAAAGGTATCCGTCAATCCATTTCCTGGACCAAGGTTGATTCAATGATGAATCGCCCCATTGTTTCAATCCAGTTGTCACATGTTTGATCTATTGGATAGATCTCACATGCCACCTACCAAGAGCTTGTTAGATGTTGGCTCTAGAAGGCTTTCCATCGTCATTGTGAATATGTTTGCATATCACTCAGATAATGCGTAGGACTCTTAAAATATATTCTCTTTTCCATTGTGTGAAGCAGAGAGTCTTCATTGAATGTTGTCCTAATGAGATTTATTGATGATCTCGTGGCTCTAGACTGGTGTGCAACATTTGGTTCCAATCTTTGGAGACTAGGGAGAAAGGGTCTCCTTCTTCAATATCAACAATCTCTAAGAGAAAGTCGATAGATAATTTAGGTTCCCCATGAGAATGAAACAAGTCCTTTTAAGAGGAACTTGAGTAGGTTGGGAAGTTGTAGTGCTTTGATCGTCCTTTGGGTCCATGACGTCTTGTCTTCAATACCGTGTTACCGGTAAACACCATAGCATATGTATTGGAACCGGTTTTACGCCTAAGGTTGAATTATTGAGGGCTATTTCTTTTCGGCCTTTTTCATTCAATTCTTTTTCATTCTTCAACCCCTTCATTGCTTACCAAGACTTCATAACTAGAACCTTGTTGGGTTTATTCCAGTTCTAGCTCTTTCTCATTCCGCACTCTTCCCATTTCTCACTTTTCTCCTTTTTTCATCATACCTAAGGACTCTACACTATCTAGTGGATTGTCCAAGGTAGATCCCTCCGACTCTGGCGGGATCGTGGTAACGAATACCTAACCTAACCATCCTTATATCTCCATACATAAAGTAAATTTGGTCGGTCTTTTTGGTATTGTTCATCTTCCATTGGAACCATTTGAAAATCAATCCAAGTACTTGTGATACATGATCAAAACATTTTGTACCTGAATTGTTTTTGATATTTTTAGAAAAAGCTCCCCCTCAACTTGTGCATCATATATTTGAAATAGATTTGGCACATGGAGGCAAGAGGAAGAATTCACTTCAATGATTTACATATTCTCAAAATATCTACATCACCTTCCCGATCAAAATTAGTGTTTCAAATACTGTTAAAGATATTTTTGGGAAAGGATGTGGTTTTCAAAAAGTTGCTCCCCCTCAATATGTGCATCGAGATTTGAAAGAGTTTTGCACATATTAGGGAAAACCACGCACTAGAGACAAATCAATCACGTTTCAATCCTATTTGGTTTGATATAGATGCTCCCCTTAACATATGCATGGAAAATTTGAAATCGTTTAGCATATGTAAGGAGGAGAGCTTGCTAATCACTTATAAAACCATTTATCGAATTATCAGTTTAAATCCAATTTAAATCACAAATTCTCCCCCGATCACAATTTTCAAATCATTTGAGATTTGTGATCTCTATAGATTTAAATTGTTTTTGAAAGATTTTGAGGAGAATTGTGACTTGCTTATGAAAACATTTGACCGATAAGGATCAAATCTGATACTTTAAACTCCAAGGATTAAACATGCTTGAGTATCTTTTGAAAACATGAAATAATCCTTGGTCTGAACCAATTGTGTGACAAATAACCTTTTGATTTAATTGAAATCATTCTCCCCCTCAATCAATGACATAAGTTGTTGATTGAGATATAGAGATTTTGACAAATTTCAAGTCAGGATGATTTTCAAAAATTGAGTCCAAGTTATTTTTCAAAGCTATTAGTTTCATGAGATAACAAATATTTTAGGAAGAATTTATAGAAGGAAAAATATATGTGGAGGAAACATTTGTCTTTTTGGTGACAAACATTTGTTATTAGAATCAGAGCATGAGATTTGAAAAATAAGTTAAAGCATGGCTCTGTTCTTTCTTTTAAAACGGGTATAGTCTGAAATGACTATAAACCTTTGTTTTTCTTTCTCTCAAAACATTTTTAATATGTACATTCAACTTTATCTAAAGACCAGTGTCACTCTTTGAATGACAACCACAAATACAAAGTAGATGAAATCAAATAAAAGAAAAGAAGGATAAATATTTTTAGCTTTTTTCAAAGATTTTCTGATTTTTATGTATTTTTTGAAATTTTATATTTTTCTATTTTCTTTTGAGGGTTTTATATTTTTGTATTTTGCTTTTTAAATAAATATTTACAAGATATGGATGAAGAAAAACTTTTACCCTCGTCTTCCCTCTTGAAGACGTAGAGTGTTCGGTTGTAGACTCTTTAGACCAAATAAATCGGAAGGATAAACTCAAAGCGTTCTCTAGGAAGACCTTTGGTGAAGATGTCTACTAACCTGGTATTCTCCTCACAAAATAAAGTTCCACCACACCATTCTCCACTTGCTCCCTGATGAAATAATGTCGAATGTCGATATGCTTTGCTCTTGAATGTTGAACGTTGTTGCATGAGAGAGAAATGGCACTTTTGTTATCACAATATGAGGATTTTGTTGAATTCAAAGCCATAGTGGATATGTTGGGATCTCATCCATAATTTGAGCACAACAAGATGACATGGCTATATGTCCTTGTACAGAGGATATAGAAGTACTCATTTGTTTCTTTGAAGACCAGCTCACAAGCTTATCACCCGAAACCACCTCTGGCGATGCCCCGGCGTGTATCTTGACATCCTGCATGGTCGCGATGCATAGGCCGTTAGTGACATACGGTGTCCTTGGTACCAAAGTCCCATATTGATGGTTCCTTGGAGATACCAAAGACCCGTTTAACCGCTTCAAGGTGCTTTTTGGTAGGCTTAGCCGGGTATCTAGCACACATGCATACATCGAAGGGAATATGTCGGCTCCATCGGCATGAGGTACATCAGGGACCCAATCATACTCGATATTTAGTTTGGTCAACCATGATCCCACGAGTGGTCCTCGAAGTCAGATTAGTACGGCTCCACCATGGGAGTGTCAACTTGAGAAGTCACAAGAATCAAATCCAAATTTCTTTAAAATCTCATTAGCATATTTATATTGATTGATAAAAATGCCTCCGGGACTTTGTGAAATTTGTAATCCCAAAAAAAATGACATTTGTCCCATCATTGACATTTGAAATTTGGAGCCCATTTCCTTAGAAAAACGGTCACATTCATTGGTGTCACACCCCAAATTACATTTTTGCTTGTGGAATGAAATTCTGAGGATTGACTGCCCATCATAGCATCACAAGCATTCTGACATATTGAAGCGACCTAAAGTGTCGTTTGAAAAAGAACTTTATCGTTTGATATATTAAAAAAACATTCAGAGTTACAAAGATAGGTCCCAAATGAAAATCAACATGTAATGAAATAAGTTTGGTACAAGTCAAACGATGTTTTAAAATGTATAAATCCATGTGAGACGCAGCGTAAAGTCACCGCTACTCTATGATAAGTCCTCATGCATGCCATGAAATGAATTCCTTAGTTAACAAAATTGTACATTGCTAAAAGTGACAACACAATGGTTGAGTGAGTTCATAGAGTTTATGAAAATGTTTTATACGACCAACGCAAGTATAAGTTATGTATGACAAATATGTCACAAAAATGGTACAATTGCTTAAGCACATGACACGAAGCTAGGACTGATTCTCGATGTTTAAGCCCCAACAGAGTGTTTTGCCAAACAACTCAATGATGATAAAAATGAAATGCATCCGTTGACCATTTGGGACCACCAACACGGATGGAGGAGTCACCCTCAATAGATCTATCCACTCACCCCGCTTCCAAATTAACGGTTCATAATTATGAAATGGGGACATTCAATTGGCAATGAGGTAACTTAAGCAATGTAAATGAATTTGAACATACTTGGGCTCATATAAAAATGATGTGCAATGTATTCTCCCCCGTAGGTTTGAAATAATGTATAAACTTGAATAAATCGGGGCTATGAAAACTCACTTGTTGCAATGATCATGATGATATAATGGCATTATCTTAAAATGAGGCGCAACCTCTAACCGCGACCTATTATGAATGATATGTTCTAATGTAAATCATGAAAGAATGTCGTGCATGCAAACTCATATGAAATCCATACCACTTGTACATTTGAAAATAATGTTTATCGTCAAAATATATGTTTATGACATCTCGTCGATACAAAATACTTTACAAGTGTTTACGTTGAAACAACCTCCTACGATAGTCGTTTAGTGATTTATCAAGAATTTATAGCTTTTCGTCAGAAAAAATATACTTTGATAATTTGTGAAAGTGACTAAATGACCTCGAAAATTTGGTCCTAAAATAGTGAATATCGAGTGTTAGGAAACAAACTCAACGGTTTTGGAAAGCTTGTAGCATTATCTAAAGGTCTTAGCTTTTAAATTTTCATCATAGAGGTCTCGATCATGGAGAAAAACATAGGCGAAGTAGGGTACTTGTACCAAAAATATTGTTTAGGGGTGGTTTTCGGCAAAGTTTAAGTGACCGTATCTTACTCGTTACAACTCCGTTTTGTGTGAACGGTTGGGCTTTGGAAAATAGGCTAGGCGAACTTACTTTTACTAGAAGACATCATTGTATAAAAAGTACCCCATAAATGTTAAAAACGACCCTCAACATGGTCATTCGCGGCCGATATGTTTGGCTATTAGAAAATATATTAATTATGCTTATATGAAATAGTTACGACAACCTTGTTTAAACGCGTGTAATTTAGTCGTTATAAGTCCGTTTTCTACGTTTTATATGTACGTAGCTTCGTTTCAAAGTATACTAATATATTTTTGATAAATCGACTCATTTAATAACGCTTAAGACTCGTTTTTGACTCGTAAAAATTTGGACAACATGCTGAATTTTCCAGAAAAATAGTTTAAGTCGTCGTAAACTTGAAAATAGCATAACTTCTTCGTTATAACTCCGTTTAACCCGTTCAAGCTGACCGTTTAGTTTTAAAGTATATTTTCTGAATATCTAGCCCAAAATATTTTGTAAACTGTCAAAATTTCCAGATTTAACAAAAATGATCAGACCCTTTTATATAGTTGTCGAAATGGATTTTTCTCGCGTAAAACTTAATCTAACCATTTCAAACCAACGCCAAAGCTATTATAAACCTACCATACACCTTCTTAGGGTGTCATGGGTTCCTAGACATCATCAAAAATGATATGTTTCAAGGGATAATTATAGGATGATATATATTAATTTATGGTACTTAAAAACAAATAAAGTGGTATAGATAATCATATAAGTTGCATGTTTTTTTTAAGCATGATAAAATGACCAAAATATGAATATGAAAGATGAAAATGATCATGAAATGCTTACTAGTTAATTGATGAGGTTTAAAGAACAAGGGTTTATCCTAAATACCCTAGGTTTTTATTTCAAAACCTTGCTTAAGAGTATGCTAGAGTTGTGAAATTAGCTTGACTTGAAAAAAAAATGATCTCCTTGTCTTGGTCTCCTTATGGCCGGTTGCTATGAAGAGGATGAAGAGAGTATATGTCTTTTATTTTTCACCTTAAGATATTATGTTGTATGTGTATTATTAGAATATCATTATAGTTATGTAAGTATAAGTCTACATGAGATATTTTGGTACTCAAAGTTGTGTGTCATCATGTATGTGTCGACATACATAGTAAATAAAAAGACTAGATGTATTTTGTATACTTGAGCATGTATAGGTAGAAGTAAATGTGTAGTTATTTAAGGATAATTGGTAATTTGTATACATATTTAAGCATTTAGGGTAGCGTTAGCTAAAAATTAATTTTAACGGGTCAAAATAAAATATATTGAAGTCATAAAAATTATAAAAATACATTTCTTACAAAAATTGAGTGAAATAATAATTGTCGTGTAGTATTTACGAAAACCGCCGTAATTATATAAATATAACAATTTATATACAAAATGAGTTTAAAACACCGGGTAAACTAATAATATTATTTTTATAATCTTAATATGAGTATAAAAATATATTATAATAATTTTTGGAAGTGTCGGATCAATGTTTCAAAATAATGTTTACGCGATAGCGTTTATTTAATAGGAAAATAAACGTTTAATGAAAAATGCAAATCCATGCATGAATGGATATGAAATGATGTTATTGATGATATGTAGACTAAATCTAGTCTATATGAAATGTCCTTGATGATATTCCATGAATACGCAGCTTAACCCTCCAGGTTACGCGTATTTGTTATTTGTAAACCTAGTTTACGAAAAATGATGAATAGTGACTCATGAATAGTGTTTTGTGAATAGTAAAATTTTGAAATACCCTTTCAAAATATCAAATCGACTTCGAAAACGATGAATAGTAAAATGATGAATAGTAACCGATGAATAGTAAATTCCCGAGATGAATAGTGAAATTTTCAAATTTGTAAAATGACCTGAAATTACGAGTTGTCACATTCGCCCATCCAAAAAGGAATTCAGTCCATGTTAGGTTCTACGATGTTACTTGTAAAAAGGTGAGGACATTTAAGTCGCATTGGGTCGTCCAATGTTTTTATGAATCGTACCACGCCTTTCCAAGACGGGACTTTGAACATAAATTTGTTGCCAACTTGAAATTCTAATGGTTTGCGACTTATGGAACATACTTCCAATATTTTGCATCGTATATCGACGTAGCTTATCTAGCTATTTGTTGTTGCTTGTAACTAATTCTTGATTTGTATGATTTTTTTGTTGTTTCATGAATAAGTCATGGACTAGTGAGTTGGACTTTCCTGATTTTGGCCCGTAAATAAGTGATTGACACCTCAACCATAGCGTGCCTCAATTGGTGTAGTCAATATGTTCATGTGCTAACTATTGTTGTAAAGCAACTTGTTCGATGAAGAATGATTTGCCTAATCATTTTTAGAAAATCACACATGCTTTGAGTATATCCTCTAATGTTTGAATTGTTCTCTCACTCTGACCATTGAGTGAGGATAATAGGTGATACTCATGTCCTAGCAGGTTCCATGGGAATCTTGAAATGATTGTTAGAAGTCTAAGGTGAATCGAAGCTTTATACTAGATAAAACTAAAATTGATACCACGTGTCTCGTGCAAATTTCAAAATGTTAAATTACGTCGAAAGGACCTTATTAAAAGAATAGATTATGGGTACAGATTGTGATTCCTCATGTTTCTAGTGCTAGCGAATATCATGACTTGAGTCTTCCCTGCCTAATGTGCTTAGTTTCCATCCCCAAAAATGTTTATTGTTTGATGGTGTCTCTCCTAATTTCTCTTATCGAAATATTTCCACAATATATTTGTCAAGTCACAAAACCTTAAATATTTAAGTGATGTGGTGTTGTGATTGATTCTCAAGATTTGTCCCGATATTGAGTGCTTCTAAAATATTTCATCACTTAGATTGTTATCATGCTAGCAAGAAAATAGATATCAGCTCATACTATGTCGAAGAATGTTTGTTATAATTTTACTTGTAGATGGGGAGTCATTGATTGTCCGATATGTTCAAACCTGTTACATCTCTTGATATAGAAGTGAGGTTACTTAGAATTTCTAGTGAACACAATGCCTTAGCGGAAGTTTATATCGATAACCTTAATTTAGCCAAATCTTCCTTTAAGGGAAACTCGTTGTAGGGAAGTTCGCATATTGTTGATGCCATGTTTAATGGAATGTTCTGCAGTCTCAACTAGAAGACTTGGTTGATCCCTATAGTGTTGCTCAGGGTGTATTTGCATTACTAAATCTTGTAACTCGGTCTAGCTAGCACTTTTGAAATGATAGAATTTGGCTTCTAGTCCAAAGATAGTGGTTCAGATTATCCCATGATGTCTTAAGCTTTATGTTGAGTTTTGAATCATCCTACTACATACTTCTAGTCCTTGTTGGTAGTTCTGAAATCCTTTCATTGTTTTCTTGTATCGAGGAATCCTCCTCGTAGATGGTATAGAAAGGTTTTTTTTTTAAAAGGTCACCGGTAACAAAATTTCAACTTATCGGTTGAGTGAGTGATAAATGGCGTAGGAATCTATAGAGTGTTAACAAAAAGAGATGTTCATGAATAATTTCTCTGATTACAAATCTTTGCTTTTGAGTGAAGATTGTTTTAAGAGATTTGAAATGATGCTTGTTACTTTCATTACAAAGCTTTTCCTTAGTGTAATCATGGGGTTTGATCGTTATATTTTTCTTTTTACACTCAGGATCTTTTAGCTTCTTATCCATTTTCTCCCTAGAGGCATCTTCTAATTTTCTATCCTCTTCCGTGCTTCCAATACATGATGGTGTTTGCCTAGACTCGAGGATCTCATTACCATCATATACAATCGTATGGAAAGCTTTAGCCTTTTTACAATACTCGGGATTTAGCTTCTCTACTAGGGGAATACTATGCTTATCGCTTAAGACTCTGTGCTTAGTGATCATGTGAGCAGTCTGAATGGTATTTCCTTGTGCGTACAACTTATTTTCAAGCTTGTTTTTCAAAGTTTTAGATTGGAAAAGTCATTCAAAAGTTTTGATTCCTTAGCATTAAATTCTTGTTTAAAGCACTTTAACATTATCTTGGAGTTCTTGCTTTTGCTACTTGGTTTTAGAAAGCTTTTCTTATAAGGAGTTTAACTCTTGTTTTAACACTTCTTCTCTAAAATTACTTTTTCTAATAACTGTATGCATTTGGTTATCCATTTCCGGCTCACGGGTAGTTAACTCAAACTTAGTACGTTGTTCATAAATGGCAACTTGTTCTTTATAGGCATCCAGTTCAGAGATAACAGAATCATCGGGCACATCAATGTATTCATCAAAAACATAGTCATCATTATTTACTGAGAAGATGCATCACTGGGTACAATCTCACTTTCACTTTGAATCACATATTGATCATATGGGACAATATTACTATTACCCACATTATCAATATCGGATTCATTAGTTTCATGGATTGTACCGTTATGTATCTTTTGCTCATCAACTTCATCGTAAAGTTTTAATACCTCTAAAATGAGTGAATCTTTGGATGGACCATTTTTTTGTGGTGATGAGACCTTTGGAGACCATTGGTGAAATGCTAGCCATGAAGATTGTGCGGGCGTAGGTTCATCATCGACATCAGAGTCAAATGCATCACAATCGGCAACTTGAAAGGCATTTTGATGATTGTGACTTATTTCTGAATTGGTACGCTCATCCACATCATCATAGGTTTTGCATTTCCTCAGCAAAAGCGTTAGCATTCTTCATCAAAACCGCTCCAACTGTCACGAGCTTGCAGTGACATCTTGTCCCTGAAATACTCTGCATTTTGAGGGCATTTTGGCGATGTGCAGTTCCTCACAATATGTCCTTCACCACCACAGTTATAGCACTTGATTGACTTTACTTGTCCTTGATTTGCATTCCTTCCACGATTTTGATTAGTCACATACCCTCCACCTCCTCGGCATACATAACTTTGCTCCAGTCATCCCTTGTTCATACCGCTTCCTTGCACATTACGCACCACTACCTTACCATCTCGGTAGCTTGATTGTGTGGATTGGATCTTTGCTGAGGTTATTGTTGTTGTGTGGAGTGGAATTCAGATTTTGACTAACCATGAGAGATAATTGATTGATGAAGTTTTCCATGAGTGTGTTTGGATCTGGAATGAGCTTGTGGTTACCATTACCCGTTGGTATGACTTGTGAAGCTTTGGTAGTAATCCCTACATTGGTGTAGAATGCAGTTGAGTCATTTGAAGAGCTTGCCTCTCCCTGATTAGATTTGAACTTTTCCAAGATCATTCATTCAAACGTAGCATGTCTCTTATTCTGAAGCAAGTACGCATACAACTGCTCATAGTTAGTGTTCCTCAAACCTTTAGTTAACTTGGTAGTGACAAATTTGTGCCATTGGGATTCATGTTTGTTCACAAACTTTTAATTGAGCTGAATATTTGGCATAGTCATTTTGATATTCCTCATGTCATTCACAAGCTTGTGGAATCTCACGTAATATCAGTGACACTTTCCCCTGGTTTCATCTTAAAGTGCTCAAAGTCATCATACAGTTGAGATTCTATGTCTTCTTTAGTTAATCAGAACCAGAGAGAAGCATCTTAACATTGTCCCAAACTTGCTTAGCCGGTGTTGTGATTGATTAACTTGTAGATGTCTTTTGGAAGACCACAGAAGTATAATGTTTGAAGCCACGATATCGACGCTCGTGATCTCTTTTTCTCCTTATCCTTGAGCTCATCATACGTCTTTGGTCTGTCCATCCTAAATCAACTGTACCATCCCCGGTGATTTCAAATGTGTCTCTGGTAGTCTCAATCTGATAAGGTCCTTCATCAATTGATTTGAGAATGTTAACCCATTTTCCTTTCCCCAGCGGACAACCTAATTCGTTGAGCCCATGAGTCATAATCGGTTCATCAAGCATAGGTGGACGAGTATCGATCCGACCGCTTGAACGTCATGACTCACGAAGAGATGATTGTAGGCACGTTGGTAGACATGATTCAGATTTCAGGTTTTATAACTCTATGATAAAACCGGGAAATAGATTCTTTCACGGGATTTTACTAAATCAAGAGAAAACCGTATGAAACAATAATTAACCAAGGCAAAACCTTGAGACAAGTCGCTAAGTCACCAAGTCGCTAGGTATACAAGTCGCTAAAGTGACAACTCGCTAGAAGAACAAGTCACTATGAAGACAAATCGCTAGACACAGAAGTTGCTTAGAGTAACAAGTCGCTAGATGGACAATAACGATCAGGATAACATACATTAAAATACTTGTGTTCATGTTGTTAGCATGTATCTCCTCATGAGATAGAAAAATGTATAAAAATGAATTTATGAACTCACAGTAATATGCAGAAGTTAAAATAAAGCAAGTAGTTGAGAATGTATCTCCCCCAAAAATAGTATAAAACAATTAAACATGGGACAATGAAACTCACGGTAATATATAAATAGTTAAGCATGTATCTCCCTCAAAAGTAGTACAAAACAATTGAAAATAGGGGCCATGAAGAGTGTAGTGACATAAGTAATACAACGATGTTAAAGAGTATGGCAGAACAGTATATAGAAGTATAGCGCCCGATCTGAATGGCATATCCTAATGAATATAAGCTTGTCTCATAATATGATACGCGAATAGTAATCGTCGTATATGAGTTTCAAAAGATAATACATTTTAGTTTTCGTGGAAGTTTCATATCAACGTTTGTAAAAAGTTTAGTATCAACATTCGTGTGGTGATATGAAATCATAGACTCAAGGCATAACGCATACCAAAGTACAGTATGTATAAAGCACATATATATTATACTTAATAGCCCGATAATAGTCAATAGCGTAGCGATATCATAAGTCCGATATAATAAATTATGTCCATTATGTATCCGTTATGTTTAATATGTCCAATGTTTGTCCAATACAAGTAAAAAATAAGTCGGATCGTCGATTTAAATTATCAACTCGGTATATGCTCAAATCTATCAAATCATAGTCCAAGTATGAAATCCGTTATGTCCGATATATGTCTAATATATTAATATCCGTAAAGCATAAATACAAGTTTTAAAGTTGTAATACATTTCCATACTTTACAACTTATAACTAAACACATTCCTAATAGTTAACGGGCTTTGGTCCAATAAGTAGTCAAGTCGCAATCCATAAAATAAAATCTATTAAGTATATATATTGTCCAATGTAGTCCGATACAAGTCCAAAGTATAGTCAAATATTTATAGTCCGACGTCCAATAATATTTGATCGATGGTCTTAGTCTGATATTCCATTATATAATAGGCCCGTTAATAATAATAAGCAAAGTCTATTAAGTTATATATATATATTCTAAACTTAAGTTATCAATCCCGTAAAAATAAAAACATACCAATAAACATAAAAATATACAAACTTAAACATATAACCTTAAACAAGACTTAAAATCACAAAACCCGACTCCAACCATGGGCTTCTTTAAATAATACTAACAAACTCACACCATGTTGGGTTTTGAGCCCAAACTAAATAACTTAAATCGCTCCAAGTACAATACATCCATTATACAGATAAATAGTTTTCAAATGAGCAGGTTAAGCAGTTTCAAGTAAGCTAAACAAACACACCCTCGTGGTGGCTTTGAACCAAGAGCAATAAACAAAATACTCGCCCCTCTTGAGCTCTCGGTGGGCTGGAGTAAACAAGTCAAACGCGCCCATCTCAATGGATTGTGTGGGCTGTCGACAACACCACCAAGCGCACCCTTCGGGGGTTGTGGTGGATCGAAAATAAGTAGAACCAAAAACCCTGTTTGGGCTGTAAACAACAAACAAACGCACCCTCGTGGGTGTGAGGCTAACTCAAATAGAATTATAACACCCTTGTGGTTTCTTGTTACCATTGAGACCAAACAAAAAGGCCATAACCTCTAATAAGCTATTAGCTTAATAAATAAGCTATAAAGAAATGGAAACCAAACAAAATAACCCATACATGATATAATCAGATTCAAAATAAACACATATGTTTATAAGATAAGCCAAAAATAGGCTTGAACAACAAACACCCTTATGGTGTTTTTCTGAACCGAGAGTAAACACAAACACCCCCTGCGATGTGGTACCTTGGTACCAAACAATGGTAGCACCTAGTTAGGCCATGGTATGGGTCGTGCTGCAAACAAACCGAGGGCCAGCGCCCCTTATGGGTGCTTTGTGACACTTATGATAGCGGACAGCAACCAAATACACCCTTGCGGTGTGGGCGTGATCGCGACTCGGGACAAACAAACACCACCTTTGGTGGTTTCTTATCCAGAAGCGGAGATAAAACACCCTACGCTATTTTACCAATACATGACAAACATATTTAATTTGGTTTTTATTGCTAACAAATAGCCAAAACACAATCCAAACATAAACGCTGCTTAGGTGGCTGAAACAACCAACAGGCGCACCCCATACGGGTTTTTGTTAAATCGAGCTTCAACACCATGCCTTGTGGTGTTTCATTCTCAACCGAAAACAAAAACAACAAAATAAGCTAGTTCAAATCGAACCTGAGACTCAAGTGGGTCGTCTATACCCGTACAGGTTTAACCCGACCCGAATTAATAACAAACAAACACCACTATTTTAATTAGCCTTAACCACACGAATTTGATTATTAAAACATGTTTAATTCAGTTTTTACATCCACGAAAGTCAATAAACCGATTTGATAGTCAGTTTTTATTGGAAAGAAAAATAGTTAAACAGATGATTGGTGTGTCGGCATACCAATAAAACGAGAGGGATATGGTTATGATGGATTGACGAGATGTGGCTGTGGTTAACCCGAACTAAAACGAGACCCTTTCATCACCATCTAACCCGTAGCCACTTACCCTTGGTATTCTCCTTGATGGGGATAGTCGGATGGTGGTGATGGAAGTGTGGCGGTGGTAGCATGGTGGAGGTGTGGCAGAGGTGGTGAGGTGGCTGAGAGGCGGTGGAAGAGTGGTATGGAGGAGGGTAGAGAGAGAAGAGTTAATCTTCTAATTTCTTTTTGTGTTTATAGATTGAGAAAAACATATGTTATAAGGATGTTGGTGTCGATTTAGTACTAGAAGTAAAAAATCAAGTTGGTTTTGTTGTCTTACAGTTTACTAACTTAATAGTTAAGTCTTGGGATATTGTGGGTATATATAAAAATATAAGTATCACAAGTATAGTGTGTATTTGGCGCACCTCGTATCCCGTTGAGCCAAGGTGTAAACGCGGTGTCACGGTTTAGCAAATGTGAAAATGTTTTATAATAGTAATATAAAATCGAAACTATTGATTACAGTTATGTACAAACCGAGTTTGAGGTTCATGCATTGAATTCTTGTAAATGCACTTTAGAGGATGTAATATAGGATAAAGTTAAGTTTTCGTGCTTTAAAGATTTGTGCACTCGCTTTAAGTATGGTACTTTGAGGTTTATGATTTAATTACGTAAAATCATAATTATAATAAATTAGAGTTTCATGAAACTCTATTAAATGGCAAACGTTTAGCTTGAATGTTTAATAATCGTTCGTTAAAAAAATAACGTAATGTGGTAAATAAAAGTTGAAGACTTTTATACTTGACATATAAGGATGTTTATTTGAAATAAACATAAGACAAATTGGTGTCGGTCTGCGTGTGAGCACACTTATTGAGAATGTGATTTACGTCACATTCGCTAGTTCTTGTGATCATGTAAACTGATAGCTTTTAATCTAAAAAAAATTAGCCGTAGAAAATGGATAAATATTATTTCATTAGAATATTATATTAATTTAATACAAGGTGAAATTTACCGTTGGTTATCCATGCAACATGAATTGGGGGGGGGGGGAGTTAATCCAATTCTTGCATATTACATCATTTGCCTACAAGTGAAGAAAACAGTTCTCAAGTCAAGGTACAAGAAGAAGATAAAGAGCGTCAACTGTCATCATCCTCAGCATTTGAAGAGCTTATGAAGACCTTTCTTTATTTGTTTTTTTATACTTGTAGGAAATGTTGTAGGTGATCCCTTATGTCGTCCCATTGGGGGAAGATTGTTGGAATCGCTCCTAACACGTAAATGGAACGATATTTACGGGATTACATTATCTATCTTGTTTAGCCAAAACACATGGACTAGTTATGTCATATTGTAATAGTTGTAATGTGTTAGGCTATAAATACCCTCCTAGACTTCACTAGGAGGGTGAGACTCTTTTGTGTAACTTTCATTTTCCTTATCAATAAACACTAGTTTCTCCCTTCTCTCTCTACTTTTTCTCTCTCTAGCAGAGATGATGTTCTTTCATCTTCCAAGACCTCCCGATTCATCATATCAACCATAAGAACGATCCTACATAAGTAATTCGCTCAATTGCTCAGTCGTGACGAATATTCTATCATAAGCTTGGCAAGGATACACATCATGTAACACCCTCAATTTTGTGACACGCAGCGGAATTCAAACTGGGTGTTACTTCATGGCACAATAGTCCATAACAAGCGAACTCTAATGGAGTCATTTTAAAAAGGATTTATCATTCAAATTATTTAAATATATCAGAGTTTCCAAAATAGGTCCCAGTTGGTTCCATTGTTTACAAAGTAAATCAATATAAAGTCTTTGATGTTTTGTGAATGATAAAATATTTATAGCCTTCTTGATCTAGTCCTTGCTCTTCCGTGCCACAGACATTATGGACCGAAATACATGCTTAAAACTGTCAACACAAATGTTGAGTGAAATTCATAGAGTTTAGGAAATGGTTGAACACATAATGTTTGTGTGGGTTACGTTGTTATACACCCATAATGTTGAAAACAAAGCAGATATTATTCACTAAGCATCATGCAATCAAAGGCGTTAACGTGTTCCAAATTTAATGGAGAAAGCTGATACGATGCTTAACTTGGTAAAATTGCCATTTTTACCTAATGTACTCATATATAGTGCGTTTGTTTACCGGACTTGGTCAAACAAACGGGATTTGTCAATCCCAATAGATCTATCCACAATATTCGCGCTCACTCTCACTAGTGATTAATGATTCATGATTAAGGGACTTAAGTTTGGCAAATGCGGTAACTTAGTGATAATAAAACAATCAGATAAGTATATAGTTTGAAAATAATGTGTTCGGTTTAAAATAAAGCATGTATCTCCCCCAAGGGTTTATAAAACAATTAAGTAATAGAAAGTGGGGCTATGAACTCACCTCAAAGTAAATGATAGCAAATGTATATTGAGAATGATGGATATGCCGTGAGAACTTCTACGAGCAACCTAAAATAGAATGTTGCAACTTAGGTTTGGAATAATGTTTAGGAAAATATAAACCATCTTATATACGTCTCTATGTTGATCATGATGTAGTACATGGCAGTTGTGTATGTCGTTTATAGAAATGGTCTAGTTGTGAAAACGTGTTTAGTTTATAGATATCGTACTACCGTTCGGGCCATCATAATTCAGAGGTCATGTAGTAAACGTTCGAGGAGCTAGGACACTTTAAATCGTAAATCCAGAAACTCGTCGATACATTTTACTCAAATGAAACCCCTCACATGAAGCTCCCTACTATTGTAGCACTTAGTAGATACAACATATGTTTTGAGTGAAGATTGTTATATCATAAAGTTTATCATGTTTTTAGTAAATATCTAGTTTTTACAAGTTCTCATTGTTTACTAGTGATTACAACTTATTAACATGTTCAAGAATGAAGTTTTGGTAAAAACCGTCGGAAAAGGTAAAATGGTCATTTTTCCGTTACTTGTAAAAACACTATTTCAAAGATTTAATGAATTTTTGTTAAGTTAATATGTAACTAGCTATGAAAATAACTTGGTTTTGCTTTTAGTTGTGACAAAAGTATAGTCGTGAAACTATATATAGGGCAGTTTCAGTTTTTGAAAGAATATGGCCTATTTAAGCGTTTTCAAGGTCTGAGCTTTTTTGGAATGGAAGGAAAACGTCGTTCCAGACAACTTTCGTGTTTTAACTTTTTGATGATTCGGACCAGAAGTACCACTTTCAAAACGAACAGCTGCTTAACAACTTATGTTAGGCAGTTTCGGCGTTTTGGTTTCGCTAACTTCTTTTGGCCATAACTTTTGACTCGTTTGTCCGTTTTGGGTGATTCAAATTTCTATGTTTACCTTTTTATCTTTTCTACCATAGTATGTAAGTTATAAATTCCATATGTGACTGGTTTTAATGGTTTCAAACGTGTAGAATATGACTAGTTTACTAGTTTGTTACTTTTACGACAATATGTGAATTAAAACATGTGATTGAGTATATGTACATCATGAATCAACATAGTAACTATATATATAGCATGAAATTGTTAAGATTATAAATAATAAAGATGAGATGATGGTGGTGATTAGTTGCTTACAACTTTTGGCTTTCAATTAAGAAATGAGTAACTAGTAAGGATCGGACTTTGATTGAACACTTAGGACCTTGAATTGAGCTAGCTTTCTACACCTTGGCACCCTTATGATCTTGAAGAGTTGGTGATGAAGTACTAAGTGACTTGAGTGGATCTAAACTCAAGAAGATCACTTAAACTTGCTAGAGATTTGATGTAGTAACTTACTACTTGAAACTTCATTGCATAAACTTGGAGTTTATAGATCAAATATGGAAGATATGATGGTTTGATGATATGAACGACCCAATCCAGTGTTTTAGGGTTTTTAGGATGTATTTCACTTGCTATTTATAGGAGGGTAAGTTTGGTTAACCATATATTGGGTTAAATGTTAACCATGGTTAAGTTAGGACACATGTAATGATCTAAATGAACCATGGTTAGGATGATGCCACCAAAATGATGACTCCCCACCCCTAAGGTCGGCCATGAAGAGATAAGATGACTTAGGTGGTTAGTTTTGGTATTATCTTGGTTACAGAGTGAGTTTTGGTTCCGTTAATCGCTAACTGTAAGCCGTTAAGCCATAAAACATAAAACCGGGTATCGTAAAAATATGAAACTTATAGGAATGATTAAAATCATCATTATACTCCATCTAAAAATATAAAATGGGTGATAAGTCTCATTGGGTGCAAAAACACTGCTTAAAACTGGAAATACGGGTCAAAAACGCGTAATTCGCATTTTATCAGAAAAGAACGAAATTTCAGGGAAACGATCGTGAATTTATTTAGAGTAGACTAAAATTAGTCTAAAAGTGATATGAGATGTCAAAATGTGGTTTTCGTCATACGCGGGATAACTTTACAGTTATACGTGAAGTCTAAAAGTTACTCGATTTAAGCAAAATGTAGAACGTACAAGGTTAATTTCTTTATGGTCAAAGGAGGAGGGAAATATGTTTGACTTTTCCAAAAATGTAAAAGTGTCAAAAATATATTAAAAACAGTCACGAGGAATCGTTAAGTCTGGATGTAAGTAGAATTGTTTAAAACGTAAGTTTAGTTTCGTATATAGCGGTTTATTTGGTAACATTTAAAAGTAATCTTAAAAATTCTCAAATTAATTATGAGTGATCTAAAATTTATCGATGTGAGGAAAATTGTGAGTTGATTTTCGTTATGCTCGTGATGACTAAATGGTGTTCCGACCAAAATGAAACTTTATAACGATGTTTTCTTAATAACTTTTGCGAAGATGATCTAACGATTGTCGAACTCTCAGGATATTACTAAAATAATTTATCTTACGAGAATGTGAAATAAAATTTTACGGATGAATAGTAAAAGTGAATAGTAAATTCTCGAAAATGAAAAGTAACCCGAAAAATGCGCGTTGTTACAGTCTCACCACCTTAATGGGATTCGTCCGGAATTCATGTGTGTTATCCGATGTTGAATTGTCTAGGAAAATGCGTGTATGCGCCGAATCTAATTTTTGCGTTCTTAAGTTTCGGTCATAGAATTATGTATGTACCATTCTAAGTTTTTGGTCGTGGCTTAAGTTGGTAATCTAAAGGGTTTTTTTAAATCTTATAGAGTCCAATATACCTCAAGTTTGGCTTTTCCCTTTTCTAAAAATTAATCATATCGTATTGTATTGAGGTTTTCAACAAAACCTTAATTTCTAACATGAAGTTTTTGTTAAATTTTAACGCCTTATAATTTTTGTTTTGCATAGTGTGTGGCATGTAGCCAGATTTGTATTTGTATGGTTTCCTTAGTTGTTTCGTAGTTGATCTCTGAACACCTTAGTCCACAAATGGTTGTGACACTTTCGTCTATATAGTGCCTCAAATGGAATAGTTTTGATGTTGTTTAGGGTGTGTTGTTAATCAAAGGTGCAAGGTATTATTGATGTGAAATGGTTTATAATGATGTGATAATTGTTGTAGGAGAGTCTTGCTAGTGGCAAGTGGTTATCCAAACCATTTCCAAAGTTGATCATGTCTTAGGTGGTTCGGGATGAAGGCTATATCGTATAGTTTTTATGTCTACTAGTGTTTGAAAGAAACGTGGTACTGTGAAGTTTTACATATTGAATTTCAATGGGGTTCAGATAATGATGTGATATGTTGACGATTAGAAGAGTGTAGCATACGCTTACCATTATTCTTAGGTAGAGATGTCAAGTTTGTTTTAAAAAAAATGAATTTTTAAAGGAATATGGTGGAATAATATCCTTGAAACCTAATCAGGCTAGTACTTCTAAGAAATGACGAGAAGATTCGATGACTATCCCAAGATAGTAGTTCGGATTATTTCATAAATGAAAACTTTCAAGAATGAAATTAAGTAGTATAAATAAGATGTTAAGATTTTGCTGAGTGCTAAGACACTATTGTGTCTCTAGATCTTTTTAATGAATTCTGGTGGTTTATCGAGTTTAAGTAGGAAATTAACCTGAATATAACCCTTATATAACTGTTCTCAGTGTTTGAAAAATTTAAGTCGAACATAGTTAATCAGACTATGTTCCACTATCCCTAGGTTAAATATAGGTGATTATGCTATATTTAGCCGAGGTTCGATAAATACCTAAATTAGGTATACTTGTGATATGTTCATAGCTTTTGAGAAATTGTCCACTAAGCAAAGGCGATATCAAACCATCCAGTTGCAAGTCCTGGCCATAAAAGACTTGTAACCTATGTTTTCACATTCCATTGCATAGAAGATAGTATGGGTAGATACGTGTGGAAAGGAAATCTTAAGTAATTCTAAAATAGTCTATACTTGGCTAGAAACACGAACCTTTAACAATGAAGGTTTCAGAAGAGAATTTTGATGAATGTAGAGAAAGTTGCTGAACTTCTTAGATGATGAGTCAGTTTATCACTTTATCTTTTAGAAATCCCATTTCTTGTATTTCCATTAGGGAAATTGATAGACTGTGACGGGTTTTATGTAAAACAATACCATATAATGTTTATAAGATAATTTTTAGAGACTTTGTATAACTTACAATGTCTGTGAAGTAAATTAAACCATTGTGTAACTCACAATGTCTTGAGGAAAGATGGAGAGGTCATTGTGTAACCCACAATGTCTTGAGAAGTGATAGAGAGATCATTGTATAACTCAAAATGTCTTGAGAAATGATGAAGAGACCATTGTGTAACACTCACAATGTCTTGAGAAATGATGGAGAGACAATTGTGTAACTCACAATGTCTTGAGAAATGATAGAGAGACCATTGTGTAACCTACAATGTCTTGAGAAATGATAGAGAGATCATTGTGTACTCACAATGTCTTGAGAAATAAATTAGACCACTGTAGGATTTCACGATTCTGCGAGAATGTAATAGAGACCCTGTAGGATTTCACGATTAATGAAGAAAATGAATGAGACCATTGTATCTCACAATGTCTGGGAAGTAGGAAAGCCCATTGTAGTCAGTTACAATGTCTTGGATAAATTTTTGTAATCCTAAAATGCACGAGTAGATGCATGATTTGGATAAATATGATTGTGTCGTAATGCCTTAGAATAGGCATACGCATGTATGTTGAGTACTTTTTTTATGATTGAAATTATTTCAAGTGTATATATCAATATACTAGTATGTTTACATAATCGTCTGGAGGATGGAAGGCACGGAGAACGGAAGGCTATAAAATGTTTTTGTTTGTAAAAGTAGTTATAATTTAATTCTCAATTAGACCCGTTTCTCTATAACTATGTCTCTGATACCAATCTGTAACACCCCCAATTTCGTGAAACGT
Source organism: Chrysanthemum makinoi (assembly GCA_910596185.1). Lineage (NCBI taxonomy): Eukaryota > Viridiplantae > Streptophyta > Magnoliopsida > Asterales > Asteraceae > Chrysanthemum > Chrysanthemum makinoi. Next base: position 21,750,843 of record OU343224.1, on the reverse strand, counting down.
AGCGAAATTCAAACTGGGTGTTACTTCATGGCACAACAGTCATAACAATAGAAAACGAACTCTAATGGAGTCGTTTTAAAAAGGATTTATCATGCAAATTATTTAAATATATCAGAGTTTCCAAAATAGGTCCCAGTTGGTTCCATTGTTTACAAAGTACATCAATATAAAATCTTTGATGTTTTGTGAATGATAAAATATTTATAGCCTTCTTGATCTAGTCCTTGCTCTTCCGTTACAGACTTCCGACATTATGGACCTAAAATACATGCTTAAAACAGTCAACACAAAGGTTGAGTGAAATTCATAGAGTTTAGGAAATCAGTTGAACACATAATATTTTTTTGAGGTTTGCGTTGTTTACACCCATAATGTTGAAAACATATATTATTCACTAAGCATCATGCAATCAAGGCGTTAACGTGTTCCAAATTTAATTAGAAGCTTTGATATGTGCCCTTAACAGTAAAATTGCCATTTTACCTAATGTATTCAAATATAGTCGTTTGTTTACGGACCGGTCAAACAAACGGGATTCGTCAATCCCAATAGATCTATCCACAATATTCGCGCTCACTCTCACTAGTGAATAATGATTCATGATTAAGGGACTTAAGTTTGGCAAATGCGGTAACTTAGTGTTAATAAAACAATCAGATAAGTATATAGTTTGAAAATAATGTGTTCGGTTTAAAATAAAACATGTATCTCCCCCAAGGGTTTATAAAATAATTAAGTAATAGAAAGTGGGGCTATGAACTCTCCTCAAAGTAAATGATAGCAAATGTATAATGAGAATGATGGATATGCCATGAGAACTTCTACGAGCAACCTAAAATAGAATGTTGCGACTTAGGTTTGGAATAATGTTTAGGAAAATATAAACCATCCTATATACGTCTCTATGTTGATCATGATGTAGTACATGGCAGTTGTGTATGTCGTTTATAGAAATGGTCTAGTTGTGAAAACGTGTTTAGTTTATAGATATCGTACTACCGTTCGGGCCATCATAATTCAGAGGTCATGTAGTAAAGCGTTAGAGCTAGGACACTTTAAATCGTAAATCCAGCAACTCGTCGATACGTTTTACTCAAATGAAACCCTCACATGAAGCTCCCTACTATTGTAGCACTTAGTAGATACAACATATGTTTTGAGTGAAGATTGTTATATCATAAAGTTTATCATGTTTTTAGTAAATATCTAGTTTTTACAAGTTCTCATTGTTTACTAGTGATTACAACTTATTAACATGTTCAAGAATGAAGTTTTGGTAAAAATCGTCGGAAAAGGTAAAACGATCATTTTTCCGTTACTTGTAAAAACACTATTTCAAAGATTAAATGAAGTTTTGTTAAGTTAATATGTAAGTAGCTATGAAAATAACTTGGTTTTGCTTTTAGTTGTGACAAAAGTATAGTCGTGAAACTATATATAGGGCAGTTTCAGTTTTTGAAAGAATATGGCCTATTTAAGCGTTTTCAAGGTCCGGACAACTTTCGTGTTTTAACTTTTTGATGATTCGGACCAGAAGTACCACTTTCAAAAAGAACAATTTGCTAACACTTGTGTTAGGCAGTTTCAGCGTTTTGGTTTCGCTAACTTCTTTTGGCCATAACTTTTGACTCGTTTGTCCATTTCGGGTGATTCAAATTTCTATGTTTACCTTTTTATCTTTTCTACCATAGTATGTAAGTTAGAAAGTCCATATGTGACTGGTTTTAATGGTTTCAAACGTGTAGAATATGACTAGTTTACTAGTTTGTTACTTTTACGACAATATGTGAATTAAAACATGTGATTGAGTATATGTACATCATGAATCAACATAGTAACTATATATATAGTATGAAATTGTTAAGATTATAAATAATAAAGATGAGATGATGGTGGTGATTAGTTGCTTACAACGTTTGGCTTTCAATTAAGAAATGAGTAACTAGTAAGGATCGGACTTTGATTGAACACTTAGGACCTTGAATTGAGCTAGCTTTCTACACCTTGGCACCCTTATGATCTTGAAGATTTGTTGATGAAGTACTAAGTAACTTGAGTGGATCTAAACTCAAGAAGATCACTTAAACTTGCTAGAGATTTGATGTAGTAACTTACTACTTGAAACTTCGTTGCATAAACTTGGAGTTTATAGATCAAATATGGAAGATATGATGGTTTGATGATATGCACGACCCAATTCAGTGTTTTAGGGTTTTTAGGATGTATTTCACTTGCTATTTATAGGAGGGTAAGTTTGGTTAATCATATATTGGGTTAAATGTTAACCATGGTTAAGTTAGGACACATGTAATGATCTAAATGAACCATGGTTAGGATGATGCCACCAAAATGATGAATCCACCCCCCCTTAAGGTCAGCCATGAAGAGATAAGATGACTTAGGTGGATAGTTTATTATCTTGGTTCTTGAGCGAGTTTTGGTTCCGTTATATGCTTGTAAGCCGTTAAGCCATAAAACGTAAAACCGGGTATCGTAAAAATATGAAACTTATAAGAATGATTAAACTCATCATTATACTCCATCTAAAAATATAAAATGGGTGATAAGTCTCATTGGGTGCAATGCTAAAACGGGGTAAAAAGCGTAATTCGTTTATCGAAAAGAAGAAATTTCAGGAAACGACCGTGAATTTATTTAGAGTAGACTAAAATTAGTCTAAAAGTTATATGAGATGTCAAAATGTGGTTTTATTCATACGCGGGATAACTTTCAGGTTATACGTGAAGTCTAAAATTTACGCGATTTAAGCAAAAATGTAGAACGTACAAGGTTAATTTCTTTATGATCAAAGGAGGAGGGAAATATGTTTGACTTTTCCAAAAAATGTAAAAGTGTCAAAAACATATTAGAAACACAGTGGAGGAATCGTTAAGTCTGGATGTAAGTAGAATTGTTTAAAACGTAGGTTTAGTTTCGTACGGCGCAGGGTTTATTTGGTAACATTAAAATGAAATCTTAAAAATTCTCAAATTAATTATGAGTGATCTAAAAATTTATCTGATGTGAGGAAAATTGACAGAGTTGATTTTCGTTATGCGCGTGATGACTAAATGGTGTTCCGACCAAAATGAAACTTTATAATGATGTTTTCTTAATAACTTTTGCGAAGATGATCTAACGATTGTCGAACTCTCAGGATATTACTAAAATAATTTATCTTACGAGAATGTGAAATAAAATTTTTACGGATGAATAGTGAAAGTGAATAGTAAAAGTGAATAGTAAATTCTCGAAAATGAAAAGTAACCCGAAAAATGCGCGTTGTTACACATCTCCCCCACTAAAGCTATGGAGTAACAAGCCAAAAGTGGTAAATTGGGTTAAATGTGATAATGTTGTACATAGCTTTTGTTCAAACATCTCCTACATAAACTCAATAGATCGCTAACGCGAATCCTTGATTCCTAAAACAACAAATAGTCACTAGTGTGTATCGTGGATCACTGGCGCGTTATTTGCATAACGGATGGTCACAAAAATACACACCATATCGCTGGCGCGTCATTCAATTCCTCAAAAAACTCAGATGGTCACTACCTTATTAATGCATTTGACATTCTCACTAAGCTATAAAAGGGTAGGGATAAGGTAAAATGTTGTTAAAATAAAATCTCAAAACAAATAAATTAAGTCCATACAAACGAAACAATGTGGTTAATCACTTCCCGACCTTCCCTTGAAAAAGACTCAAATCATCGACTAACTCACGCTTTAATATGAAGACTCAAGCTTTTAGTAGACACGAATTAGACTCAATGATGACTCAATCAAAGAACAAACCTTAGTTGGCGTTCCCATAACAACCAACTCCCTTGCAATCCATAAATATAATACAACAAATAGCGGTGATATCTCCACTAATACATAACTTACATCGTTGGTTTATAATACGTACGAACGAATAATCGATTATCAAATAATATAACTTCAGTTAAGCTTTTACAAACCGATTATCTCACTTTCCTCATCTTTTTTTTTCTAACATCAAATAAAAGCATTGCTACTGGTGTAAAATTTTACCACTTCACCATAATAATAAATCTGTATAATTTTTCTCCATACTTTTCAATACTTCAGATATAAAAAATAATAGTGAAAGTAGTAAACACAAGAAAAACAAAAATACAATATCTACTTTCACTTCCCATTGCATTGTGCAATTTTCGACCAATACTTAGACAAGAAATACACCTTATTGCAATGTGCAATTCCCGACCTAACCATAGACAATAAACATACACAAAGACATAGGAAATAAACCAAAGTAACTAACAACGAACTTAATCTACAAGGTAGGCTAAGGTGTATAGGTGTAACGAAAGAGTTTAAAAACCTAAAGGAATGGCTCTAAGGGTTTCTATAGGGGTATCTTATTCTAAAAATGAGAGTAACAAAAGGGTTTATACGGGGGTTAACTAACCAGCGTAGTTAGTTAATAAAACATGACATATAAAGGCTTTTTTGGTGTAATCCTAGAAATTTACCAAGTTTGACAAGTTACTCCAATTATATCAATAATACTCATTATGGTGGTCTCAAATAGTATCCAAGCCAAGTTCTAAAGTTTACAAGTCACCGGAACACTCATATTTTTGTGGAATTTGGGTAAAATATTGGAAACATATGAGGCTTAATTCTAACAATTTGGAAATAAGGGTTATGTGTGCAGTTATGCAACTTGATTTCACAAAAAACATGCTAGAAATATTTGAAAAATTGATATATTAAGATCATGTTAAGCATATTTTTTTAAAATAAGGACAAGTAACGTGTTCTAATTCTCCACCCCTACTTAAGATAAACAAAGTCCTTGTTGTGTAAAATAAAATTAAAAACAGGAAATAGAAAGAATTATAACAAGAAACTCCTCTGAGATTTTCTCGATATGATTCTCCATGATGCGTTTGTGAGCAACTTTTTATTTTCTTGTGTGTGAAAGCGTCTGGATGCCAGCATGACTATAACACACAGAAAATTCAGAATGTGTGTATACCACTACTCCCTTGTATACACACCACTTAACCTGTGTAAATAAGCATGAAAATCATAGCTAGTGCTTCGATGGTACATCAGACATCATTTTGATTTCCTTTTGCCTTGTTCTTGCTTTCTTGACATTATTAGATTAGTTGAGTGCATCCCTTAACCTATAATTTAGTACTCCCTCCGTCCCTAAATAAGTGTCCACTATTGACTTTTAAAGTCTTCCTTGTTTAACTTTGACCTTAAATTATTTTATATGTGTTATGTAATATTTGATACAAAATATATGAATGAGTTGAGTTTTAAATGTATTTTCAATGGTATAATTTTCATCAAGTATTACATAACACAAATGAATTAATTTTAGGTCAAAGTTGAAAAAATAAGACTTTAAAAGTCAACAATTGACATTTATTTAGGGATGGAGGGAGTAGTACTTAGTCCTGTTACACCTTCTTTCTTCTAAATGCATGTTTTAAGATCTCTTTAGAAATGTTTTTGATTCTGCATATTCTGTATACTCATTCCTATACATTTTATAGATTTATTTTCTTATATATATTGTGCTTTATTATCTAATAATATTGTTGATATCTTTTTTAAATGTCCTCTCTTCCTTTTTATCTCAAAATGCTTTGGATTTGCTTTAAATTTCTTATGTTTACCTTTAGGATACCACTACTTTGTGATCTTTGACCTCTCTCCAGCTTTTAGACTCTAATGATTATTTCTAAGTCAACTAGCCACTCTTTTATCATTAATGATTTGCTTTATAGTTTATTTTCCCTATAATTTTATACTTGCCTTTTCCCTTATTATTAGATTGATTACTCTATGTCTTATCTGTTAACACCCTCCCCCTTTACACATCTTAACATCAACTTAATAGAGGATAGAACTCATAATAAATAGCTATTTTCCTGTTTTTTTGTTCATTTTGCTGGATACCTTGGATAACAAGGGTCGGATCCCTTTTGAAAGGGATTCGACGGATCTGGGGTTACAAATACTCCAAAAATGATTTTTCTGCTTTTAAAACACAACTTTTTCAAAATCTCCACTCATAAACCGCCTTAAATGTCTCTTTCTAGTAAAATGCAACTAAGTTGGTTGAGATAGGCATTAAGTTGAAGCCAATGATTTTATTTTGAAGGATATTAGTGGATAAAGCATTTAATTCTTGCATGGTTCTTCATCTTTAAAACCCTTGTGTTTACATCTTTAAACCTTCACTCACTATCACCATTTTCATCTGATCATTCACTTTTAAAACAATTTTAACATGACAAAAGCATCAAGTGCATGTTCATCCACTAGAAACCCTCCTCACAAAACCGCTCGTATTATTTATGAGATTAACTCTTTTTCATCTAGTATTCACCCATTAGGAATCCCTTAAATGGTTACATCCATACTCCTCCTTCCTCACCTATTAAACCAACACCACAAACAGCACTTGTTCCAAAAACTACAACACCACAAATTGAACCCTCACCTATTGAACCAACACCTCAAATCACCCCTACCACTACACCACCACCATTAGTTGCTTCCATTAAACCTCGTGAGCTTATCTTTGATACACCTCGTACCTCACCAACTCCATTCTTAAAAACATTGGAGGATTTGCCTCCAAGATCAACTAATCCACCACCACTACCAACATTTGACTCCATTGAACGAATGACTAGACAACAACCCTCATTACCCGACAATATGGATATTGACACATCCTTGCCTCCTCAAAAAAACACATTTGCCTCCACCAACAACACATTTGCCTATTCCAACATCACTTTTGCCTCAACCAACATCACATTTGCCTGCATCAACATCACACTTACCTCTATCAACATCACATTTGCCTCCACCAAACTTACTTCCACCAAACATTTTTTTTACCACTTGATCAATCTCTATGGATTGAGGATTCATCCCCACAACCCCCAAGAGATGGAGACTTTTACAACCATTGTCAACACACACAAACATTGGTTCATGACTTACATGATAAAATGTGTTTCATGTTCAACCACATCCTTGATCGTCTTGATGACATCACCAAACAAAACAAACCTTAAGACCATTGGGAGAAGTTCAAGCATAAGTGGTCACCTTAATAGCACAGCGTTGGTCATTCAATAGGATTTCTTAAGCTTTTAGGTCGTGTTATTATTTCTATTGATTGGTTGCTTCTTACCACTCTCTTTGTCTATTACATGGCTCTATTGAATTATGCATTCATTGCTTTGTGTATTTTGATTAGTTTATTGTTCTTGTTACGGCTTGATTAGTATAGTACATTTTTATCTTATTTTTCTTGTTGATAAATCCAACAGGTGGTCGAATCCCTTCAAATCTGAATGACGGATCCCTTTTGAAAGGGATCCGACAGATCCGACAACTCAGACACTTTTCCAAGATTATTTGTGCTTGTTTTCTGCATATTATCATTACATTCTAACCCATTGTTTTGTAGATTTTCAAAAACTTGGAATACTTGACGCCCTCACTAGGGGGGAGCTTTCATCAAGGGGAGCATTCTCGTGCAATACTTAACTTACTTTTCCATCCGACTTACTTTTCAACCCAAATTGCTTTTTGAGATAGTTTTTTTTCGACACTCTTTTTGTTTCGACAAAAAAGGGGGGGAAGAGTAAAAGCTTCAAACTTAAAATTTACAATTTTTTTTTACTTAAAATGATTTTATGTTTTGTCATCAACAAAAAGAGGGAGATTGATGGATCTGGACACACACCTTGTGTCAATGATACTTTGTATAATATTAATAAGCACCTTGAGAATTTACTTAGTAATACTTAGAAGATGGATTGTATGATGTAATGTAAGTGAACACATATTAAACACAAAACTTAAGCTCCAATATTATTAATGAATAATACGAGTGATCTTGCTTATCACTAGGGTTACACCTTGAAGCCTTTGTGAATAATACATATGTATGTAAGTATATATCTAAGACAATGACCTAGGACCTCCTTTTATAGTACAAGGAGTCCTTCATAAGATAAGTATAAAGCTAACAATATAGAATATACACAAGATCTTTTCTATACATATCTAGACACGTTTTCTTAACCATTATCTAATAGCAGTGGTAATAATGTACCATCAGTGGTAATACGTTTCCACTGCTAGTGCAATACTTAGCAGTGTCTTCTATAGCTATCAGTGAAAACATATTATTCCCAACAATCCTCCCCTAAACTTATGATTTCTCTGCAAATCAATAAGTTTCTTCAATCTGCATCATTTTCAAGGATTTGGGGAATTCAACCAAACACTTCACTTCTTCCTTAACTTCTGAATAGCTCTTGAACATTAATCTTGAAGCCTATGTAACAATGCTCTGACCTTCTCATTGTCTTCATGAACTCTTATTGTTGTACATAACATTACTGTGAGGGTTCCAGCTCTAAGTGGATATTCTTTCTCAGCAAGCATGAATGCATCTACTCCATTTGCTGTAGAAACATGGTGAACTTCACATGAATCATAGTAAAACCATTTAGTACCAGGACATGAACATGAGAATTTCCAGAAATCATCATTAACATCTGGTTCATAGAGCCTTCTAAGATTAACCCATAAATGCATCTCCCCATATCTTTGCGATCTTGAGCATCAAACCTTTCTTGAACTAATTTCCATAATTTGTCAAGATCATCTCTATCAAAAGCTTTGATGAGATCTTCAAATTGAATGAATGAAGAAGTTGCATCACCTAGCCTTGTGATCTTCCATGTTGGAGCAAAATTGCTAGCAGTGTAAACCTCCCAATCAATGATAGGATGTCTGACTTGCAGTGGTTCTGGATAAAAATCTTCTTCTTCTATCACAATCATTCCAGTCATATGTTCTTCAGTGAACTTCTCAGTTGGAACTTCTTGTTCTTCAGCAAGCTTTGTCTTCTTAACAGTCTGAGATTCACTATTTTTAGCCTTTCTCTTCAAGTTAGGATACCTTCTATCTTCTTCTTCAGAATTCATTGGAATAAAATCTTTATCTTGCCTCTGAACTCTGTAGTAAATACTTTTAACTTTATCATCAGGCATTGCTATGAATTGATGTCTTTTCCAACCACCAACCATGCAGCAATAATCTTTCATCATTGAAATCACCTGTGCTTTAGTTGGTTGTCTTGGTTTCTTCTGACCTTTCTTGACAGAAACCATAGCCTCTTGAAGTGGTTGATTATTCTTCATCTGTATAAAATCTTTTAAGCGGCAGTTCTTTGTTACGTAGTTAAAGATTTATCATCTACAAGGTCAATTGCCTTCTTCTTGATTACTGGATCATGTGCAATCAAGAAATCAATTTATTTTTCAGTAGGTACATAGCTTAACTCTGGAGTTTTCTCTCTTAATCTTGTAAGTGGAACAGTGGAAATTGGATTTTCCAATCTATTAAGCCTTTTAGCCTCCATAAAGCTTGCAATTTCCAATTCTTCAAGATTTTTCTTTTCAGCAACTTCATCTTCATATATCTTTTCAGCAACTTCTTTATCATGAGCAATCTGAACTTGTTCTTTCTTTGAAATCTTCCTTCCAGGTTGCTCTTCACTTTCCATAACTACTTTACCTTTGTCTTTCTTCTGTTTATCAATTTCTTCACTTGCAGTGGCAACATCATGTTCAACAGTGGGAATATTTGGCTCTGCGTGGAAATTGGATCAATGGTAAAATCAGGTTGCGATCTTGAAAATATCTTGCTCTAGTTGCTCTTCTTGAGTATCAACTTCCTCTGCACCTTTACTAGAAACACCTTCATCTTCAAAATCAATTTTCCTCCCCGAGTTTTACACCTGTTTTTCCTCCCTGTTTGGGAGAATTACCCAAAGTTACCTGAAGTCTTCGAATCACCATCAGGAGGTGAAGATGGAGATGATAGTACAATATTTGCAGTTCTTATTTGCTTGAACCCCTGCAAATCTTCCTTCAAGGTCTGAATCTCTACCTTCAAAGATGTAATATCCTTGGCATGCTGCTCCTTAAGTTGTGCCAAGTCTTGTTCCAGAGATTTGACCTGCTTTGCTAATTGTGTACAAATTTCCATCAATTCCATTGGTTGCCCACTGCCCTCAACACTTCCAACCTGTGTAACCTGTTGGAAGAGGTGAATCATAGGGCATTGGTTCAGAATCCTCCCTAGGTGGACTAGAGTGAAGCCTAGAACCACCACTGCTTGTGCCTAAACCAAAAGGATCAGGTACATGATGTGTTGTAATGGGAGGAGTTGGCTGTTTTTGCCTCATCTCATAGGTGTGAGAAACTGGTGGAGTATAATCAATGTTTGGAACGATGGCGGGTGGGTTTGTACTTGTGAAATCTTGGCAAGCATTTGAGGAAAGAGAGGTGTAAAATCCATATTGCCATCTTTATTCATGTTTTGAAAAACGTTAGGCTTAAGGCAACGGATTTGACAAGTTCTTGTATGGGGTTGCAGTTGAAACTCATTTAGCACTGCTTGCACAAACCTTGGATACATTAAAAACTTTGTTGAACTCTTTACATTGCCAGTCATACTTGTAAAAATATATTTTGACCAGTTGAAAATCTTATCGATGGCTAGACAAACCAATGGGTAAGCCATGGTTGAACTAAATTGCTCATAAGATGTTTTCTTTGGACTAAGACAATGTAAAGGAGTATGTATCAAAAATCTCCATTGGGGACAAACACCACTATTTTTGAAAGTAGCCTTTTTATCGCTGGTATCATACCCCATGGATGATAAGTTTTCATGTATTTACGGCATAGGTAATGTGATGATACCATTGAGATCATTCAATTGGAGTACTCTCCTCAAGGATGCCTCAGTAACATCAATAGTTACCCCATCTACAGTGGCTCTAAGAGCATCCACGTTTCATGTGTCTCTCTATTCTCAAGTGTTATGGTGAGGCAGAAGACAAAAACTGTTTGATTTAAGAGATATAGATTGTGGAATTTAAAAGCAAAGCATACCTTATATGGGTAGTATTAAGAAAGTCCACAATCGATGAAAAAAACAGGGCACTCTTCTCATTTGACTTTTGTAGGCATACACTTGGTTGTGCTCATCTGTAAATTTTAATGGTGCCATAGAAACTTTTGATGAAAAACGATATTAGGTCAGTAATAATTGAAGGAAAAACTAGCCAATTGAGACAAAAGATATATAGAGGTAGGGTTTAAGAGTTTTGCTTAGAAAGATTATCTAAAGAAAGTATTTATCTTTAGAGGATAAATATCAAATAGGAAAGTAGATAATCCTCTAGAAGTTACCTATATATATATGGAAAGCAATTTTTCTACTGACTAGTAAACAATTTGTTCTTGACACAGCAGAGTTGTAACGGCTAGATCAACAGTGGTAAAATACAATTGTCGGTGGAAACTGTGAACCAGCAGTGGTAATTTTTCACAAAAATTTCAAAGAGCAGTGGTAAAGAAAAACATATAAAAACTAGACTGCTCTTATCATAGTTTTTAACAAACTACCAGCTATCAATGGATTTGATATGTCTTTACCATGAGCCGTTTGCTATGGACTAGCCAACTCTTAATCATAAAGAATATGGTGAGTTGATAACCATATAGTTTTTGCCTTTTTGGTAAACTATCAACCATAAACGGATTTGTCAAGTCTTTATCAGTAGCCGTTTGCTCTGGACTAGTTGATTCTTATGTGGATTAGACATGGTGAATCAATAACCATTTGTTGTGTGTCTCAGTTACACACCTTTTAAGATCAACTCATTTACCTGCACATGTTAGGATAATACAAAGAATATGCATAACCGACTTATTATAATCAAAGATACAATACCTTCCCAAAGTCAATCCAATAATATCTATATTTACTTTAAAACATACCTAAATAGATATAAGTAAATATCTTTTCTAATTAACCTCTTGATTGACTTTGCCTATATAAGGCGATTGCATAGTGTGTATCAAAACACAATCAAACCTGCACAAAAACCCTAAAAATCGCAATGAGCAATTTTCCAAACATCATTGACATCTTTTTAGATTCTGACACAGAGATATCAGTGTGGGAATACATTCCATGCTATTCCACTAGTTCTTCTTCCAAGGAGCCAACTAAGAAGACTGTTAATACAAATAATCCGTAAAAACGTTTATTTATATTTTACGATCTTCTAATGTTTTGTCGATAACAAACGTAAAATCATTTTAACGAAACAAATAAAATACGTAAATGGTTTGAACTAATAGTTTCTAACATATTCACATTTTCACATAAAAAAAGTAAAAGTGGTTTTATGATTTAGATACATATGTACAACAACTAGTGTTTACATATTGGGCTAACATATAGTTAACTAAGTATATACTAAAATGGGTAAAAACAAGTTTATACTAAAATGGGTAAAAACAAGTATATGCTAAATGGGTAAAAACTGGCAAATGGTATTGACCCATAATCCATGGTTTTATGTATACCACTTAACCAAGTTCATTGTATCCTTGAGATACATTGTATCTAGATAGAAACCATGGATCAACCCGTAACCCATGAA
>OU343224.1:21720374-21738190 GCA_910596185.1 Chrysanthemum makinoi | reverse complement strand
AATTGCTTTTGAGATAGTTTTCTTTCGACACTCTTTTTGTTTCAACAAAAAAGGGGGGGAAGAGTAAAAGCTTCAAACTTAAAATTTACAATTTTTTTTTACTTAAAATGATTTTATGTTTTGTCATCAACAAAAAGAGGGAGATTGATGGATCTGGACACACACCTTGTGTCAATGATACTTTGTATAATATTAATAAGCACGCAGAATTTACTTAGTAATACTTAGAAGATGGATTGTATGATGTAATGTAAGTGAACACATATTAAACACAAAACTTAAGCTCCAATATTATTAATGAATAATACGAGTGATCTTGCTTATCACTAGGGTTACAACCTTTGTGAATAATACATATGTATGTAAGTATATATCTAAGACAATGACCTAGGACCTCCTTTTATAGTACAAGGAGTCCTTCATAAGATAAGTATAAAGCTAACAATATAGAATATACACAAGATCTTTTCTATACATATCTAGACACGTTTTCTTAACCATTATCTAATAGCGTGGTAACAATGTACCATCAGAATATCGTTCCACTGCTAGTGCAATACTTCTAGCATGTCTTCTATAGCTATCAGTGAAAACATATTATTCCCAACAATCCTCCCCTAAACTTATGATTTCTCTGCAAATCAATAAGTTTCTTCAATCTGCATCATTTTCAAGGATTTGGGGAATTCAACCAAACACTTCACTTCTTCCTTAACTTCTGAATAGCTCTTGAACATTAATCTTGAAGCCTATGTAACAATGCTCTGACCTTCTCATTGTCTTCATGAACTCTTATTGTTGTACATAACATTATTGTGAGGGTTCCAGCTCTAAGTGGATATTCTTTCTCAGCAAGCATGAATGCATCTACTCCATTTGTCAGAGAAACATGGTGAACTTCACATGAATCATAGTAAAACCATTTAGTACCAGGACATGAACATGAGAATTTCCAGAAATCATCATTAACATCTGGTTCATAGAGCCTTCTAAGATTAACCCATAAATGCATCTCCTTCATATCTTTGCGATCTTGAGCATCAAACCTTTCTTGAACTAATTTCCATAATTTGTCAAGATCATCTCTATCAAAAGCTTTGATGAGATCTTCAAATTGAATGAATGAAGAAGTTGCATCACCTAGCCTTGTGATCTTCCATGTTGGAGCAAAATTGCTAGCAGTGTAAACCTCCCAATCAATGATAGGATGTCGAACTTGCAGTGGTTCTGGATAAAAATCTTCTTCTTCTATCACAATCATTCCAGTCATATGTTCTTCAGTGAACTTCTCAGTTGGAACTTCTTGTTCTTCAGCAAGCTTTGTCTTCTTAACAGTCTGAGATTCACTATTTTTAGCCTTTCTCTTCAAGTTAGGATACCTTCTATCTTCTTCTTCAGAATTCATTGGAATAAAATCTTTATCTTGCCTCTGAACTCTGTAGTAAATACTTTTAACTTTATCATCAGGCATTGCTATGAATTGATGTCTTTTCCAACCACCAACCATGCAGCAATAATCTTTCATCATTGAAATCACCAGCTTTAGTTGGTTGTCTTGGTTTCTTCGACCTTTCGACAAAACCATAGCCTCTTGGTGGTTGATTATTCTTCATCTGTATAAAATCTTTTAACCGAAAGGCTTTGTTTCGTAGTTAAAGATTTATCGTACCACAAGGTCAATTGCCTTCTTCTTGATTCTTTGGATCATGTGCAATCAAGAAATCAATTTATTTTTCAGTAGGTACATAGCTTAACTCCGAGTTTTCTCTTAATCTTGTAAGTGGAATGAAATTGGATTTTCCAATCTATTAAGCCTTTTAGCCTCCATAAAGCTTGCAATTTCCAATTCTTCAAGATTTTTCTTTTCAGCAACTTCATCTTCATATATCTTTTCAGCAACTTCTTTATCATGAGCAATCTGAACTTGTTCTTTCTTTGAAATCTTCCTTCCAGGTTGCTTTCCTCACTTTCCATAACTACTTTACCTTTGTCTTTCTTCCGTTTATCAATTTCTTCACTTGCGTGGCAACATCATGTTCAGCAAAGGGGAATATTTGGCTCTAGTGGAAATTGGATCAATGGTAAAATCGGCCAAGACTTGAAAATATCTTGCTCTAGTTGCTCTTCTTGAGTATTCCTCTGCACCTTTAGAGAAACACCTTCATCTTCAAAATCAATTTTCCCCTCGAAGTTTCAAAGCATTTTCCTCCCTGTTTGGGAGAATTACCCAAAGTTGCATCAAGTCTTCAATCACCATCGAGGTGAAGATGGAGATGATAGTACAATATTTGCAGCTTCTTATTTGCTTGAACCCCCAGAAATCTTCCTTCAAGGTCCTGAATCTCTACCTTCAAAGATGTAATATCCTTGGCATGCTTTGCCTCTGTTGTGCCAAGTCTTGTTCCGTAGATTTGACCTCGCTAACTGTGTACAAATTTCCATCAATTCCATTGGTTGCCCACTGCCCTCAACACTTCCAACTGTGTAACCTGTTGGAAGAGGTGAATCATAGGGCATTGGTTCAGAATCCTCCCTAGGTGGACTAGAGTGAAGCCTAGAACCACCACTGCTTGTGCCTAAACCAAAAGGATCAGGTACATGATGTGTTGTAATGGGAGGAGTTGGCTGTTTTTGCCTCATCTCATAGGTGTGAGAAACTGGTGGAGTATAATCAATGTTTGGAACAGTAACTGGTGGGGTTTGTACTTGTGAAATCTTGGCAAGCATTTGAGGAAAGAGAGGTGTAAAATCCATATTGCCATCTTTATTCATGTTTTGAAAAACGTTAGGCTTAAGGCAACGGATTTGACAAGTTCTTGTATGGGGTTGCAGTTGAAACTCATTTAGCACTGCTTGCACAAACCTTGGATACATTAAAAACTTTGTTGAACTCTTTACATTGCCAGTCATACTTGTAAAAATATATTTTGACCAGTTGAAAATCTTATCAGTGGCTAGACAAACCAAAGGGTAAGCCATGGTTGAACTAAATTGCTCATAAGATGTTTTCTTTGGACTAAGACAATGTAAAAGAGTATGACAAATCTCCATTGGGGACAAACACCACTATTTTTGAAAGTAGCCTTTATTAAGGTGGTATCATACCCCATGGATGATAAGTTTTCATGTATTTCTGGCATAGGTAATGTGATGATACCATTGAGATCATTCAATTGGAGTACTCTCCTCAAGGATGCCTCAGTAACATCAATAGTTACCCCATCTACAGTGGCTCTAAGAGCATCCATCAAGTTTCATGTGTATCTCTATTCTCAAGTGTTATGACCGGAAAGCGAAGACAAAACTGTTTGATTTGAGAGATATAGATTGTGGAATTTAAAAGCAAAGCATACCTTATATGGGTAGTATTAAGAAAGTCCACAATCTGATGAAAAACAGGGCCACTCTTCTCATTTGACTTTTGTAGGTACGCCACTTGGTTGTGCTCATCTACAAATTTTAATGGTGCCATAGAAACTTTTGATGAAAAACGATATTAGGTCAAGAATAATTGAAGGAAAAACTAGCCAATTGAGACAAAAGATATATATAGGTAGGGTTTAAGAGTTTTTTAAAGAAAGATTATCTAAGGAAAGTATTTATTTTTAGAGGATAAATATCAAATAGGAAAGTAGATAATCCTCTAGAAGTTACCCTATATATATGGAAAGCAATTTTTCTACAACAGCTAGTAAACAATTTGTTACTGACACAACAGTTGTAACGGCTAGATCAACAAGTGGTAAAATACAACTGTCATGGAAATCGTGAACTAGCAAGGTAATTTTTCACAAAAATTTCAAAGAGCAAGTAAAGAAAAACATATGAAAACTAGATCGCTTTATCATAGTTTTTAGAAAACTACCAGCTATCAACGGATTTGATATGTCTTTACCATGAGCCGCTTGCTATGGACTAGCCAACTCTTAATCATAAAGAATATGGTGAGTTGATAACCATATAGTTTTGCCTTTTGGTAAACTATCAACCATAAACGGATTTGTCAAGTCTTTATCAAGAGCCGCTTGCTGGACTAGTTGATTTTTATATGGATTAGACATGGTGAATCAATAACCATTTGTTGTGTGTCTCAGTTACACACCTTTTAAGATCAACTCATTTATCTGCACATGTTAGGATAATACAAAGAATATGCATAACCGACTTATTATAATCAAAGATACAATACCTTCCCAAAGTCAATCCAATAATATCTATATTTACTTTAAAACATACCTAAATAGATATAAGTAAATATCTTTTCTAATTAACCTCTTGATTGACTTTGCCTATATAAGGCGATTGCATAGTGTGTATCAAAACACAATCAAACTCACACAAAACCCTAAAATCGCGAATGAGCAATTTTCCAAACATCATTGACATCTTTTTAGATTCTCGACATGTAGATATCAAGGGAATACATTCCATGCTATTCCACTAGTTCTTCTTCCAAGGAGCCAACTAAGAAGATCAAGTTATACAAATAACGTAAAAACGCTTATTTATATTTTACGATCTTCTAATGTTTTGTCGATAACAAACGATAATCATTTTAACGAAACAAATAAAATACGTAAATGGTTTGAACTAATAGTTTCTAACATATTCACATTTTCACATAAAAAAAGTAAAAGTGGTTTTATGATTTAGATACATATGTACAACAACTAGTGTTTACATATTGGGCTAACATATACTTAACTAAGTATATACTAAAATGGGAAAAAACAAGTTTATACTAAAATGGGTAAAAACAAGTATATGCTAAATGGGTAAAAACTGGCAAATGGTATTGACCCATAATCCATGGTTTTATATATACCACTTAACCAAGTTCATTGTATCCTTGAGATACATTGTATCTAGATAGAAACCCATGGATCAACCCATAACCCATGACCCATGACCCATAACCAAAAATACCCATGGGAAAAGGAGGCGTCCCACCAGATCCCTAGCTTTGTGCTAGACGGATCTTTTGTGGGAGGGATCCGCTGGGATCCGGGGAACAAGAGAATTTCTCCTCATGCGCACAACAGTGTATCTAACCACAAGAATATGTAGTTTGTCTTTTGTTTTGTGTGATTCTCTAGGTTCCTCATGACCATTAGTGTCAATCAAGTCCATGAGTTACACAATCGGTGTTCTCTTGTTGATAGTTCTTTCTTCCTTCGTAGATGTTGGGTTGAAGGCATTAGTGAAGGATGCCGAAAGTCTCAAGATGAAAGCATTAGTGAAAGGTGCTTAACGTTCGTGTCAAAAGCATTAGTGAAGAATGCTAAAGGTGTCAAGACGACGGCATTAGTGAAAGGTGTCAAGCGTTGTGTCAAAGGAATTAGTGAAGGATGCCTAAGAATCAAATCAAGTGGCATTAGGGAAGAATGCCTAGGTCGTATAATCGATGAGATGCATCGTTATACATATAAGTATTTGTTTATTTCCAAGGATGGTGATATCCTTGATGGTGTTGTAATAAGGAGTGGATCTCCTTAAGATTAGGTGTTGTGTTGTGATGGGTAGTAGTTCCTCCATGGTAATGGAACTAGGTGCTTAGCCTAGTACCTAATAAAGGGTAGGCGACGTTGTGATAGGATTAGTTCTCCTTGGTGTGAAAGAACTCGGTGGTTAGCCTAGCACGGTATAAAGGGTAGGCGACGTTGTGTTAGGTGTGGTACGCCTTGGTGTGAAAGAACTCGGTATTTAGCTTTGTACCGGAAAAAGGTGTAAGCGACGTTGTGAAGGCTTCTCCGCCATAAGGAGATTGGTGTAGTGTTTACGAACTCTCGAGTAGGTGACTCAGGGAGTGGAGTAGGGCAAGGAAGGTGTCCTTATAGCCGAACCACTATAAATACTTGTGTCGTGGTGATGTGCTTCTTACTCTTTATCTTTCATTACACTTTATATTTATATCTATCAACGTCCAACACAAAACAACCAAATAGATTGACATAAGTCGATCTAAATATTTAAAAGGAAGTTTTAAATTGGTAAAACTATTCAACCCCCCCTTCTAGTTTTCCACAAAGACTGTAAAGCCTGTTGCAAAGCGTGCACCTTCTCTTGAGTTTTACTCCAGCTCATCAGATGATGATGATCAAGATGATACCTATGCCTTGTCCATGAAGTTGACAAATGCTTTGTCAGAATCTTTGGGAACAGCTATCTCTAACATGAAGAAAATTTCCATACAAGAGAAACCTGCAAGACTACCAAGGCCTCCTCCACAAGTTCTTAGTCTTGCTTGTCCAAGAATGCAGTCAACCTTTGAGAACAAAAGGAAGAGAGCACACAAGGCCAAGCACAACTATCAAGGCAAAGGCAAGAAGCCAATGGAGTAGCTTAAGCATGATGTTTTAGGTTTCTATCTTTGTGTTTTGATGATGACAACAAGTACTCTCAATAGAATGTAATAAGCTTTCACTTTTGATTGAATGCAATGAAGTTTCTTTGTTTTACTTTTTCCACTGCTTGTATTTTAGTTTCCACTATTAGGCTTATTTTCTGAATAAAAGTGAGTGGACAAACATAAATACAAGCACTAAATAGCAACAACTTGATTTAGACAAATACTCCTTCAATCAAGATATCACAACGTAAATCAAACACCGAAGCATTGTTAAGATTAGCAGTGGTTAGACAAATTAACTAGAAGTAGATGCAACAGTTTGCATGCGTGATTAGACCAAGACAAACCACACAAATAACAAGTCAACTCCAAGTCATTAATCCAGCCACCAAAGTCAAAGACTTCATTTACTCCTCAACCACTTATACCTTCCCCTCATTAACTTACTGATTCCTACTAAATCTTGTATTCAAGAACCAATAACTCACAAACTATCCATATCTCACATACTCCAAATATTTCTCATTCAAAGACTTTCATTCTTCCAACACCATGAGTCATTCAAATCCGATTAACCCTTCGGACAGCCATCGACAGCTTGGGATAATTTTGTGTTGAACAACCCAGGAAGAGTGGAAAAGGAAGAGCATGAAGAGGTTGCATCAAGAAAAAGATCTCATTTGGCAATAAACACTACCCCATCAGTTGCTGGTCCATCATCGCTGCAACCAATGTCACAAGATGCCATCATAAAAGAGGACAGCTTAGACATTAGTTCATATGTGTCACCTTATGAAGAGTCTGATGAAGAAACAGCTTCTAGAGTCCTTGTAGTTCCACCTCTTGCTTCAATCCTTCCACCAGAGAATGCAATCCACCTTTTCCACCATCGTTGATAGCACCACCACAAGATGGACCTTCATCATCCTCACCACCGTTGAGTAGTGGTGATGGGCTAGCAAGCCCTAAGGTGTATAATGTGATTGACATATTATGGCACCAAAGTGATGCCAATTGGGCCTTCCCACGGCCATAGGTGATAGGTGGTGGTTAGGTTAGGGATGGGTAGGGGTAGGATGTGAAGCTTTTGTGATCAGTTTGTAGTTTGATGATGTGTTCTGTTTTCCAGTTTATGTAATGATGCTTGTTGTTTATGTTTCATGGATGTATCTACTGCATTCAGTGTGCAGTTTGTTCAATAATAATAACAGTCCATGTTATTTGCTTTAAATCTCTTGCATCATACATGTTGTTCCATTTTACTTATCAATTAACTCCACCTCCAAAGCTGACATACTGTCCATCATAATGTTCAAAATTAGAAAGATAGGACTTGTTGCTAGTCATGTGCCTTGAACACCCACTATCCGTATATCCTTGATCTGATCTTTTTGTTCTTGGATGTTCCTGCACATATAAGAAATGGGTTAGTTTTCTTTGGAGACCCAAGCCATGATTGACTTGGATCTTCCTTGTCTATCAATATAGTTATATCTACCAAAGGTCATTGATACACCATTGGGATTGGTTGATGAGGTTATTCCTTTAGGTTTCCATTCCCAACGTGCTGAGGCCTTCACAACATTGCCCATGTGTCCCCTGGTCTTGTTTATACTCCCACAAGGGTAACTTTTGATTGAGCAAGGTAATCACGGCTTTGTTTTTGTTACCCACTGTAGGTTAGATTGAACCCTTTTATTAGAAAAGACCTTTACCTCTTGTTGTGCTTCTTGCAAAAGTTGTTTTGGGTTTTGACTAGAAATGTGATTTAGGGTGCAGCAAGAATCAAGTTGCAGTGGCAAAAGTTTTAAGACCACTTCTTAATAGGACTGCTCTTGGGACCATGTTGTTGTGTTGTTTAGGGTGTAAATTGTTTTGGAACTTGTTAGACTCCACCCTTTTGTTCCCATGAACTTCTCTTCTCCCAAAATGATAGTCACAGTTAGCATGTAAATGATAAAAGCTACCACAGATATAACATGCTTTGTTGTACATAACAAAATCACTACCAAGTTGTTGAGATTTAACATGATTCCAACTCCTCTAGTTACCCCTAGGAGCTGATGGCTTGTTTCTATACATCTCAGCATACCTTATAGGTGATCTAGGTTTATTAACTAGTTTCCTAGGTTCCTCTATAATAGTATTAACAACTTTTGGGATAGAAGCCTCTACATTCTTCTTAACATTCTCATCAACAACAGATGAGTCACTAGCACTTTCAAAAACATCAGTTTCTTGCTTAACCTGTTCCTCAGTTTTCACAAATGTGTTCTTAAGAGGACCATATTCACATTCAAGATCCTGAAACTCTTCTAAGCCTGTATGAGCTAAATCTATGTCTGGAGGTGATGGAACACCTCTTAATGGTGGGGGAGCTGTGTTATAACCCATACTAGAATTAGCTTTACTAATGATTTGAGCATTCCAAATTTTATCAATTGACTTTGACTGATAATACAAAGTGTCAATAGATAAATTAACATTCTCGCTTCTTTTAAGCTTTTCAAACTCTTCTTTCAAAGCTTCATTCACAGCTTTTGTATGATCTATTTCTCACCTAAGAATAATCATATCATCATTATATTTTGACTCATTTTCTCTATAATGCTCAAGTTGTTTTTCTAATACAGCTATGCCTCTCCTAAGGTTTGACACAAGATAATTAGCAGATACAACTCTTGTCTTTCATTAGAATATAGATGATTAAGCCTTTCAACTTCCTAGCACTCTACATTTTAGAACAACTTTCAAAATTTTGTACCTCGAGTCGAGAAAGCCATGAGAGCAAGTTTTGTAGCAATGAAAGCACCATCTAAAGCTTGTTCCTCTTGTTCATCACCATGAAACTACAATCATAGCACCATCAATAGCCAATATTGCCTTTGGTTCCTCCACGCTTGGTTCCTTCTCTTTGCTTGTACCAAGTAAACTTGTTGTCTTGCTTCCTTGGTCTTCTGCACTCTCTAGCAAAATGTCCCAACTTATGACAGTTGAAACACTATACTTTTTGTCAAACCCTATAGTTTCACCACCATTGATGTGAATTGGTTTGCCAGTTTTCTTGTAGAATTTCCTAGCCCTCATGCTAAGAAGAGCCTCACACTTTATATCCATCTTCTCCAAGTCATCTTCATCAATTTGCTCTATGTCTTCATGAGTTAATATAGAGCCATTAACTTGAGTGGAGATAAAAGCATAAAAGGTAGGATCTCCAATACCAGAAACCTTCTTCTTTGAACCCGCTGGTAACACTAATATTACCGGTGAAACTGTAGAACCAACCAGGGGCAAAATCATCATCATCGTCAAGATCGGAATCATCATCAACAAGAGGTTGACAACAATGCCAAGCTACTAGAGCTTGTACCAAGTTTCACTGCCTTCTTCAACCTTTGTTCAATAAGTTTGAAGTTGTTGTAAAGATCATTGAGCTTCATAGTTTCAATTCGCTTTATTTTCCCAAACTGTAACATTAGTATGAAACTTGAGGCAATCTCCTTAGAAACTTCAGATTGAGTTCTTCCTTATCTACCTCAATTCCAAACACAGTCAATTGTGTGACAATCTTCTAAAGTTTGGTGAAGATGCTGTCAAGAGAGTCATTGCTTGAAGCAGAGAAGTTTTCATAGCTTTGCTTCAACAATGTCTTCTCAGGTCTTTGTAGCATCATTGCCACCAAACACGAGCAAATATCTTTAAAGAGTTCTTTTGTCGTCTGAATTTGTGAAGGCAATGATCCGTCTTGGAAGAGTCATTAGCAACAAACTTCTGGCCTTCTCGTGTCATTCTTCTTTTGCTATTTCATCATTAGTTTCTGGTGCAGTAAATGTTACAACTTTAGTGTCACCAACTTCTTCTTAATTTGGAAGGAATTACCATTTAAAATGATTTCCCATAGAGCATAATCTTGAATGAGAAAGTATTGCTCAATCAGAATCCTCCACATCTCAAACTCATTAAGTTTGAGCTTAGGAAGCTTAGCAGCAGAGTTAGACTGGTTGTTTTCCATCTCCATTGATTTGAGTGAGTAGGTTAAGCTTATTCCTTGGATCTTCTAAAACAAAATATCAGAATCTTTGCTCTGATACCACTTGATGGATCTGGACACACACCTTGTGTCAATGATACTTTGTATAATATTAATAAGCACGCGGAATTTACTTAGTAATACTTAGAAGACGGATTGTATGATGTAATGTAGACGTGAACGTAAAAACATGCTATGCATACCCACCCGACCAATGCAACTTCAGGTGACCAGACTCAAAAGACTCGACTAAACATGATTTAAATTTGTTTTCTTATCATTGATGTTCTTCATAAATTAGACGTAGTTGATCATGCTATGTATAATTTATGATTAACGATGCAACGATAGGACTAGATGACTCGGATGATGTTCGATGTTTAATAAAATAAAATAAAAATTTTTCCGGTTATAGCTGTGATTTTTATTTTTGAAAATCGGCATTCTCTATAACCTTGGCTCGATAAATCAACTGTCACACTGCCGAGGCGGAAATACGAGGTGTAACGGAAAGGAACATAAGCACAAGATAATAGAACATACCAACATTAAGATTTAAAAAGAAATAGTACTCCATTACAACACTAGTTTAGCCGTCATCGGCAAATATATTACAAAGTTTAGATCCCAAAATATTTCATTCTATTACATAATGATTTGTAGTGACAATTGAAAACTTCATTATGCAAGACTTGGTAGAAAAAGCTTACTAACGATCACCTGAAATGCATGAGAGAAAACGGGTCAACTATGAAAATAGTTGGTGAGTAAACACGCTTAGCAAAATAAGAAATCTCGAAGAAATATTTAAAGCTTTCGGTCAACGAAAATAGTCCACAAAGCAAAGGCATTGTGTATCCACTCACCAAGTTCACCATACAAAACTTGCAACCTGTGTGTACACAACCCATTGCACAAAAATATAGTGCGCCAAGTAGTCAAGTATAAGCGGTCATAATAGTTCACAATATAGCACCACGTATATAATAATTCAGGATGCTCCAACATGGGAGACTTTGCACTGCTCCAACAAGGAGACTCCTTTGTCACTCGACCACCTAGGCGAGAATTATTGAGAACGCTCCACCAATAAGGCGAGACTTTGCACGCCCACCCATAAGGCGAGACTCAGAACGCTCCACCGATACGGCGAGACTTTGGGTCAAGAACGCTCCACCAAAACGGCGAGACTTTTAGGTCATAACGTGACGGTTCAATATATTCAGACAAGTCATAAGTTCATAATTAAGTCCAAGAGTCTAAGTCAAGTTCAAAAGTTCAAGTCTAAAGAGTTCATAGAAGTAATAATCAATTTAGTTCAAATATGGTTCATGCATTTCCAAAATATAGTAAACGGTAAAAGGGGATGTGATTACTCACTTGATGAATCGGTATGAGGACAAGAGTGAGTACACCGAGGTATAGATAAACTTTAATCTTGACCTATGATGAATGTTATGATACGTAATGAGTTATGATGTAATGATATGCATGCACTTCGTATGTTATTTATACCATTTGTGAGTTTGAAAATAATACTATCGTCGAAAAAAGAAATACTCTTTTGGCGTCTTGACCATTCTTAAATCACTTTACAAGTATTTACGTCAAAATGTCATCCTACAATGGTTTCGTAATGATTTATTATGAAATTATCACTTTAAATTAAATAAGAAAAAACAATGTCGTCGAATTTTCATAAAAGTGACAAAAATGGCTTTGGAAAGGCTAATTAGTAAAATGGTGCACGCGAACGTTAGAGAAACGAACTCGGCGGTTTTGGAAAGTTTGTATCGAAATCTAGAAGTTTCAGTTCAGGAGTTTTTGTCATAAATGTCTCGAACATAAAGATAATAAGGGTTAAAGATGGTGGTTTTGGCTAAAATGTTGGTTAAAAATGAGTTTTGGCCAACTTTAAGCATCCATAAATAAGTTACTACAACTCCGCTATACAAACGGTTGATTGTTTTGAAAAATATGCTCGGTGATCTTGATTTTATTAGAAGACAATTCGTTCCAAAAAGTTTCACAACCTAGTTAAAAACAGCCTCTAACATGGTCGTTTCAGCAACCGTAACACTTGTCTCGTAAAATAATATAGTTTTTCAGAAAATAATAGTTACGGCAAGTTTGTAAAAACGTGCATATATTTGTCGTTTCAAATCCGTTTTCTACGTATAATACGTCCTTAGCTTCGTATCGAAGTAAACTAATATATTTTTGATAAGTCGAAATAATTTGTAAAGCTTAAGGCTCGTTTTTGACTCGAATAAAACAAGAATAGCATGCTGAAATTTCAGAAAAATATATATTTCGTCGTCAAACTTGAAAATTCATAACTTCTTCGTTATAACTCCGTTTTAATCCGCTCAAGCGGCCACGGATTCGTTTTAAAGTATATTTTCTAAATATCAAGGCCAAAATTCCGTGCCTACTGTCGGATTTTCCAGAAAATCAAAACAAGGACAGAACACTTTTATACTTATCGAAAATAGTTTTTCTCGTACTAAACCTATTCCAATCCCTTCAAATCAACTCCAAAACTAATCTAATCCTACCATACACCTTCTTAGGGTGTCATGGGTTCCTAAACATCATCAAGACCAAAATATACCAAGGGAATAATTATAGGATGACTTTATATATAATAAACTCTAAAAATCATGTAAAAATGGTATAACTAACATAAGTCTTGCATGTTTGCTCCAAAAAAAAAAGAAGAGATACATATGTAATGATAAGAAAAGATGAAAAATGATAGAAACATGCTTACAAGCTATTATGATGAGGTGCAAAGAACCAAGGTTAGCCTAAACACCCTACGTTTTTATTTCAAAACCTTAATAAGAGTGTTATTTAGATTGTTTATTAACTTGATCTTGCAAAATTTGATGATCTCTTGTACCCCTTGATGAAGAACCGGTTTTAGGATGAAGAATAAGAGAGAAGAAAAATTTTTCCAACTTATGAATGATTGAGAATGAAAGAGTGTGTGAGTAGCTTGAGTAAAAATCTATACAAGTAAGAAAAACAATCTACCAACTATGTGATTAACCCCCCTTGGGCCGGTTTCTAAGGGGAAATGTTTCCCAATTATATTTTTTTTTTCTATTATGTGTATATAAATGTGCAAGTCAAATGTATAAGTTAAAGTGGTTAAGTACAAGATGTTGTAACTTGTATATATTGGTGAAATTTGAGTAATATTGTCTACAAGTAAGTTTTAATAGGCCAAAGTAAAATATATTGTAGTTATAAAAATTGTAAAAATATGTTTCTTGCATAATTTGAGTGATAATATAATTATCGTGTAGTTTTTTAAGAAAAGTGTCGTAATAATACAACTTTAACGATTTTCATACAAAATAAATTTAAAACACTGGGTAAACTCAAAATATAGTTTTTATAAACTAAATGTAAGTATAAAATACATCGGGATCATTTTTGAAAGTAATGGATTAAATGCTCAAAATAATAACTCACGCGATAACGTTTATTTAATATAAAATTTACGCGATTAAAGTGAAATGAAAATTCATGTATGAACTAATATGATGAATATTGAGTTTTAAGAAATGACCGAAATTTGAGAATTGTGACACTTGTTTTCCTCTATATTTAACTTTCAGGTAAATTACGAGCATTGGAGCTAAAGAGACGCGGATTTGGAGGGTTTATTGAAGATATATGATAGTATGCTCATTTTGAAGATGTTACGGCGTAACTCCCCTCACAATTACGCCGTGTGACGTGGCTCATTCCAACTCAACGAAGATACGGCGCATAACTCTCTCCAAAGATTACGGCGTAACTAACTATGTCAAATGAGGTTCCGCATTTGCAAGCTCGCAGTAACTATTGTCTCAACTACGGCGTAACCCGAGGTTTATTGAAGATACGGGTAACTCCTTCCAGATGTTATGCGCGGTAACATATTTAGTGCAAATTCGAAGATAATGTGTTACTCTGGTAACTCTCAACTTAAGTTCGCAGTAACGACTCCGCCTATAAATAACACAATTCCATCATTTCTAATCATCCCATTTCACACACAACATCGGTGAACGTGAGTAGAAGGTTGAAGGCAGATCTTAGGGAGCATACGGAGCCATCTCCAAGGGAAAAATCACTCCCCTACGATAAGCATTAGCATTTTATATTTTCTTTACTTTCAATTCATGTATTTCGTAATGTTAAACATTGAATCGATTGTTTTAGTTAATATGAGCGCTAAGCACCTCTGGTGCTAGCCTAGTTATGATTCCTTAATTGCTTTGTTTATGTTTACATTGCTTTAGATAATTATTTCTAGTGTATGCATGCATAGTTTGTTGGTAGCTACCCTTGTTTCGATAGTTTTGAATGGCGGTAGTGGCTAGTTACTTAGGAGATATGAACAACTGACCCTAAGTAGGTACACCGAGTGGGAAGGGTAAGATATGACCAACTGACCACGCCTCTTCGCTTGTCGATTTGACCAATGATCACTACCGTTTGGATGAACTTAAGAAGTCGGGGATGAGTGTTTAAGATGCTAGCGCCCAGGCACTCATTGTTACAAATCTTGCATGTAGCGGTACTTAATGACTTGGTTTAGGGACTAAGAACAACCGGACTTTCAACGGGTCACCGACATCTCCAAAGTGGAACCCTTTGGCGATAGGTTAGGACGAATGACAAATGCTTTGCATCCTAGCGACTTTTACCCCCACTTGAAGTATTTGGAAGTAATTAAACATGAACTTAGCTTGGTATGATGAATAACTAGGTTAGCACACTTCTCCCCTATTGATCACAACCCTTGCCTTTATTTGCTTTTCTTATGCCCTTGTCTTTAGTTTTAATTATTCAAATCAACCATAAAATCTGTGACACCTAGACTTAGTTTAAATCCGCACACATAGCTCTTGGGACGACCTCAGTTTTTCCGAATACTACACTACACACGACCAGATACACTACCCGTTAGTGCATTAGGGTAGACCATATGTATAACGAGACAATATAAATATTAAAACCCGGTCAGTGAAACCTGCATCATTATGCTAATCATATACTTTACCAGATACTCAAACATAAATATTTTAACACATCTAGTATTATATTCTACATAAGTCAAAATCATTTACAAGTAACACTTGTTACTTAAACTTCATAAAGTATACTTTAACTAATAAGATAATTAGAAACTATTTTATATTTTACATCATGCATAACCTCCCCCATATATTTTGAATATCTTGCAAGATCACATAAGATTTATTGGATACTTGTGACCCAAAATCGGAAACCCATGACCCAAAACCCGGACTTTCTGATCCAAAATCCGAACTGCATGATCCAGCTAGCCGGATCCGGCGGGTCAGACATTTTTTTGCCTATAAATAGCAAACTATTTCTTCATTATACCTAACCCATTTTCTTTATATTCTCTCTAATACTTAACATTGTAGTCTAACCCCTGATCCTAGATCAAACTAACCTTTCTATTTCATTTCTGGTGATTATCTCTTAGGAAAATATATTACCGAGTTTCCTCACAAGATCTATCAAGTCACAAGATTTCTTGCTAGTCTTCTTCATCATTACAAGATCACTGATGCGTCGGATTATACACACTACATTTTACAATTAGGTCTAGAGGTGTAGGATAGACCGTTGTAGTGTAGTAAAAGTAAGACACAGGGGATAGATCGTTCTCTTGGAGAATAGTGTTGTGAAGGTCGAACTGTATGACGAATTAGGTCTAGAGGTGTAGGATGATTCTTTTTGTATTTTTTATTTTTATATGAAAGCAAGTAAAATCTTAGGGTTTAAAGAGTGGGTTTTTATACTACTTAATTAAACTAAATTAAACTAATTACAAGAAAAGCAAATTGGTGAACTCATGGGAAAAACGTGTTTACTTAGATTATCTTTACTCCCTAGTTATCTCTTATTAATTAGTCTAATTTTCGCGTCCTTGTTTAATTGGCGCGTTCTAATCCAGTACTAACGTAGGGTGGTGCCAAATTCCCTAACTCTATGAATGTATAAGTCTACTTTAAGAAACCCTAGATCTACAAGTGACAATTAAGTCATCTCCCTAGAATACCCTAAGATCTACAAGCCGCAATTCACGCAATAAATACAACGAATAAAAACCACTAGTGCACTCAAGGGTATAATGCGTTTAGTCGGATTTACAAGCTAACACATATAAGATTATAGCCAGTTTTCCTACTCCTGACGCGAAACAACCAATTAAATAAGAGACGATAATTAATAATTAATAACTAGGTTTCATTCAATCCAAGAAACACTAATAAATCTAGCCAGACATGTTAATCAAAAGAAAAGTAACACATATAATTAAAAAACACATACACATACTGAATGATTAAAGAGGAATAAGTTATCTTTAATTAAACATGAAGTTGGGGGCTGTAAAAACCCTAAACAAGCTGCTAAAATTCGGACTCCAAAGTGTTCCGAACATACGTGTTACTATGAATGAAAAATCTAAGAAAAAAATATATATGTATACAGATGTGACGGCGTCACTTTGTAGTTGTGACACCTCCAGCTTGCAGTCATTAGGGTTTTGTCTTGTGTAAGTTGTCATTATGACGTCGTCGCATAGTAGCTCTGAAGCCGTCGTGAACTGTTTTTGTTGGTTGAGACGCCGTCAGCTCTCAAGCCTTGTAATATTTATGAGCCGTCACGTATAAAATATTCATCAAATCTTCATGCCAAAATACAAGTGATGGTGTCACGTTATAGCATGTGACGCCGTCTGGATCCCTTTTCCATACTTTTTCGTGACTTGGTCATTTTCTTCGTTTTCTTATCCAAATTAGCTCAAAATGTGTCGGTTTCCAGCTTTTGCATCCCAAGTACCTAAAATGTGAAAAGGAACAATTTAAGAAAATAATTGATCACAAATGTATGAGTTTAGAGCTTAAATGACCCCCTAAAAATACACCTTTTAAATCCTTATCAAATATCCCTACACTTGGGATTTTCTTATCCTCAAGCAAATGTGCTTTTATCCAACATTGGTTTAAAGTAGTTTACAACATCCACAAGCTCTACAATAGTCAAAACAAGCACGAAAATTATATACTAGCACCTCACATAAAGTGTTTGGATTCTCTCATCTCTCGGGTGTATAAGTTGTAAAACATGTATGGAAAGGAGAAAATTAAACACTCTCTACCTGTCATAGCACATAGATTACCATAAGCTTGAGAAAAGATCAAACCTCCACCGCTTTGGCATAAGCACCTAGGATAAGCTATCAAAGAGGGCTTTCAAAGAGTTGTCATGTTAGGTGTAAGGGTATGGAAAATATGGTTTGGTGAATATAGGGAATTTTACTGGTGGCAAGTCAATCATCTAGCTAATCACATGTAAAACCTGGCGTTACTAAGCCGAGACTCGACTCACTAACTATTA
>OU343224.1:21675374-21717874 GCA_910596185.1 Chrysanthemum makinoi | reverse complement strand
TTATTACACAATTACTAGAAAAAACGACAAAAATCATGTAAGTGATTAATTTATAAGGTATCCCCTTTTTCTTTTCCTACACTTAAATTGAACATTGTCCTCAATATTCTTAAAAAAAATACCAAAGATATGATAATGAGAAAAATAAAAGAGATAAGAGAAACTAATACTCCCTGATTTGCTCGGCAGAACGAAATAGAAATACGGTTAAATCCTCCTCCTAGAAGATAAGATCAATGATACGCTTCTCTTCCAATATGCACTTGAATCTTCTTGTCAAATATAACGTGTAAATTTCTAAAAAAACGTAAACGAAACCTCGCATAAAATCAGCGGTAAACACTATATATAATAAAAACTATCATAGAAAGTGAATAAGATATAATGCTTGCAAAATAAATGTTTACAGAATCCTGGAATTGTAAAACTTCTAGAAATTTTCAAAAATTAAGTTTCGTTAGAAAAAATGTTTTTGGAAAACTGTTGCTACATTGCCTGACGTCTTCAGGATTGACCTGATAGAATTTTAAGTTTCGTAATTTAATGTTAGATTTTCATTCTTTTAAACATATGTGAACTTCCATACACTTAACTTTTTGTAAAATACCTTTATATGTAATTAAGACGAGGTTAAAAACAAAATAAAACATTTTCACAAATTTATTCGAAACATGAAAATTAAACAATAATAATGAAATATATTTATGACACAAGCAAATATAAATTAAAAATAAGCAAACAATTAAAAACATGGGTGTCCGCCCAAGAAGCGCTTTTCTTTATTTATAAGTCTTGTAGCTAGACTCAAAGTCATGCCCTTATTTTCCACATATCTTAAATGCCCATTCAAACATTTTGATCCTACTTTGGTCACGCTTATATTACGGGCCTAGGGTTAGAAAAGCTGTATAATAAACTTTATCTTCATAGTCAATCTCAAAAGCCCGTATATTGTCAACATCTAAATCTTTAATGTCTTTAAACTTTTCATTCTTGTAGGGAATTAAATATTTAACACTTTCTATTCCATTAGAAAACTTGACTGTTCCTTCATCTAGGTTATAAATCATCTTAGATTCTTCTACAAACGGTTTTCCTAGTACTACTTCCTCTAAGAATCTAATGCTTCTAACATCTTTCAAGATCATAAAATCACACCTATAAGTGAAATTTCCTATGAAGACATGTAATCTTTTTACTCTTCCAACAAAAATGCACAATCGATTAAGATTATAAGGATCCTTTCTAGGCTCTAATTCTTCATTCATTATCCAATTATAATAAAGCCTAGAAATAATATTAGCTTTTAAAGCTATGTAGGTGTGCTCTCTATATAGATACCGAATCATGCAAGGGATTTTAATATTCATACAATTGCACTTCTTAATCCACGGTCTCTTCCAATGTCTTGAAGGGCAAGGGTATTTTAAAAGAAATTATGATAGTTTAATTCCTCGTGAGTTGGAAAGAAATTTTTGAATATACAATAGTCCTCCTCTAGTTCCACTTCCGAGTCATCACTAGAGGTAGTGATATCCATTGAAGGACCAGTTCTTTGCTCAATATCTTTCTCAATTAATCTATTCAGCTCCCTAAGGTCATTGATTTCCTTAACAATTTGGTCACACAATGAGGTCATTGCATTAGGTGAAACAGATGGATTCACATCTTCCATAATGGCAAACGGAATAGTAAATTGAAAAGTTTTACGAACAAAAGCACAAAGAAAAGATAGACTACGAGAAGGCTAATAAAATTAATAAAAATCACACTTGATAGAAATCTAGTGATTAGACCTAAACGAGATAGAAATCGAAACCTAAACTATTTCCCGGCAGCGGTGCCAAAAACTTGATGCGTCAGATTGCAACACACTAAGTTTTACAATCCTCCTAGGCAGTGTACCTAACTGTTGTAGTGTAGTATAGGTAAGACACGGGGGATTGATCGTTCTCTAAGGAAATAGTGTTGTGAAGGTCGAAGTGTTTGACTGATTAGGTCTAGAGGTGTAGGATGATTCTTTTTGTATTTTATATTTTTATATAAAAGCAAGTAAAATCTCGAGATTTGAAGAGTGGGTTTTTTATACTACTTAATTAAACTAATTGCAAGATAAGTAAATTGGTGAACTCGTATGATGAGAAAAACGTGTTAACTTAGATTATCTGTACTCCCTAGTTATCTCTTATTAATTATTCGAATTGTTATGTCCTTGTTTAATTGGCGCGTTGTATTCCATTATTATCGTAGGGTGGTGCCAAATTCTCTAAATCTATGAATATACAAGTCTCCTTTAAGAAACCTTAGATATACAAGTAACAATTAACTCATCTCCCTAGAATCTCCTAAGATCTATAAGCCGAAATTCATGCAATAAATACAATGAATAAAAACCACAAGTGCACTCTAGGGTATAATCCGTTTAGTCGGATTTACAAGCTAACACATATAAGATTATAGCCAGTTTTCCTACTCCTAACGCGAGACAACCAATTAAACAAGAGACAACGATTAATAATTAATAACTAGGTTTCATTCAATCTAAGCAAACACTAAAATCTAGCCGTACATGTTAATCGAAAGAAACGAAACAAATATAATCAAACAGCACATATACATGTTGAATGATTAAAGAGGAATAACTCATCTTTAATTAAACATGAAGTTGGAGGCTATAAAAACCCTAAACAAGCTGATGAAATTCAGACTCCAAAGTGTTCCCAAGATATGTGTTACTATGAATTGAAAATATACGAAAAATGTATAGGTATACAGATGTGACGGCGTCACTTTGTAGTTCTGACACCGTCAGCTCTCCATCATTAGGGTTTCGTCTTGTGCAAGTTTTCATTGTGACGTCGTCGCTTCGTACCTATGAAGCCGCTGCGGAACTGCTGTTGGTGGTGACGCCGTCAGCTCTCAAGCCTTGTAATATTTCTGAGCCGTCACGTGTAAAATATTCATTCCAAAATACAAGTGACGGCGTCACGTTATAGCATGTGACGCCGTCTAGATCCCTTTTCCATACTTTTTTTTGACTTGGTCGTTTTCTTCGTTTTCTTGTCCAAATTAGCCCAAAATGTGTCGGTTTCTAGCTTTTGCGTCCCAAGTTCCTGAAATATGAAAGAGAACGATTTAAATAACTGATCACAAATGTACGAGTTTAGAGCTTAAATGATCCCCTAAAAACGCACGGTTTAAATCCTTATCAATCACTGAATTGATAATTGTATTTCATTCATCACATTGTATCATAAACTTGTAGTGTTAGCTTGTGTTGTTGGGTTAGTTCTTCCTTTGTTAGAACTCGGTATTTAGCTTAGTACCAGATAAAACGTAAGCGACGTTAGGAAAAGTTTTTCCTTGAACAAGAACCCGATATCTAGCTTTGTACCGGATAAAGTGTAAGTGACGTTGTGAGGCTTCTCCGCCGGATAAGGAGCTTGTGGATCTTTGTTTACGAACTCTCGAGTTGGGTACTCAGGGAGTGGAGTAGAGCAAGGAAGGTGACCTTGTAGCCCAACCACTATAATTACTTGTGTCACGGTTCTATCTCTCTTTACTTTACTTTTCATTTCGTATTTGTTATATTCTTGCATTATCAATACTGGACTATCCAAAAGATTTCACATATACTTGATCTAAATTATTAGAAACTAAATTTTAATTGGTAAAACTATTCGACTCCCGGTTTTAGTTTTCTACAGTTTACATGCATGCATGGAAGCTTAAAATGAAAAACGTAAGCGTTTTACATAACATTTGAAAAATAAAATGCATAGACTAATAAAACATGATTATAAAAGTAATATGACACGTGTTAGATGTAGACTAAACTTAGTATAATGTTGGTTTACGTTTAAATTCATTTTCCGGTTTTCGCTATTTAACCAAACGGTTATACGTAAAAGTGAATATTCAAATGTTCAAAGTAAATAGTTTTGAGTTTATAGGCAAGTAATGACCTGGAAAATACGAGTTGTGACAACTATCTTATTCGTCACTGGATATCATTGTTGTCAACGACAAGAGTTAACCACCAACTTGTCGCTCACTCCTAAAGGCAAAACAATCCATGACGTTAAAAAAATGTCACAAAAGGGGGAAATAGTCAGGCAGTATACGACTTTGTCGTCAAATACAAGTCTATATAAGTGCAAACCAACAACAAGGAAGAGAAGAAGAAAACATGAAGAAGAAGCGGATTTAACATCCGTGCTAGTTTATCCGTTCGAAAGTCTCCCGTTCAAACTGGATGGGGGGGGAGGGGGGGGGGATTAGCGATAAATATGTTTAGGGTTTATATTCATCTTTATTATGTTTATTTAATATCCTAACATGATTAGGTATCTTGTTAATCAAGATTATGTTAGTCTATAAATATAGCTTATTGTAATCTCAATTGATCACGCTATTAATAATATCTTTATTTACCATTTTACAACAATGACTTTACTTTTACGATAGACATATTAAATTTGTTTTAACAAGTAGTGGATGAGATTTTTCTTATTTAATTTACTTAAATGTATATGATTTAACTGATATATCATGCCAATTATTTTGAGACATTTTTCATAACCAACCCAAACTATATCTTTATGCATATAGTGACCACGAATGTAAGGTTGGGTGTAGTAGTGACCACGATTATCACCGTCAATTTAGTGTCACATCAGCTTTTTATTACCACCAACATCACAAAGATAGTGTAATAAAACAACCAACATCACTAACAAAGCATACCCTACTTAAACAGAAACATATCCCGCAATACACTCACTCACACACAAAAATAAAGAAAAAGAAGTTGGTCGTTCAGACTAGTGACTAGTGCTAAAAAATGGTTCAAGATATTTTGAAAGAGGATGTTTGTTTTAAGCAAGACGTGTCACGGGAGGTGGAAGACACGTTCTTCTTCTCATATGACGATTGGCCTAACAACTTTTGTAAGGACATAAAAGCCATTAAATAAAGTAAAATTACTCGTTATTCAAAGTAATGTTTTGAAAGCTGGACCGAATCGGCCACTTCAACCGGTGAATCGGTTTGACGGTTCTTTCGGTTACACACTTTAATTTTTGATTGGAACATTTCAATTATTACATCATATAATTGTATTATACTTAATTATATATATGTAGCTTTGAATACTTGTACATCGAATGTGAAAATAAAAAATTGAGAGTTTGCAAATTATGGTTGTGTTTGGCTAAGGGGATTATGTGGCTTAAATTTCAAAAGCCCCTTATAAGCCTCGTTTGGCGTAGAGGCTTATAGGGGGGCTTTTGAAATTATAAACCCAAGCCCCAGCCATAAGCCCCGACCTAAAAATTGAGGCTAAATTTTTATAAGCCCCAAATATAAGCCCCGTTGGTACCACATTACTTAATTACTCACAAAAATATCTAATATATACATATGTTAATTTAATTATATGTCATTTTTAGTAATTTTACAATAACAAGCCCGAACTTAAACTAATTTGCCAAGCATGTGTATGAAAATAAAAATTCTAGTTTCGGTTTATCATATAAGCCCCAGCCCCAGCTCTAGCCCAAGCCCCTTGCGTCAAACGTATCCTATTAGCCTTGAAACATTGAGCCACACAACACTCATAACACTTGCAACTAGTTATTGAAAGATCACATCATATTCCTATTTGCATACTCGATTCATCTTAAAATTTCAAAAATCCATATGTTTTTATGAGGAAAATATCATAAATGAAGACACTAAAAGAATGTGTTATTTGGACTCTTCCTATGGTCAATCATACAACAACGCGAAACACACAGTACAATACCGCGATGCATACTATACAACCTCCCGATGCATGTAATGATTGCCTGATTGGAAACCTCCCTATAGAGGGGTCCAAATATCACGCCCCGACACTAAATGCACTAAATGGCGTTTCTAACAAGGTACATTCTTGGCGTTTCTAAAAAGTTCACATTATCGATCACTTTTTTGACTTAAAAAGATACATTTTAGGAAACCAAAGGTTATCTTGGTTTTGATCTGATTATTGTGTTAGTATTTATATAATATAATATTTCTTTTTTGGTGTATAAGTGTTTATGATTTTAGCTTTGACTTTCTTTAATGATTCGTACTTTTGTACTATT
This sequence comes from Chrysanthemum makinoi, assembly GCA_910596185.1. Lineage (NCBI taxonomy): Eukaryota > Viridiplantae > Streptophyta > Magnoliopsida > Asterales > Asteraceae > Chrysanthemum > Chrysanthemum makinoi. The sequence goes on along the minus strand of OU343224.1, from coordinate 21,711,743 downwards.
AATAACCACATGAGGTCAAGGGTGGTGAACTTTAGGGGTGGCAAGAAAGGGTCCTTCATCTAAGGCCACGTACATTTGAATTAAAAAAAAAAGCTCGCCCTCTTGGTACCAGGAAAACTTCACCCGTTTACTATTGATATAATGTTTCTATTTTGATATGAAAGATTATGTCATTATCTAGAAAAGTTAGTAGACTAACGCGTATATGATTTGCTGTGAATATACCCTTCTTATACATAACGCACCATTTTGGTAGAATTATTGTGTTCTCGAGTAGTACTTAAGGAGGAAAAGAAAAGGAAATAGAATGAAAGTTAGTGTGATTTTGTTGATTATTAAAGTAAAGTGTTTCTTCTTAATTTTAGGCTAATTTTGGGAGGAAAGTGTTCACTTTACATTTATTTATTTTCTTTAATAACAAAACTCAAAAACACACTGTAAGGCCTTGTAGTCTTGTCGATTGGAGTATAAGAGAAGTTCAAATTTGGAGTATAAGAAAAGTTTCGACATCCTTACCCTCCATATTTGATTCACGAAAAACACTAGTAACATTTATCCGGAAAAAAAATCAGATAACATATATATTCTTTTTCTAGAGTTATCAAGAAATTATCAATTACATGTTTTTGTTTTATGGGCAAATCACATAAAAAGGTACTAAACTTATGTCCAATTTCAATTTAAGGTATCTAACTTTTTTTCTCTTAATTTAATTTAGGGCAAATGGCATAAAAAGGAATCAAAGTTAGGGTCCATTTCCAATTAAGGTATTCTATTTTTTTTCTTGCATAAAAAGGTACCCAACAAATTTTTTTGGCGGATTTGGGTTTTTTACTAACGTCCGTTAACCCACTCCGTTAGTATATTACATATTTGGTCCTTAATTTTGTAGATTCATTTTATGCACCATCCCTCCTCCTCCACCATCCACCACCACCCTCCTCCTCCACCAACACCGTCTGCCACCATCACCTGCCAACACCACCCGCCGCCACTACCACCGTCCACCACCACCGCCACTACTACCGTCCACCACCACCAGAACTAAAAAAAATATCCTAATAAGTACTGGAAAAACTAAAATGAATCAATCCTAATCTAAGAATATTAAATGCATCTAATGAACCTGAATAAGCAAAATCCAACACCTAATAAGCACTTAAAAAAAAGCAGTGGGAACAGTTGCTGTTGGGGTCTGCTGTTACAGTCCCAAACAGGCCCAATGGAGGCACTTTCTAGCTTGTTTTGAGTGAGCTACAGAACAAATAAGCCCTTGAGCTAATTGGAACATGAAGTCCACCTATCTGGCTATCATTTGCCCCCATGTATGGATTATGAGAAACTGATTACAGCTTATAAATAAGCTGAGAAAAATTGGTGCAGAGGCCGATGCAAACGAGACAGGCGTAGTGGGGGTTTTGATGGCCTAAAAAAGCTATCCAAAAGCTAGTAAATAAGCTAACTCTAATGAATAATAATCTAACTACACTAAAATCACTAGAGGAGTCCTAAATAAGCTAAAAAGAAGCTCCTAAATGGTACTAAAAAGAGGTGAAGCTGCTGTTGCAGCAAGACAAAAACAGATTTAAAAAAAAAAAACATGACAAACTACTTGACACTTAGAAAATGATTAAAACATTTGTTGAACAAACTAACTTATAACTAATTAAGACTATTTCAATACCCAAAATGGGTCAAAAGGTGAGCTTGACCCAAGAAACATGCAAATCCAAACAGCCTTTAAAGACATAAAACTTGATTTTTGAAACTGTAAAGGGATGATACTTTAAAAAAAAAACTTGTTTTTATCACAAACCAAAACTTGAAAATGAGTTTTATCCACTTAAGAACACAATGAACAGAATTCAAAACATGAACAAAAGTCAATATTGCATAAATTCAAAGTAAACTGAATTACAAAAACAGAAATTAAATTGCATTTAAATTAAAAGTTACATGAAATGTAAATGACAGAAAAATTAAAGATGGTACTAGAACTGAGAACTTCTAGACAAAGTTTTTCACATGCTTCTAACTACCTATTTATATAAGTCTTGGGGTCTTCCTGCTCTTTTTCTGTGTTCTTGCTACTGTTTTTGTTTTGTGTGAGATATGAAGATGGTGGTGTTATCAAGTGGTGATGGAGCGGCTGTGGTTAACTCAAATTAAAACATACCCGAAGCAAATAAACGCAACCCTTATTGGTGTTGATGATGGTGATAGTTGTGATGCTATCAACTAGTGTGGCAGAAGTGGAGGTGAGGCGGTGGGGGTTCGTTCACCAGGAAGAGGGAGGAGAGATAGTCTCTTCTCTGTTTTCATTTTTTTTTCCGTTCAAGAAAGAGAGAAACAGATATAAAACATTTTTTTTAGGATGTTGATTGAAATGATTATACACATTCGAGGACTAAATATGTAATATACTAACGGAGTGGGTTAACGGACGTTAGTAAAAAACCCAAATCCGCCAAAAAATTTTGTTGGGTACCTTTTTATGCAAGAAAAAAAGTAGAATACCTTAATTGGAAATGGACCCTAACTTTGATGCATTTTTGTGCCATTTGCCCTTTAATTTAAGGTATCAAAGTTTTTAAGTTGGGCGATTTAAGGATTTTTTTACCCAATGGTTTGGTAACCGGTCATTAAACCCAAATTCAAACAGTCACCTTCTTCAACATCTCATCGATTATCATCAAACACCACAATCACCATTAAAATTCAATATCACAATCGATCAAGCCAAACCAATGACTAATTGTCTTATTCTAAAGGCTTTACAAACCGTGGACTTCTCTTATCACTTGTTAACCGCTCACCAATCTCCAACTTATATATACACCAATATATTTTCAGATTTATAAACAGGGTAGTGTGACTTGTTCTTGAAAAATTATATCAATAGACAACATTCTAAGAGCAAGGGGTATGGAGCTCGTTGAAGCTCGCCGGTTCCAACGTGGCTTGTCGCCACTTTTTTTTTATCCTCGCCGTGACACCAAAGGCCCTCGCCACTTGCCCATTCGTCGTCCAAACGACACACAAAAAGACAAAGGATTTCAAAATTAAAACGTTGCAATTTACCGTTTAAATTCAAACGGTTATTTTTTTTTATTTATTTTTTTTCATTTCAAACCCAAATTAATACACCCTTTTCTTTATAAATAATACTCATTTTTATCAAAACATTCACACTTCTCATTAACAACCATAAATATATTATCATCCACATCTTAATCCACAACCAAAAATGTCTCAAGATCCCAACGAGATGTCGTTTATGAATCTTCTCAACTCGTCTTCGTCAAACCCGTCCACCCCATCGTCTCAAACCTCAAACACTTCTTCGCAAGTCGGATTTCAAGCTTTTCAATATCCAAGACAATCACCACCGCAATTTTATCCCTCACAACCATCACCACCGCAATTTTATACGTCACAACCATCACAAACGCAATTTTATCCGTCACAAGCACCACCAACGCAATTCTACCATTCACAACAACATTACTTTGAATCACACCAAAGTGCCTCAACAACCACCAACCGAAACACGTGAAGAACGTCGTCAAGGAAAAAAACCGGCCAAAGCGACAAAGAAAAAAAAGAAGGCCGTTGTGAACTTGGATTTGATGACGAGGAGGAGGATGTTGATGAAGAGGGTCGACGACAATTGTTGGTCAAACAATGAAGAAAATTTTTAGCCGAAAGTGTTGGGTCGAGGTATCTCAAAACGCCGCTTCGGTAATGACCCACTAAACGATGCGCTTTGGACTCAGATTGGGAGGACTTCAAGGCTCGTAGTCCAGAGCCTTATCGTACAAAAAAATATGTGCACGGGAAAATGGACTCGGATAAACGGTGATTGTCAAAATTTTCATGGTTATTACAAGCATTTCCAGGTAGATCCGTGGGAAAATGATGTTGATCATATTGAGAATGCAAGACTTGCTTACAAAAATGGGACGGGGAAAAACTTTAATATGGTTTCGGCATGGAAGGTTTTGAAAGAATATCCCAAATGGGACGCCAGCGGATGGGATCAATGCGGATAATATCGCCGAATTATTCGCCCCGATCCTAGAGCTCGTCCCCACGGCAAGCCTCGTCCGGCAAAAAAACTAGATCGCTGGAGTCGCCAACGAAAGCACCGGAGGAGTCAATCGGATGCTATCTGGAAGCTTTACTCAAGAGTATAAACGTAAAGTCGACGGAGCACAAGCGCTTTGTTTACGAGCGAAGATTGCGAGAGAAAAGTCAGAGCAAGAGTGCCGAGAATTGGAGTTTCTCATGCACGATATTGAAAATTTGCCGGAGCCAAAAAGATCGATCCCAATAAGAAAAACAAAGACAATTGGTAGCTAAATACCACAAATGAAGTTGTATTATTTAAGTTTCAGATGGTTTTATTTTCCCAGTATGTTTTTATTTTTATTTTTCATATGATGTTTCTTAAATTCGTCGTATGTTTATTTTTTTATTTTCATGTATTGTAGTTGTGTTTTTATTTTAAATGAATGAAATGAATTTAGTTGTGTTTGGAAAATATGGAAAATAAATAAAATGATAAAGCGTAGGTGCCCCAAGTGAAGAAAGTGTGATGTTGTGATTGGGGGTATTTTTTCGTTAGTGTGTTTGGAGTGATGTAAGGAGCTGATGTTACATTAACGCGTGACAAGTGAAGAGAAGTGAAGAGGTTGTGATACCCTTTGCTCTAAATAACAGAGGACGACTACCGTTTAAATCATATTTAGTGCTTCTTTCAAAAACTTTATCATCTTATTAGTTGTAAAAAAATAATCATGCTACGATCCAAAAAACTATTAGCAACATAAATTATGTTTATTTATTTATACAAGCAAGTATTCTTTTTCTTTTTTCAGTTAATAGTTGGTTTCTAGGTTTATTACTTTAATTCAGTGAGAGGTATGGCTGAATATGGTATGCTGTAGTAATATATATTGAACCCAACTGAAAATTCGAATTAAATGTTCTAATTTTTGATGAATTTGTAAGGTTGAAGATGAGTTGTGACAAAGATGAGGTTGAAGAAGAGAGGTGTTTGGGTTTAGATGCAACTAAATTATTAAGGTGCTTGGATTTAGGTGTAACAAATAGATAAGAGGGTGTTTGGAATGTGACCTGCTAACTTGATATCTATGACCTGAAAACCTATTGATTGCTCTGGATTGCAAAGAAAAAAAAGATTGATACCAAGAAAAAAGATTAGTACCTTTAATTGATATTGAACATAAGTTTGATATTTTTTATGCGATTTGCTCTTGTTTTATTAGTCATCTTACAAATTGCCTTTTAGAGAGCTGGAGAAATGTTAACTTTTGTTACAAAATAATCTTATATAAACTAAGTAGTTCGATGATTCGCAAGAACTTTTATTTCAAACAAATACCAAATGAAAATCGATTCATAAGTTTTTAAATGTTTTGGAACGTTAAACTTTAAATTACGATATACTTCCAAACATTTATTTACAATTATAGATTTTTCCTTTTATGTCATTTTACATCTTATAATTATATTTAACAAAATTAATTTACCAAACAGTTTTATTGAAAAAAGAATACAACTTGTAGCTCATGTTAACAGCTTTGCAGTTTATAGCTTACAATTTACAGCTTATAGCATACAACTTACAGCTATTTTGCCAAACATACCCTATATTTGATTTACTAACATCCCATGACCGAAGAACTTATATTGTTGTATAGATATAGATTTATAGCCAAGTTATCTACTCTGTTCAATAATGTGTCAAATATTAATAAAAAGTTTGCTAATTATCATATTTAAATGTTTTGCTAGGCTAAGAATCTCGATACTGTATTAAAAACACCCTCAAGTAATCCTCGTCGGTATCAGTTCTTGTAAAACACCCTCTTAAAATATAGGGTCATTTGCATATATATCTCTCCAAAGATACAAAATTGCATATATATCCTTTGCATGCATAAAAATCATTGTACTATGTGCATCAAAAACTTGTAAGAAGGATATATATAAAATTATTCACCTTTGGAGGGATATATATGCAATTCCCCCTAAAATATAAAGGGTAAAAACATCATATAAACTTGCCACGTATACCAAGCTCTAAGAGCATAAGGTATGGTCTTTATTTAACATGCCAAACACATTTTTTTTAATCAATGGCATGTCAACTATTATACGATGCAATAAGTTATCAACATGCCAAATGGTTTTGAGTTAGAAACGCCAATTCTTTGTGTTATTATTATTATTATTTTTTTTTGTATTGTGAGTGTGTGGGTATTTTTAGTGGTGTATTTTATAGGACCTAATAACATGTTAGTGGTGTGTTATGAGAGAGGGTATTTGAGTGCTTGGTGTGTTATTGGGGAGGGGATAACGCGGCGCTGAGTTGGCATACCGATAACATATTAAACGTCAACACTATACCTAGTGCTCTAAAGTATAATACAAAACTGAAAACTCTCGTTATCAGTTTCTACTTCATTCCCGTTTATTTAGGATGCATGTCTTTTACTATTTAATAAATAGATTAAATTTTTTGACCATAAATTGTGTGCAATCTATATTAATCTGGAGATGCAGTGAAGACATGTGCATCGATCTCGTCTTCAACATCATTACATCGTCGTTGCATGTCGTTGAAAAAAAGACACCGGCCATGATCTTCGACATTCATAATGAATCGATAACGAGTATCATCATCATGGTGATCATCCATCATCCAAATCATCGTCATCTTCACTGATTTTGCGTCATCATCGATCAATCACTAGCATCATTAGCATGTACGTACTTCTTCATGCTCACTGATCTTTGCATCGTAGATTTTCCATCATCATCATCGAACATGCATTCGTTGTCATCATCATCATCATCATCATCATCGAGTCGCTTTGCATCATCATCTCATCATCAAGAGTCGCTTTGCATCATCATCATCATCATCATCATGAGTCGTTTACTTGTTACGCATCATTTTCGATCTTATAGATCATCAAACTCACCATCGACTTTTCAATCATCCATCATTAGCAAAACCATAATTAAACCCACAAAAAGCGAAAATTGGATTGAGGTTGAATCATTAAGAAAAATAGAACGTTGGATAATATAAATAGGAATTTGTTGGAAGACATAAAAATGGATGAACAAATTGTAAATTATGACAAATTTTGGAATCATGGTTATGACTTCTGGGAAAAAGAATTGACCCTCGTCAATCATCATGATAATTTTTTTGCAATGATGATTGCTAGCTGAGTTTGTAAGTTGGAAATTCCCATTTATTTCGCAAAAACACAACTGAGAATCACGTGTTAATTTTCATCGTATGTTAAAAAGACTTTTATGCCCCTTTTTCATCAATTGACGTGTGAACTTGAATTATATAACCACCAATATGCCCCCACACAATCTTAGCCGTTGATATTCATATCCAACGCTTCTCCTAGGTTTTTTACATTAGCATATTGTTTTAATTGAACTCTTGCCATGGTGGAAAGCATAGCGTGCCTCACTAGTAGGCTATAAACACCCCTTAACAAAGACTGGTTAGATAAAAACCGGGTTCTATAGCAAAAAAAAGAACGGGGCATAAAAGATTTAGAACCGGTTTTCAAAAATAAACCAATCTCTGTAACATTAAAACTGGTTATGTCGAAATAACAAATGTCACTAATACAAAAAAATCCGAAGAGATCCTTAAATAAAGACGGGTTATTAAAACCCCCGTCTTTTTAAACAAAACTTACATGGATATTCAAAGTGTTAAAAATATAAAAACCGGTGAATTTCCCCGAACCCGTTTCTATGTGCCAAAATTTTAAGCGGGGTTTTCCCCTCTTTTTATCACTTTCACTAAATTAAAATCACACATTCCAAAATTTGAAATCACATATTTTTTTTATTTTGATAAAAGTAGGAGAAATCACATATCTAGCATTCTTCTTCTTCTTCTCCCAAACACACACTCTAAAAGTTTGGGGATCTTGATCCAAATCAATTCGATTTCTCTTAATGTTATGTAATTAAGTGTTTTATATATCAATTTATATTATGCTATAGTTATATTCATGAATCATTGCATGTTCTTAGTTAAAAAGTCGAATAATGGGGATCTTAAGGTTTTTGCCCCAAAGTAAAAATTAGGATTTTGTTAATTTGTTAATCAAATAAAAAAATATGGTTCTGCTGGTGCAGATGAAGGCGTTAAGGGGTCTATGGTTACATATAAGAGAAGTGTATATTACAACAAAAGTCCAGACTGGTGGCGATATACAAATATAGATGTTCACTGGCACTACTAGGCAGCATAGGCGAAAAGGTACAAATTTTAAGGAGACACTAAGAGTATCTTATTGTATGTTTGGCCTCTGCTGGGAATTTGGGATTAGGTGTTAATGTTATTTTATCATTTGGACTGTTCTTGAGTTCAATGAAATTTTGGGTTCGTGTTCTTGAATCTGAGTGAAAAAAAGAATCGTATTTATGATGGAAACGCTAAATGAGAAGAAACTGGCAATGTGAAGAACCAGACTAAGGAAGCTGTGGATGGGGAGGACGAAGAGGATTCGTAGTAAGTGAATTCATACATATTATATAGCATCTTATTTTTTTTTAAAGGAATATAATATATATGGGCCAGTAATTCATATTACGATAGCAGGATATAATTGCACATAAAGAAGAGCACTATCATTCTGACATAGAAAATTGCAAATCATAGGAAGGGCGTGTCGGAGAAATGTTTGGAGGAACCGAACTATGACTACGAGGTTGTGACATTAGAAGTGAGGTACAGTATACTATCCTTGCAACGTTGACATTATTGACATCTATGATGTGTCTTGACGTCAAATCAACTATACAATATTCTGATTCAAACAATCCATATAGCAAAAATTATGACATTTTATAGCAGATTCGGGTTTATGTATGTGGAACAATAGAATGCAAATTATGAGATAATATGGTCTCTTTTATAATTTTTTAAGTGATTTGCTTTGGTTTATGTATAACAAACTTGAAGAGTATATGGGTTGTGATTTTTTTTTCAATTTTGCCGGGCTTATATATCCATATTGTACCATTGTTTTCTCTTCCTAAGCAGGTTCAATAGAAGCAACTTCCTACTTTAAAGAACCTAAAGACGTGAACTAGGGAAGATCGCATTTGAGAGTTGGAACATGATTTTGAATACTTCGCTAAAGAGCTCCATGGTCCGTTTGATGCGATGTAAATGAGGGTGTCGGCATTGCAGGTATTTCAGAGTCGAAAATTGCTAAACAATATGTTTCCAACTGTTGCTAATTTCTGCACTTTTGATTTGAGCATGCTTCCCAATATTAACAGGAAATTATTAATTTAGAAACAATGTTTAATTATATTCTTTTATGTTGCGCTTTGCTTGAGCATTTGTAGATAAACCACCAATTGAGGAACCTGATCAATTTCTAGAGTTCCAGTTGCTTGAGCGAGTCCCCAGATATGGCGATTGTCCGCTTCAACGATGGAAGAAAAACCCAAAATTCACCTCTTCAGTTCACTTTCCTGGGTCATCGGGTTTGGTTGTATGACAACAACTTTAAAGGTAAAATTTGCATATTAACTTTTTTTTAGATACATGGATGTGAAAGTCCATGAGCACAACATGTAATTAAGTTATATATAGTTCATGTATTTTTTCTTTTCTATCCATTATATACATGATAGCTCTTCGCAAGTTTAACCCTCAAAAACGCTAGGATAATACATGGTATACCCAGCCTAGCGTTCATTTTTCGTGTTGATTTGAAACTCATTTCGGTAAGCTTTTAGATTATGGTACTCATTTTGTAACAGGTCGATCGGTTTCTTGTTGAGGACCATTTGCTTTAGATGAGAAATTATGGTAATGGTGAGGAAGGGATTATATCTTTAGAAAATGGTCAACGTAAACTTTAGGAGACATCAAACTTTCTTCCAAAAGAAATAGGAAATTATCCCAGGAAAGTATACAAGGTCAACTTTCAGATAACGTAGCGCAGTGTTGGTCGCATTTGGGCAAAATGGTTACTGTATCAAAGATATCCATGTTTACCCACTATCCAAATCGCTTATTATTTCATTAGTCACATAGCGATGCCACTCTATGTCACAAATCGATATATATTTTTGCATCTTTACATCAGTTTGTAGTGTTTGTAAGTGATTAACTTTTTACTATGTCCTAAGTCGCAGATAATCAGAAGTGAAGGGGAATGCGAAGTGGGGAGTAAGTTGTCGAGAAGAATATGTCGTGAGAAGCGGCCCATGGCAAACAACAAAGGATGTTGATGAAAATGGAGAGCTAAGGAATTCGAGGTTTGACTTTGGAATATTTTTGGAGTTTCTCTCGCTTTCAGATTTAACTCCTTTTGTTCCTTGTAAGTCTTGAATGCCTCTGTTATAAATAGATTTAGTGTTCTATTTGTGATGCTAAAAGGTCGTCATTATGGGTTTATTTCTCATTTACACACTAAATTACTGGTACACACATTAAAACTGCAATTTGCTATTATTATCGGATTATTTATGCATCCGCACAAGCGTACATACTGTCAAATGATGTTACCATCGGTTTAGTACCTATACTGTAGTGGTAGGTCCATTTTGCGCATTAAGGGACAATTAGTGGTACGAAAAATCAACAAAAATAGTGCCTTTTTTGTGTAAGTATGATAGAACCACTAAATAATGGAAGTCGGCGACAATAAGTCTCATCTTACTTGCATTGTTTATAAGTAGCTTTGTATAAATCATTAGATATGCAAGGAAAATTTTACATAAGTTATAAAAAATTTCAAACATGTGCTATTTCATTCACAATCCGCCAAGCGACATAATCGGAAAATAGGACAAAAACCCGTTAAACAAATGACCAAAGAATGCAATGCGGCCGCCACTCACCTCGCTTCATTAATTTACATGTAGGTACCTTGGGTGTGTGAGCATCCATTAGAGAATGGTTTATTTGTTGTATAACCATTTATTTTATTAATTTACATGTAGGTATCTTGGAGTGACGAGCATCCATTAGAGAATAAAGAGTTGAACGAAATCATTGGTGCATGGTTTACATTGTGGCGTGATTAATCCCAAATAATGATGTTCAATTATGTTGAATTCTAGTGTTTTTCATTCGAGCAATGATATGGAGGCCTAACATATATGACTAAACTCATGCCTAATCCATTAACAATTTGACACATCACTCATACATTTTCTCTCTCTAAATCTCCACTTTTGATTTTTCCACTTGTCATCATCTTATTGTTAGGCATGTTTTTAGTCATGCATTTTAGGCATAACAATCATTTTCCTTTTCATTATAGTTTGTTGAATTCTAGTGTTTTAATTTGGATTTTGTCTAGGATTTACGTCTAGTTGAATTAACGTATTATCTTAATTTACTTTGATGATTTCGATATTCGTGGTGTATTTTAATCACTTTATATATATGTGCTGCATTTAAATATATTTTTTTATTAAAAGAAAAACATTTCTAAAAAATTTCAATTTCTAAAAAATTGAAAAAATCTAGAAATGATTTTTTTTAATAAAATATTTACTAAAAAGATAGGTTTTAAGATAAAAACATATATCTTTTTACCTTATATAAAGATAGGTCGGATGCTTCTATAAAGACAGGTTGTGGGAGAACCGGTGTCAATATTCAATAAAAATATATTTGTTTACTCTATAATAGAGACCAATTTTAAGGAGATAACCGGTGTCGATGCTTCTAATAGAGAGGTTGCCAAACTTGTTTCTCTATGTTTTGATCATGGAGATACCCCCTTGTGAGATTTTTTTAAGTAGTGGGCCTGACCCTGTTATACCAAAGAAAGCACCAAACAAAGAGTTAGTTGTGATTGCTAGGCGTTCGGCGCGGCTCCAAAGTGTAATCAAACCAGTCAAGAATCAACAATATGAAGAAATTAATCTTGTAGACTCCAAAGGTGAAGAAGCCAATGCTGATGCTGAACGGCCATTACCATTTATTGATACTACTGTAAAAGCAGTTGATGAATTAAGACCCAAGCAAGATATACGTTTCACAACATTTAATAAGTTTATGAGATTGCCAACTTTTTACAGTTCCTACATAAAATTGTATATGCTTTTGTCCAAAGTAAGGATTTAAAATGTGCACTTTGAAGGTATAAGTACTTTTTAGCAACCCACCTAATATATGTGTTTAAAGATATGAGTTTGTCTATCTATATGTCTACTGATATAATTGAGTTCATGTATGGGTGTTATAACTTATAAGCACATTCACACATCTTTATCTTACTATCCTTATTGTAGGTCTTTTTCTTAGTTTTACCCTTTTCTTATATGCATATTTATCAAGCAGAGGAATACTCGCGCAAATCGACGGTGTATAGCGGCAAAATAATAATACTTCGAAAAGTTTGAAATTAATATAGTGTGTGTTTTTTAAAATATAAAACATGCATGTGTTTTTTAAAATTAATATAGTGCGTGTTTTTTATAAGTTGTCAAGTTTAAAACTGATCAAGAAAAGACATAAATTAAGTTGTCAAGTTTTTGAAAAGTTAACAAGTTTAAGGGGTACTTAGAAAGTTAGAAGTAATTTAGGCAAAGATTTGCCTAAATTCAGTAATTCAGTATTCACAAGTAGAGTATTGTCGTGTACAAATCACCTCTAGTTGCAAATTAGCCATGGATATATGAAGCATTGATAAGTTAACCATATAACCTTAATGGATCCCAAACTCATAAGTAATCTATCTTATACGCACATACATACGCATATAGGGAACAGATATGTTAAACTAAAGAACAGGTGATTGAGAAATCACATTACATGGATAAAAAGACCCCAACAGACGGTACATATTGCCGTTTTATCAACCAAGCAAACTTATTCATGCAACATTCAACAAAACACACACGTACAATAAACTAAAAACAACTCAAACTAAACATTCAAGTTAAAGGACACACATGAAGTAGCTAGCTAGATAGATGGATCTAGCAATGTTTGGTGCAAAAGCAACGTCGACGAAGACCACGACACTTTCCACCATGAAACCCTTCATTACTACACACGTTTCCACAGTTTGTGTCACTCAAACATGTCCCCTTGAACTTGTGGCTTTGTGACTCGCATGTTCTCCCCTCGACTACCATCGGACCACCCATTTCTGTATATACAAATTAACACAAAATAAAGTTACAAGTTTTGATGATAATTATGTAATTTTGTCTAAGTAGCATAGTGAAACAAGATATTTTGAATACTTTTTTTTCTACAACAAAATGAAAGGTGCATGTGTGCAACTAGGAGAAATGAGAGATTAGTAGTACCATTGGCCAAGAGACACATGACAACAAGCAAAAGTGTAGCAAACATCTTCATCGAAGTCCTCATTTTTCACTTGTGTTTGTTTGTGTGAGAATGAGATAGAAAGATAGAAAATATGGTAGATAGATAGCAAATATGTAGGGGTTTATATAGGCTTTTTTTTGGATAACAAACATGAACATTTTTATTCTCTCAAATATTTCATTTTTGTGAGAAGAAAAGCAAGTTGGGTGAGGTACGAATGCAAAAGAAAAAAGAAAGTAATAAGCTTTAACATGATCAGGTATGTTTTGCGAAAATAACTGTTACGGAAAAAGGAAAGATATAATTATAGATGGAGTTGAAGCGAGAGATTAAAAATTGAGATTATTTTTATAAGCTACATGAAGTATCATTTGATTTTAAAAAATTATGAAAGATTATTTTTTTAAAATTTCTATAAAATTATATAAGTCTGTCAAACAAAGCTTATATTTTAAATAGCTTATTATTATTTTTTTAAAATAAGCCTAATCTTTTCATGATCTTATGTGTCAAACATGCTTTTTATTTTATTGACATACTCCTGAAGTAGCTAGTTGGTTCAAAATAGCTTTGTTTATAAGTCTTTAGAGGTTGCGTTTTTATGATTAATCATAGTTGTCAGGATCTCGATTCTGATATTAGAATTTTACGATACTGTAAAACAAAAATGACCCGGATCCTACATAGGATCTTTGCAAACTTATGATCTTATAAGATCCCAATCTTGATCATACGATCTTAAGATCTAATCCGATCCGATCTTACTTTTCTCGGATTACAAACTAAAAAACTACAAATTTATAGGTTTTTTTTTTTTTAGAATTCAAAAAACAGCATGTTAATCTTTTTAAACATTTCATAATGATAATTTAAGACAACATTTATATGAAACATTCATAGTATTTTGTGTTCATAATTTATAATAATTTGTGGATTTGTTTAATATTACAAAATTATTAAGAAATAACTTTAGAGTATGATCTTACGATAACGATCTTACAAAGACAAAAACGATCCTAGATAGGATCCCGATCTTGAAAACATTGTGATTAATCATGCACCATGTTTATATTTATTATTATTATTATTATTATTATTAACTTCAATTAATCATTCAAAAGGACAAATAACTAAAATCGATTTTTAAAGCTACTAAAACAATTGCAAATAAAATATGTTATTTTCACACAATAAAACCAAAATAAAATCTCTCTCATACTTTTTACTAATTAAAATAAAAGATAAGTTAAAAAATTTCCAATAAGGGAAATGAGAATTGACAACTCAATGCAATCACACATATATACATGTTTTTGTTTGGTTTGTGTTATCTATATTTTGGTAACACTTTTCTGGCCTAAATATAAATATTACTTTATGTTTGACACAAATATTTCCGTAAATATTGATAATCATGTGGTTATGAACTAAAATAAAAATCAAAACTATATATTGTTGTAATTAGCAACTTGTATCAGTAAAAATTAAAAGAAATAATTTCAATCATATTGAAAGATGTATAAAAAAAGTTGAAACTATAACGTACTGTTATGGAAATATAGGAACTTTATGATAAGTGTAAACTGAAAAGTTAAAAATTTAAAAGCATTATTGTGCTCTTTATCGATAGGCCCCTGCAACTTTTAACTTTTGAGCACAATGTCATGGATTGGAGTCATTGGACTATTATTTGTACCGACAACTTTTTTAAATCCATGTAAGCATTTGGACTAGTGGAGGCTTGTAACTCTATGACAAAGTTTTATCAGTTCTAAGAGCGGACGGTGTGGGAGGTTTTGAAGCTCGCCGTGGGTGACGTGGAAATTGGCTACCAGCGGCCGCCACACCGGTTCCTCGTGCTCGCCATCGCTTCCAAAGTCGTCTCTCGCCATCGCTTCCAAACTTTTTTTTTAAAACCACCACTCACTCTATAAATTAATATAACATTTCATACAAGTTTTTCATATTCAATCAAAACAAAACCATTCAAACTTGCTGAAAACATGAATTACGATAGTCAATCATCTTATTCCGGTGATAGTGATCTTGAAGAGTTAACGGAGTTAGAAATGTTTATTCAAGAGTTGAGCGAGCAAACGTTCAGGAACAAGCACCGGTCCTTCAAAGCGTCGTCAATATGTCCCTCGTGAACGTGAAATTGCTGAAACACGTCTTCTTGGCGACTATTTTGGCGACAACCCAAAATATACGGACGCTAATTTTAGACGTCGATTTCAGATGAGCGTCGTCTATTTCTATAAATAGTACAAGGTATTGAAACATATATTGAAACTCATCATCCTCTTCCTAGGCATTTTGATTTCTTTAGAACGCGACCCGACGCTAGGGGTGTAATGAGTTTTAGTGTGATTATGAAATGCACATGTGCCCCTCGCCAATTGGCTTTACGGATATCAGTGATGCATTAGATGAGTATTTACAAATAGGTGAACACTTTTACTTATAGCGATTGCCTAGATTTTTATCTTATGTGCATAATCCAACTATTTATTAAGGAGTTTTTAAGAAAACCGGATGAGGATGACATTCGTAACTTATACTATGCACATAACAACATTCATGGGCTTACGGGAATGTTGGGGAGCATCGATTGTATACAGGAATGGAGAAACTGTCCTGAAGAATGGCAAGGCCAATTTCATAGAGGTGATAAAAAATATCCCACTATAATGCTTGATTTGTTTCATTTGATTTGTGGATTTGGCATGCTTTTTGGGGTATGGTCGAATAACGATCTAACGGTTTTAAATAATTCTCCGTTATTCGACGACTTGCTTGATGACATCTCCCCTAAGGTTGAGTTTGAAGTTTATGGGTGTAAATTTAAGCAAGGGTATTATCTAGGTGACGGAATCTACAGAGTGGGCATCTTCGTCAAGTCATTTACGCTTGCAACTAATCCAAAAAATGCGCGTGATTCAAAGCGAAACAAGAGAGTGCTCGAAAAGACATCGAAAGAGCTTTTGGTGTCCTCCAGGGACGTTGGCATATCATTGCCCAACCGTACGGCAATTTACTATTGGCAGGTTACGGAATCATGCATGCATCATAATGCATAACATGATTTTGAAAGATGAAAAATTTGCGATATCGATATTGCTTGAAACGATATTTCTCCAACACCAAATTTACAGGCCGACATGGATTGAGCGTTGCCAAGTGCAAAGAAAAAAAGCCAAAGAATTACATGATAAACGCACACACGCAAAGCTTCAACGATGTCTCATCGAGCATGTTTGGCAACAACTTCAATGGGCACAATTTCAACAACATAATCCGGATAATTAGTTTCGTTATAATTTCATGTATTTCTTGCGTATGTTTTTTTTATGTATCTTTTTTTTTTATGTTTAGTACGTTTTTATTAAGTTATGTGTTGTATTTTTAATTTGAATGAAATGAATTTATTTAGTTTATTTGGAAATGAAAATTGAATAAAAATAATAAAATGGTAGTGGTGGGGCCCAAATGAAAAAGTTGAGGTTTGTTATGAGTGAGGAGGGGGTTTGTTGTGGTTAGTTGTGGGAAAATGGGATGCTGATGTGGCGCTGAGGTGGCGCGACGACGAAGTTATGCCTTGTTATGACACCTTCCACTCTAAGAGGACAAGATATACTATACTCATAGGCTCGCGTTATAACAAAAATACGTAATTTAGTTTCTATTTTTATAACTCAAAACTATAAGTTAACCTAAAGTAATTTAACCACTTACGTAGTTGTTTAGTGTCAAAAGTCTTGCATTTGTCATAACCTAAATGTGATAGGTCTTAAATTCACTTTTTGCCAGGCGTAAACAATCATAAAGTAGCCACACCAAACTTTAAAAAAAAAAGCTTTATTTAGTTTAAATTTGAATGATGATAGATTCAAATCTCGTAAATTCGTCGATTAAAAGTTAAGATCATTCTATCAGAAAAAGTACTCTAAATTTTAAAATGTTATACTTTTCTAGTAGCGAGAACTTTTCATTATAGTATATCACTGATTATATTAAATTTTAAAAGGGGAAAAAAAGAAAAAGAAAATGAGAATTCTGAAAACCATCCAATTTCTATGTTCCAAACTATGGTTATAAATCATACAAAGGTTCTACCACTATACTTTTAGGCAAAGTGTGTTTGCACACCAGTAAAATAAGCATTACACACTATGACACCATCTTCTTCTTTTTGGGGTTTGTGAGTACAACCATCACTAGTTTTAGATAGATCCAGACAGCAATGGGTCATACTATTAATACCCCCTATGATGTCAAATCATAAAGGAATATTCTTTTTGTCCCTCACTTTTTCAAGATAAAGACGTTTTTGTGGGTTCTTTCAGATTATTCGACATTTTTAAGCGTGGCGTATTAAACTTTATATTTACCGTTCCGCATTTTCAGGTTTATAGCTTTTTGATATAAACAAAATTATAAAAATAAAAAATAAAACTAAAAAAAACAAAAAAAAAAACAAAAAATATAGCACCGTATGAATAAAAACATAGCCACCGTATGAATAACTCATGCCTTTAATCACATTTTTTGCTACTGTTTTCTAGAATTTCAATGTCAGATTAAAATATAGAGAAATGATACATGAACCTAAACTTAAGCTAAAACCAAGTGTCAATATCCTGATGGCTGCAGACAGGACAGGAACCAGGGCCCAATGTAGTTTTGGGCAAATGTTCTAGAAAAGTATTATACTTGTTATCATTTATTTTTTTCAGTATCGAACAAATTTTTTTACTTTTCTGAGTATTTATTTCGTTTTCTTTATCTTTTATGGGTAGTGATGACTAGTGATTACCATTTTACCATTTAAAATTATATAAATGCTTCATGTGTGTTAGCGAAAATTGCATCCACCGTCCCTAAGGTAAATTACATAAATAGTCCTTTAAAAAAATCGGAATTTTTTTTTTGAATTTTTTTTCCAATTCTTATTAGAAATTATTTTTCAAAAAAAAAATTTTGGAATTTTATTTACGAAATTATTTTTTTCAATTTTTAAAAAAAAAATCGGAATTTTTTTGTCGAAAAACTTTTTTTTTGAATTTTTTTCCAAAATTTTCTTTTTCAAAGTTTTTTGTCAGAATTTTTTTGTCGAAAAACCTTTTTACGGAATTTTTTTTCGAAAATTTTTTCCCGAAACTTTACCGAATTTCTTTTTCAATTTTTTTAAGAATCTTTTTGTCCGAAAAATCTGATTTTTTTTTTCTGAAATATTTATTTTAGAACTTTTTTTTTCGTCACATGTGAAGAAAAAATTCTAAATTTTTTTCGTCACATGTGAAAACGTATAAAATCGGATGAATAAGTATAAAAACGGATTTAAAAGTGGACAAATACTTAAAAAATTAGAAGAAAACGTATAAAATCAAATGAAAACATACAAAAATGGACCAAAACGTAATAAAACGTAACGGGGCAAAACCATTAGAAGTGGATAAAAAAAAGTTTAGTGACGGGTGGATGCAATTTCGCTAAACCAGAGGTACCATTTATGTAAATTATCCTAAGGACGGTGGATGCAATTTTCGCAAATTCAATGGGCAAAATAGTCATCACAAGTTTTCACTACCCATAAAAGATCAAAAAAACTAAATAAATACCCAGAAAAGCAAAAGAAATTATTCACTACCTAGAAAAACAAATGGTGGCAAGTATGATATTTTTTTAAACATTTATCTTCGAAATCATTTGTATCTTCGAATTTCATTTATACCTTTGAATTTTATTTGTTTTGCAATATAGAAAAGCTTCCTCAAATTGTCCATTCATGTTTTTCTCTTGTTCTTTCTTTTTGATTATCGGTTGTTGATTCTAACAGTCTATACGTGTATTCTTTAAGTTGTTAGGCTGCCTGGATGAGCTATTGTTGTTGGAAGAAGAATCGAGTCATTTTCGTAAGGTTGGAAAGCTGGCAGGTCATGAGGTGATATCTCAAAAGAGGCTGATCTTTTTGAGAAGGCTCGATATTTTTGGGAGGCAACAATTCACTTATATTGGTATGTGCTGCTACGTATTAAGCTCATTATTGGGAAATGGGAACTGAGGCTGGCCATTAAAAAGTCTGTTCAAAAGGAAAAACTTTGTAACAAAGCATTTTCACTTGCAAAAACAAAATCAGACAAGATCTTTGATGATGTTTGTAGTATGATTAAATTACTCTTTGATCAGCATAGCAGTTTGCCCGAGTTGAAGGAAGATTTGCATGCTTCCCAGAAAAACGGTAGTCTAAGGGGAGAAATCTTGTCGATTAGGAAACTTTTGGATGCTCATTTTCAACAATGTTTCTCAAAATATGAGCATTTTGACAAGATCTTTGAGAACAAAGTTTCTGTTAGAACACTTGTTTTCTATTGGAATTTCTGGAAGGCTAAGATTGTAAAATCTTGTTAGGACCGTTGAAGTATATATTTATGTGGTTTTGGAGGTCTAGGTTGGTGGAAGAGGATGAATATCTTCATCCTTTTAGTGAGAGAAACTAGAGAGAGGGAGGAGAAAACAAATGATACTTTATTGAATAAACACACACTACACTTAACCAAATGCTTCACCTCACCCCTCATGGAGAGTCATGAGGGGTATTTATAGGCTCAACAAACCCTTACCTTGCCACTTAAACAATACTAGTCCTTATGGGCAAAGTATACTACGCATCTAGTCCAATTCACGTAAGTGACGTTATCTTTATAAAAGAGTGAGGCTAACAATCTCTGTTGTTCCCCGTTCACTATCGTTTAAAAACAGTTTAAATGCATAAAACAAGTTAATAGTGAACTATGACTGAAATTAACATAAGAAAACACACAAAGTAATTTTCAACATAATATTCTTATTAGAAATGAATCAACAAAGAATACGTTACCCAAGTACTTGCGGAATAGTACTTGGGATTGAAATGACAAAGTTGGGTGACTCCTCTCTAAGCTCAGGCTAAGTCTGAGCACAACTCTTAGAGCTCACTGAGCTATCCCAGGAACTAAGTTGTATTTGGAGGAGTGAAAAGATGGCTTGCGTGTGTGTGTTTTTACAATTCACAAGCTTAATCTTTTCACTCCATCTCTTATGCTATTTATACATGTATGAGATTTAACTCTTTCCTAAGTGACAAATCTGACATCATACAGAAGACAAAGTACTGATGTATTTTGTCTCTGTTTACAAAGACTATTCTAAGTAAAGGACAAGGCTGCTTTCCATATTTCAGTGATGACACAGCTTGTAAGCTAGCCCTTCAGGGAAAGTTGACTTATGTTGATAAGGACTTCTTTATCTGATTCAAACTTCTCCCGCCTTGTCCCGCTCTTTCTTCATTCTATTTATCCTTTAGTCTTCTTCTTCAATTTGTCTTCAGTGTAAGTAGTTGGAGAGGAGTCTTAGGGATTCTGTGAGTTATTGTCATCACTCACTGAATCCATCATCTTCTTCTTGACTCATTCTACACCCTTTAAGTTCCGCCTTACGAGTGGAGAGACTTCTTCTACTGCATCGAGTGTCCCGAATATGACTCACTGAGAGGCTATGCGCTCAGTGACCTGATTAGTGTTTAACGGACAAAACACTTGGGCTATTTTCTATTCAAATCCTAGATTAAGGGGTTTGGGTATTTATTGAACCCAACATTATCCCCCTATTTGGATATACAAATAGCCTAAGTGGTTGATCAGTGTAGGTGAGCAAATGGCTTCTTCCTTCACTGAATGTACTAATGAATACAATAAGGAACACTGAGTAAATGAATAAAACATACATCGCTTTATTGATCAGATTACATAGTTCCTATTACTAGTACAAGAGAGATAAATTAAGATGATCAGTCCCGGATGGATCCCCGCTGCTTCAAGCTTGACTTTCTTTGTGATCGGTGTTTCCTGTCAGATGATCTTTATCTTGGCATTTAAGTCGACACGAACTCGATATTTGCAGGTCTGAATTTGAGAAGCCACCGGTATATAGCTTATCATTGTAGCTACCTCGCCTTATCAATATCGCTCTATCTTTGGAACGCTGGGTTTCCATACTCATCAATGAAAAATAGCCCTCTTTCAGTGCTCGTTCAATCACTAGCAGCTTCACAAACTTAACAACTTCAGGTGGCTCCCTGTTGCACTCGAAGCCAGGCACTTTTATCTCAGGTTGGAACTCAACTCTTTTCCTTTTGCCAGTGGAAGTTTGTGGTTGAGATCCTTGAGGTGCAGTATCAAGGAAGGTGAATTCCTAGTTGAGCTGGTGCATCCCTCAGCCTTTCATATCTTTTGCTAAGCATCTTCATCAGTTCCTTGACCACCTTATTTTGCTTCTTTCCAATGATCGGACCAAGTTCATCAAGTTCAGTGATCCGAAAGTCACTGAATTTTAAGGGATCATGAACCTCAAAGTGTCTTTTGTCATCCCTCTGTAAACATTCATAGCCAATGGTTTGGTGTTGGGAATAATCTTGACATCAGTGATTTTTCAGGAAGCCTACCGCTGCTCATTGTCCGTTGTATTCCTCAATTCTCGCTTTTCCGAGAGCTTCAGTTTTCTTTCTCTTTTCTTCATACTGCTTTCTCATTGCAGCCATTTGAGCAGCCTGAGCATCCTTGAACTTTTGTCCTGCGTGACCCTTTGGGAGCTTGCTTGCATCTAATCCCATATTCTCGCTTCTTCAGCGACAACCTTTGCCAGTGCTTCTCTGTTCTTTTTCTCGTCCTCAGCTAGTTTCAATCTTCTTTCTTCTTTAGCAAGATGTTTACTCAGATGTTGAGGTGTGAGCAGGTATTCAGTGTCGCCGATTTTATAGGGAATCTTATCAGGCTCAGCAGTCGTCATTATGCCTTTGCCTTTGTCCTGGCCTGAAGAAGATGATGCAACTAAGGGAGGTGTTGTTGTGATAACTGCAAGTGTTGTTGATGATGTTGGTGGGATGGATGAGATGGGAGTTGCTGTGACTGGTGGTGATGTTGATGTCGGAGCTACAGAGACTGGTGATGTTGGCTCCCCCTCAGTGTGAAGAGGAGTTTCTTCAGCAATATTCTCCCCATCAACTGTTGCCGTAGCGTCAGTGAGGGCAAGAGTTGGTGTTGGTGCTGAGGGGGACGGAGCTGCTTGACCCTTGAAGGCTTGATAAATCTCAATGATCATTGCCTTCATGTCCCGAGGTGTCATTGAATACCAGTGACTTTTTATTCCAAATTAGCTTGTGAAATTTCAAGAGCAGTCATTCTGGGCCCAAGATTCCAGGCCAGAGATGAGGATGCCTGAGCCAATGTAGCCACCTGCGTATTCAATGAGTCCAATGTAGCTTGAAGAGACTGAACTGAGGATGGAAGACCCTGAACATTTGTAGACTTGAGCATATTGAGCAGTTCAGTGAGGTTTGAGGATTGTTTCAGGTACACCTCAGTAGCTTCCAAGACTTTAGAGTTGGTTGCTGGGTCTTCTTTGACAAACTCCCTGATTTCATCTATCGTGGTACCTACACCCTGAAGATGCCTGAGGAATTTAGCCATGTTTTCATCCAGTCGGTGAATGTTGTCATACATCAGATCTCTATGCTCATGAACATTTTCATCGAAGCCCTGTACCTCTGCCTTTAGATCAGCATAACTTGCAGCAGCCTCAGTATGTTGTTCCCACAATGTTTTAGTAACCCCCAGTATAGCTTCCTTGAAGCCTTGGTGATCCACTGAGCCAACCGCCTTTCAGTGAGGGGAAGAACATTGTCAAACTCTTTGAATTCATCAGAGCTTGAGGAGGATTCAGAAGTGTGATCATCATTTTGGAATGGGGATTCAGTAAGCTCCTTTGGATCAGGCTGAGGCTCTTGTTCAGCTTGAACCTCAACGTCCATTTCTTCTCCAGCGGATAAGATTTCATCATCAGAATTTCACGAGCTCATCTTCAGATAATAATATCCCAGTGACATCAGCAATTGTGAGCAAGGGGTTGGTTATGGGTTCCATATCAACGGGTGGTTTATATCCCTCTGAGTCTTTGTCCCCGTGACCCCTCGGACCTGGTGGGCGTTTCCCATGCCTTCACTGGAGTCGGATTGGTCGTGGGTTCCGTATCGGCGGGTTGTTCCTTTCCCTCCGAGTCTTTGTCCCCAGTGACCCCTGAGACACTGGTGGGCGTTTCCCAGTGCCTTTAGCGGAGTCAGTGATAGTTGTATCCCTATCAGCGGGTTGTTTGAGTCCCTCTGAGTCTTTGGGAGAGATCAGTGTGCCCTCAGACAAAGGCTTGGATTTGCTAATGTCATCACTGGGCGGTGTGGAAGGCGCTCCCCTACCAGCGGGTTGTATGTTTCCCTCTGGATCTTGGGAGTAGTAGGTGTGACCAAGGGCACTGACTGTGATGTATCAGTGTCCTTCGTTGTCACTGGGTGATTGTTGCTTGGTCAGTGGGTGTCTTTTTGGTCACGGGCTTTTTGTGCCTCTTAGGCTGTGCTCCTGAAGCCTCAGGGCCCTGAGACTTTGGTTTAGTCTTAGTCCCAGTCTGAGACTTCCCTTTTTCTTTTAGGGCAGCGTGGTTTGGAGACACTGATCTACTTAGATTGTTTACAGCAATCATGTGGGCCGTCAATTCAATGGGAGTGACGAGGATGGGTTCTTTTGAAAATTTGAAGGGCTCAGGATGCCAAGTAAATTTCCAAAATTTTCATCCTGAGTATAATTTGAACCCAGTAACGATTGCAGAGCACAAGAGACAAACCTAGGATACGAAACGTATTTCGTCCTAGTTTTGCTCTGTAGCTTCATTACGAGATCACTGTAAATGATCTCCCTATGTCGACAGTGACCCCATTCATCAAGCAGTATGCCATCATCAACTGAATAGAGTTAACTTGTTCAGTGGATGAGTGGTTCCCGCCGAGAACCTGAATCACAAAAGTGAAGAGGATCCTCCAAGCCACTGGGAATGAGCTTTTAGTGACTGGGGTCTTGTCCAAAAAAGTTGGATCTAAAATGATTTGTTTTAACCCATCCTTCACTGTGGAGGGTTCAGGATGGGCGACATAAACACCTTTGTTATAATCTAACCCTGTTGTAGTGCAAAACGTTTTAAAATCCAGGGTGTATTGTTCCCCCCCATTAAGACTGAACCTGATGAGATACTCCCTGAGAGGTCTAAGGTTATTCTCATCAGTAGAAGGTGTCGGGTCAAAGGCTCTAGCTGTAGCCCAAAACTCCCTGAGGTAGTTTGGGTACAATACTGAGGGACATTTTACAAAGGCCGTTTTGAGTGGGCAGTTGAATAAAAATTTTATAATGTCTTTATAGGTTGGGACATTTTCAGGATATTCAAAATTTCCTATGACATTATTTGTTTTAAATTCAACATTAGTAAGATCCCCTACCCACTGAGAAGCAAACTGGAGAGATTTGTTCTAGCCATTTCCATTAACAAAGATTTTAGGATATAAGAAATGTTTTGACTAGAACAATCAAAGTATTTAGATCTCTTCAAGTAATGAAAAACTTTTGTAAATGTTTACAAGAAGGGTTTTCCAAAAGAGGTTTAAAGAGTTTTGAGCACACAAATGTTTTTTTTTAAATGATTTTGACAGAGTTTTGTTGCAGAAAAGATTTGTGTGTGTTTGTTTGTGTTTGAAGAGGGTATTTATAGAGTGATAAGAGGGGTGTTTTGTGCACAAATGTGAATATTATGAGTTGGTTTTTGAAAGGCGTTTGAATTTCCACATTTAATGCTACCACTCCATTACCCGCAAAAAAATCCCGTTTTCAAGGGAATGGGCTTGCAGTAAGTGCACTTTTGCAGGGATAAAATATCAATTTGATATTTTTGTGAGAGGCATTAAATGCCAAGTGGGATGACAGTAAGACAAAGAGACATATATTCCTTTATTAAATTGGCATAGTTACCAACCTAGGACATTAAAGTAACTGATACTTGGATCATTTAGTTACTTATTCAATGCTCTTTGTCAAGTGTCAGGGACCCTGAATGAGTCTTACTCATTCAGTGAGAGGTTTATTTTGGGTGTTCAGGGAGGATGAACCATTTCAGAGAACTTACTGAGATTGGTTTTCAGATACTTGACTTTCAATGTCAAGCATTCCCAATTCAGCTTTCAGTCTCCTGAAGGTGGGTTCATCCAAGGGTTTGGTGAAGATATCAGCCAGTTGATATTCAGTAGGGATGAAATGAAGTTCTATGTCTCCTTTCATTATGTGATCCCTGATGAAGTGATATCTGATATCAATGTGTTTGGTTCTTTGGTGGAGGACAGGGTTGTTGGAGATTGCAATTGCACTAGTGTTATCACAGAAGATGGGCACCATTTTGTAATGGATGTCGTAGTCACTGAGTTGACTTTTCATCCATAATACATTGGCACAACATCCTGCAGCAGCTACATATTCAGCTTCAGCTGAGGACATAGCCACTGATTGTTGCTTCTTTGCACTCCAACAGACCAGTTTTCCTCCAAGAAATTGACAGGACCCTGAGGTACTTTTTCTGTCCATGTTGCAGCCAGCATAATCAGAATCAGAGTAACCCTTGAGATCAAACCTTGAGCATTTTGGATAATAGAGTCCAAGGCTTGGGGTTCCCTTCAGGTACCTGAGTATTCTCTTGGCTGCAGTGAGGTGAGATTCTTTGGGATTGGACTGATATCTTGCTATTAAACAGACTAAAAATTGTATGTCTGGTCTAGTAGCGGTTAGATACATCAGTGATCCAACAATCCCTCTGAAATGAGTTTGATTGACTGATTTGCCAGTGAGATCAGGTCCAAGGTTGTTAGGTGGGACCATTGGTGTCTTCACTGAGGCATAGTCAAATATCTCATATTTCTTCAAGAGATTTCTGGTGTATTTCTCTTGACTGATGGATATTCCTTTATCAGTTTGCCTGATTTGTAGTCCAAGAAAGTATGTAAGTTCCCCCATCATGCTCATTTCAAACTTCTTTGTCATTAGTTTTTCAAACTGTTTGCAAAGTTTGTAGTTTGTTGAGCCAAAGATGATATCATCAACATACACTTGGACTAGTATCACATCCTGTTGGGTTCTATAGACAAACAGTGTGTTGTCTATCTTTCCTCTGACAAACTTGTTTTGTATCAGGAAGGCTGAGAGAGTTTCATACCATGCCCTGGGAGCTTGTTTAAGTCCATAGAGGGCTTTGTCAAGCTTGACATAGTCAGGAATTCACTACTCTCAAATCCTGGAGGTTGCTGAACATACACATATTCCTTGAGATCACCATTTAAGAATGCACTTTTAACATCCATTTGGTAGACCCTGAAGTTCATGTATGTTGCATATGAAAGGAAGATCCTGATGGCTTCCATTCTTGCAACAGGAGCAAATGTCTCATCATAGTCAATGCCTTCTTGTTGACTGTAACCTTGGCTACCAGTCTGGCTTTGTTTTTAATGACAGTGCCATTTTCATCAGTTTTGTTTCTAAAAACCCACTTCATTCCTATGACTACTAACATCTGAGGACATTTGATCAAGGTCGTGACCTTTTTTTTATCAAACTGTTGCAGTTCTTCTTGCATAGCCTGAACCCAGCTTGGGTGTTTTAGAGCTTCAGTGACATTTTTGGGTTCTATTTCTGATAGATAATCAGCATATAGACATTCATTGGCTGAAGCTGCAGTTAGATTAGCAGCCATGCTTCTAGTGAGCATGCCTTCAGTGGGTTCACCAATGATGTTTACAAGCTCAATATCCTGAGATCTTGTCCACTTACTTTGTGGTCTAGGATCTGAGTTTGATGAGGTCACTGGAAGTTCAGGAGTGAGATTGGTTACAGGAGCAACAGATTCATTTTGAGCATCTGTTATGATGTCCTGTTCCGGTTGGGTTTCATGAATCACAGGATCCTGAATAGTTGGTTCAGTGTTACCTATCCCTGCTGGACTGATAGATTATCAATGAATTCACTGATTATTGGTTGGGGTAGGTTGTGAGGTAAGACATAATATGAGATGTCAAAGATCAGCTTGATATGAGAAATTGAATTCAGTGGTGAACTCATCAGGAGGATATCTTGATGAGTCATCAATTCCTATTTCCTCCACTGAGGTGTTAGTGAACTCGATGCTTTCAACTTTCATCAAAGGTGACATGAAAGGTTTCCTCAACTTGTTGTCTCCTTGTGTTAAAACCCTGAAGGCTTTGGAGATCAGTGAGTAGCCTAAGAAGTATCCATCATCAGCTTTTGCATCAAACTTGCCTAGATGATCCTTGTGGTTATGAATGAACACAGGACATCCAAATACATGAAAATAGTCGATGTCGGAAGTCTACCTTTGAAAATCTCATATGGGGTTTTGTTATGTCTTTTGACAATGATTGACCTGTTTTGAGTGTAACAGGCAGTTTTGACTGCTTCAGTCCAGAAATGCTTTGAGAGAGCTGAGCCATTTAACATGGTTCTAGCAGCCTCAATGAGAGTTCTGTTTTTCCTTTCAGCAACCCCATTTTGTTCAGGGTATAAGGAGATGAGAAATTTTGAGAAATTCCTTTTTCATCACAGAAACTCTCAAGCTCTTGATTTCTGAACTCGGTACCATTGTCGGTTCTGATTTGTTTAACAGTAATGTCATTTTGGTTTTCAATCTTCCTGATGAATGACATTATGGTATCAGCTGCCTAACTCTTTTTTGAAAGAAAATATACCCATGTGTATCTTGAGAACTCATCAACAATGACAAGTGTATACTTCTCATGCTGGATTGATCTGGGACTGACAGGTCCAAAGAGATCCATGTGCAGGAGATGAAGACAGCTTTTGATGGAGAAATTTTGTTTGGTTTTGAATGATGCTCTGTGGTGTTTACCCTTTTCACAGGCAGCGCATGGTTTGTCTTTTGCAAAAACCAGTGATGGTAAGCCAAGGACCTTGTTTTTTTTGCCAAGTTGTTGAGGTTTTTGAAGTTTAAGTGTGAGAGTCTTTTATGCCACAGCCAATTGATAGTTTCAGTGGCTTTGGCAAAGAGACACGTTCCATCTTGGGAGAGTGTTGACATGTCTAGCACATAAACATCATCTCTCTTAGGAGCTATCAACACAACTTCCTTATTGGCATTGAAAATGGTACCTTGTTTATCATTGAATTGTACAATGTATTTAGCATCACATAGTTGACTGACACTGATGAGATTGTATTTGAGACCATTGACATAGGCTATTCTAGAGAAAACTATTCCATTACAGTTTACTGAACCATAACCTTCAGTGGGACATGATGAGTTATCACCAAATACTACCTTGGGCCCTGGTTCCTTTACATACTTGTGCAGATATTCCTTCACACCAGTCATGCTTCTTGAGCATCCACTGTCTAGATGCCAAATAGGCTCCCTGGCATGTCTCTGCACAAGTAGTAAACTGAATTAGTTTCTCTTAGTGACCCACTTACTAGTGGGCTTGGGTCTCAAGGTCTCTCTGAAATTTGCAATCGACTCATGGTCAATGGTTGTGTGCATAGTGCTACCACAGGTTTTGCATTTAGAGGCTGAGGATGACTCAGTGACTCTAGGTTGTTTGGAATTTCTCCTTGCATGAATGACACCGTCATGTTGGGATGTCTCATGAGCTGGATTACCGCATATATCACAGCATGTATTCATGAGACAATCATCCTGATGATGATCATTAAACCCACAGTGAGGGCACAGAGGAAAAGGTTTTGCTCTATTCTTTGGAGCAGCTTTGGAGGATGAAGCATACTGATGACCAACTTTGGTATAGTTTGCTTGACTGACATACTGTAGATGATCTGCAGTCCTGTGATCATCCTTTTTGCAGATCATGTAGAAAAGGATTCTATAACAATTGTCATGGTATGGCTGGGTGTAATGACACAGCTCACACTTTTGTTTGTTTTGGAGGTTGACTTAGACTTTGAGGAACTGGAGGAAGCTGACTTTGTCTCCTTGATTGGTTCAGGGGCCTTTTCAATGGATTCCATTTTTCAGTAAGCTTTCTCACAAGTTCACCGGCTGAATTTGGTCAGATTCAGTGGGGACAGAGGATGTTGAAGTCTCAGTAGGAGTAGACTCTTGTTGGATTAGTTTTTCTTGTCTTTGTAGGATGGTTCTACCAAGTCCAGACCTTTCTTTTGGTGAATGAGGATTGAATTGTAGTGGAGTAAGCTCAGAGCTTGGATCAGCACCCAAGAGATTTCCGGGGTGGAAGCGGTGTTTGAGATTCTGCTGACTCGAGATGTGTTCAGTACCATTGGTCATCTCAGGAAGTCCTAGCATGCTCTTAAGAGCTTGGCTCTCAGGCTCAAGAATCCTTCCAGAATCGAAATTTGGAAGCTTACTCTCAGGATTAACCCGTTCAATCCAATCACTGGAATTTGGATCAGCCAACATATTTGTAATCATGCCACCAGACACAAATGGCTTAGGAGACTGGTCTTTGTTGAGAGGGTCAGGAAGATGATCTTCACCTATGACTCTCTTCTTGCTACTGGGGGCACCCACAGCATCAAAGACCCTGGGATTCTTAGCAGTCCAACTATTAAGAATATCATTTGCCTTTTTAAGTTCATCTTGAAGATTCGGATTTCTTTTAACTAGTTCAGTGTTTTGAATTTGCAAAGTGACAGCCTGAAGCTTTGCTTGTTTTAAAATAAGCAATTCATCCCTACACTTATTCAATTCAAAACTTAACTTGTTGTACTTAGAAAAAAGATTCAGTCTTTGCTCTTCTACGAACTTAAGGTCTACATTCAGATAATTCATGTAAGACAACCAATCAGAGTCATCATCCATAGAAAGTAAAATATTTACCTTCTTCATTGTGATGTTGACCCATTCTCCATTTCTGGCATGATTCTTACCAACTGCAAGCTTGTCCTCTTCTGAGAGGGCCATCAGTGCACTGACATGCACCATTCATCATCGATGAGACTGGCTCTTCATCCCAGTCGAAGGTTTCAACAACGAGACCCTTGTTTTTACCCTGCATAGATTGAACAATTTTTGTTGTTTCTGAGGGACTGGCCTCAAGCAATGCAAGCTTAGCTTTTGCTTTCTTATACTTAGCTTCATAATCAATGGTTTTGTTAAGATCAGATTTGTTTTGAACATTTTGATGAGACTGATAGATTTTTGGTTGAAATTTGCTAAAGCCTGAAGACTGATTAGATCCTGATGGTTTGTAAGAGGGTTCAGAAGTAGTTTTTGAAAAACAGTCTTTTGCAAAATGGCCTCTTTTATGACACTTATAGCATTCAGTGTCTTCAGTTGCTTTAGCAGTTGAAAAACCTTTGTTTCTCTTTATAAACCTTCGAGAGTTAGCAAGGAGTGCCCTTTCCTGAAATTCAGCATTCAGGTCATTTAGGTACTCCTCACTTGATCTCTCATCAGGCTCATCATCTGAGTTTTCTTGGAAATCTTGAACCACATTGTTAGAAAAGAAAGAAGTTGAAATTGGTGATGAGGTGGTGGTCAGGGACTTCTTGACTTCCTGAGACTTCTTTAAGTCAGGGTATCGTCTGTTGATGAGGTTTTCCTCATAGACAAATTTCCCATAAATTTCAGGAAGCTCAAGATTTTGGATATGATTAGCATTCCTAAGTCCCTGAGAGAAATTCAACCACTTCTCAGGGAGACTGTTGACAAAACCAACATTGATTTCATGTTTGGACAACTTAACACCATCATTTGAAAGTTCATTTGAAAGAGTTTTGTATCTGGTGTAAGTTTGAGAGAGAGTTTCTGAGTCCTTAGCCCTGAAGGTGTTATACTCAAGTTTCAGGTCCATAATCCTGTTTTCCTTGGTGTCAGATGGTCCTTCATGACTATGAACTAGGTCATCCCAGGTTTGCTTAGCTGTACTACAGCTTATAACAGACTCCATAATATCGTCAGGAAGACAAGATATTATGATACTTTTGAGTCTTTGGTCCTGGTTGACCACTCTTCTTTCATCCTGGGTCCATTGAGCTTCAGGTTTGGGCAACCCTTCAGCAGTCTTTGGGATAAATGGACCTTCATTTATACACTTGATATAATAAGGTTCCATCCCAATCAAATAGCAAAGCATTCGCTTTTTCCATTTGTTGAATTTGCCAACTTCAAGTCTAGGGGCAACAGCTGAATAAGCTCCACCCTTTTTATCGACTAGTTGGGGTACATCAATTTCAGCCATTTAGGATCCTAATTTAAAAACTTTTAGAGCGGCCTAAAAACGAGTTTTATAATTAGCCTTGCTCTGATACCACTTGTTGTTCCCCGTTCACTATCGTTTAAAAACAGTTTAAATGCATAAAACAAGTTAATAGTGAACTATGACTGAAATTAACATAAGAAAACACACAAAGTAATTTTCAACATAATATTCTTATTAGAAATAAATCAACAAAGAATACGTTACCCAAGTACTTGCGGAATAGTACTTGGGATTGAAATGACAAAGTTGGGTGACTCCTCTCTAAGCTCAGGCTAAGTCTGAGCACAACTCTTAGAGCTCACTGAGCTATCAGGAACTAAGTTGTATTTGGAGGAGTGAAAAGATGGCTTGCGTGTGTGTGTTTTTTACAATTCACAAGCTTAATCTTTTCACTCCATCTCTTATGCTATTTATACATGTATGAGATTTAACTCTTTCCTAAGTGACAAATCTGACATCATACAGAAGACAAAATTCTGATGTATTTTGTCTCTGTTTACAAAGACTATTCTAAGTAAAGGACAAGGCTGCTTTCCATATTTCAGTGATGACACTGAGCTTGTAAGCTAGCCATTCAGGGAAAGTTGACTTATGTTGATAAGGACTTCTTTATCTGATTCAAACTTCTCCCGCCTTGTCACGCTCTTTCTTCAGTCTATTTATCCTTCATCTTCTTCTTCATTTGTCTTCATGTAAGTAGTTGGAGAAGAGTCTTAGGGATTCAGTGAGTTATTGTCATCACTCACTGAATCCATCATCTTCTTCTTGACTCAGTCTTCACCCTTTAAGTTCCGCCTTACTAGTGGAGAGACTTCTTCTACGCCTCGTACTGAGTGTCCCGAATATGACTCACTGAGAGGCTATGCGCTCAGTGACCTGATTAGTGTTTAACGGACAAAACACTTGGGCTATCTTCCGACGATCTCGACATTTGATCTTTGGCGCTGACGGCACAAATCCTTGTAGCTCTGAACTTCAAGCTGTATGATCTAGTTAGGTTATTACTCCTCTAACTAGTGAGCCTTTTTCAAATTTCTTTGCTCCCTCCTGAACCGTGCTTACTCTTCCAACACTTGTGGAGAAAATAAACTCTTGATTGTAGCACAATGGTTGTCGTTCTGGGAACATAGTAACAACATAACTCACTTAGTATTGCATCCAAGTTGGTAAAAAGCCCCGATGCACACACTACTTCTCTTCTTTGGTCTTAAGCAAAATTCCTTAATCCAATCGGAAGATGAAAACCAACTTCTCCTCTGATGGTTGGGAGCTATCGGAATCATCATAATGTTGCGTACATACCGTATTACCTTTTTCTTGATGCAATATTAAACCTTAGTTTGAGCAAACTTCATTGAGAATATGTAAAAAATACTCTCAATAATTCTCTCAAACCAACTTATAATCGAACCTCCTTTGAATTCACCCGGCTGTAGTAATGACCATATATGGGCCTTGATATGACTAACAGAAAGGAAGTAAACATCCAAACTTTGTGACTTACTACTTGTTCTAAATTTTGAACAATCCACAGCGTGTGACCTTTGAGCACTACAATGTAACTCCTTAAGTGATGGTTATACAACGTGAAACTTCTAACGTAACTCCTTACATCAGTTATAACCAGATTGTGAAATTCATAATGTGCCCAAACAAGTTATCTTGAGACATGCATCCAACCAACCAACGTCTCAACGATAAAGAAGTTCACCAGTGAAACGTCACTTTCAATTTCGCGTAAGCAATATCGTACAAAAACCCCGTAGTCATTTTTTCAATTTTTGCTCAAGCCGTGAATTTTGTATCCTCCGTGAAATATTAGTGTGACCAAAGTACCACTCAATATAACACTTAAAAGCAATAGTTATCAAAAAATATGTATAGAAAGCACAAATTCTGATATTTCACTTTTGTTACTCCATTTAAGCGTAAGTGTTATATGCCCATTTAATATTCAGCCCCAAATACAAACACATAAGCCTGGTCAAAACACTTCATACTAAAGACAGAATCCGTACCGAAGCCCAATCAATTTCAATCACAACCCGATCCAAATTCAAGTAAGTCACCATGTTGCAACACAAGCATCAATATATGTAGAAATAGAGAAGGAAGGATCGGATGAACACAATACACACACACACACACACACACCTTAAGATGATAAAGAAAGGATAAGCATAAGTGTAATATGAAAGTGACCAACCAACCATCTAAGGATGGTTTACAATGGCTTATATAGGGAAAGGAACTAGGGAAACACACAAGTTCCCTTCCTTTCCATAATGGGCTAGTGCCAAGGCTTATGGGCTTTCTACATAAGCCTTGCCATTAATACTAACTTAAAAGCCTAATTAAGCTAACTATTACATATTGATTACTAACACTTGAGAAGTAGTTTAGGAGTGATTCCAACAATCTCCCCCTAAGTGTTAGAAATTGATGTCTTCTGTAATATTGAACAGTTGTTGGTGCATATGTAATAGTTGCTTTGACGTCTTCTGGCATTCTTCTTTCTTGTGAGAAGAAGTGCCTTGATTCCAACAATCTC
The DNA here is from genome assembly GCA_910596185.1 of Chrysanthemum makinoi. Taxonomy (NCBI): domain Eukaryota; kingdom Viridiplantae; phylum Streptophyta; class Magnoliopsida; order Asterales; family Asteraceae; genus Chrysanthemum; species Chrysanthemum makinoi. Next base: position 21,677,645 of record OU343224.1, on the reverse strand, counting down.
CCAGTGTAGGGATCTTGTTTCTTTAGAAGTATTCTGCATTGACGTCTTTGATTTCTTTGTTCTTAAATTCTTTGTTCTTTGTGGTGGTTGTGATAGTATGTTGTTGTCATTTCTGAGGCCAGCCGTTGCTCCAGTGTCTCCACGTCTTTCTCCAACATGCTCACACGCTCATTTGACAATGAATTCGAGATGTGAAGTAGTTCTCGAGTCTTTATAACTTTGTAGATTCTTTGATTAGATGAAGAATCATCATGACTTTGTGTTGCCTTTGATTTTGAGAGAACTTCTTTTGTGATGTTGTTGGTATGAGCATGTGGAGAATCAACACGATTTCTTCCTCCCGCGAGCATCCATCAGCAGCAGCATCTCAGTCAGATGTGAACACCAATTGATCATTGTAATCTTTTCAAGAAGAATTGATTACTACAATTGTTCTACTGATGAATGTCTTGATTCCATTCACCTTGGTCGGGCGAATCAGCCGTCCGAATCCCGTAAGGGACAGTTGGCATTACAGTGAATAAATTCAAGTAATGACCCACATAATGGGTTCGATTTTGAGGAATCTCCTTAGCGGATTTCCAGCACTTACAAGTTCGAACTTCGAGGTGACAACAGCATAATGAAGACACATCTCTAATTCTAGCAAATCTTGTTCTGAAACGGATGCCCTCAAGAAGGCTAACACGATGTACCGAAGTACATCTACGGTTCAGGTGAGTCTCTGAGGTACACCGAAGCATCACCCCACGTATGTACCGTTTGAGACAACACTAGCGTAACCCACAGGAGTTACCGAAGTGACCTGCTGTCGAGCATTTGATGTAGACCCGAGGTTTCCATTCAATCACTAAGGATCACAGTTGTGAACCCCTCATAAATGTTCTCGACAGATTGCTAAGATCTGTGAAGGACTCTAGAATGTATCACTTGCGTCCTTATTGTTGAACGACAAATGATGAAATGTCAAGTGTTCCTAGGAGATCTTTTGATGAATCTCGTGGCTCTAGACTCAATAGTGCGCATTGGTTTTCCTGAGCGGAGAATAGGGAGAGGGTCTCCTTCTTCAATACCAGCAATCTCTAAGAGAAGGCCGATAGTTTACGTAGGGTTCCCTGTGAGAATGAAACAAGCTTCTGTTGAGAGAAACTTGAGTGGCTTAGAAGGTTTAGTGCATGCGTCCTTTGGGTCCATGACGACTTTTTTTCTTCAATACCGGTGTCATCTAGTGACAACCAGTAGCATATGAGTTGAACCCGGTGTCTGCCCTAAGTTGAATAATCTAGAGGGCTATTTATTTTCACCATTTTCTTTACATTTCTTTTTAATTCTTCAACTCCTTCTTTCTCCGATTCTCATTTTCTCCTTTTTATAATCATACCTAGGACTTCTAAGTTCTAACTATTTGTGGTGTTCTTGGGTAGATCCCTCCGGCTCTGGCGGATCATAGGACGGTTATTCCTAACCTTAGTCACCTTATAACTCCATGACTAACCTATGTTGCCATAAAACCATTTTCTTGAAAATCTCTCAAGTGTTTATGACTTAAAACATGTTTGTACCAGAGAGAGTTTTATATTATTGAAAATACTCCCCTCCACCGCTGTAAGTGTTGACAGAAATCTGCACGGTGAGAGAAGAAGCAGCACTTTGAATTGATCAACTCAAGATAGACAATTCCGCGAGACGGTTACATCACTGACTAGGTCAGCTTGAAGTTGTAAACACTCCTTGGTGAGGATGTTTGACCCTCAAGGTTCATGTCTACCAAGAGTTTCTCGAATAGTACATTCTACTAGGACAAGTCCTTTCTAGTTACTAACATTTAAGAGCTCGTCAATTCATTGGTTAAGACTTTAGCACGAAGATTCAATAGCAATCCACAACATATTTCTTATCACATAATTTTTCTACCCCTCAAAAAATGACCATTTCGAATATGACCATTTCGAGTTTTGATATCGAATATGACCATTTCGAGTTTTATGGGAAGATTTCCACGAAGAACACTTTGTGAACAAAGATTTGTTTAAGCAAATACTCCCCCTCAACAAGTAATATTAACTTTTAAGGTTTTGAAAAATCATAAGGGGAAGTACTTGTTCTTTTGAGCAAAACTTTGAAAAGTGAAAGTTTTGATTAGTTTTACTCAAAAGTAAGAAGCTTTCGCTCCTTTTATAAGGATTGTGGCACTGATGCGTACCACAGGGCCCTTTCATTACAAGTACGGGTTGTACATTGTTATGTGTGCACAAACCATAGTCAAGTATA
>OU343224.1:21578030-21675274 GCA_910596185.1 Chrysanthemum makinoi | reverse complement strand
TTTTTAACATACGTTGTTAAAATATTGATTTGAGGTTTAACAAAATTTATGCAGAAGTTTAACAACAAAGTATTACTAATACTTTGAAAATTTGTGAAGGTAGTACTACTTATACCTAGTGGAAATTGACAACAATTACCAAGAGCACCATGCTTATTTGATAGTTGAGATTCTAGCCATAATGAATTATCTAAGTCCTTATATGTAGGAAAGGATGTTTGAGTTTGTTCAAACATGCATTTGATTCAGTACAAGTGTTGGACACAAGGGCCTTTTGAGCAATACACTTAACGAATTCAAATGATGGTAAGGATGGTGGATTGGTTTATCTAGGTGTTAGGTCTTCTAGTGTATCTAAATAAGGATGTTGTGATGTAAGGTTTGTTGTGCTATGGGAGTACTTAGGTTGATTATTTGTCCATATATGTTGAACACAAAAAGTACGGATACTAATTCTTATGGTTCATTGGTTGCTACAACTAGTGGGTGAAGTGCTTGAAGTTTTGGTTATGTCTATGAAGCTTAGGGGCTAAGGTATAGGTTCACCTTGAAAGGGCACCTTTGATTTAAAGGATGCTCTTGGAAGTTCATGAGCAATACGCTTAATGGTGCCAAAAGATGGAAGAGGGATAGTAGGTGTCAAAGAGGTATAAGTGGCACAGTGGGTTGTTTGTTTTGGATAAGTGTTTCAACATGTGTTGTTAAAATACTTGGGTGTTGATTTTTCGGATATGACTTTTAATGACTACAATCGTAAGTCGCATATACTTGAATATTTCGATTGAAATACTTAAGTTGTCAATCCTAATTTGTTGAGATTATAAAGCTTAGATTGAACTCAAGGATAACAAGACTTGATAGTATGTCTTTAACAACATGCGTGAGTTATGACTCTTTGTAAATACTTATCGTCTTGAAGGATGACACATTATTTTCATGTTAACCAAGTGAGGCAATACATGTAGATACAAAACAATATCTATAGTCATATGATAGACTTGTGTATGATATCTTTGCAAATAATGAGTCCAGATTTGTTAGTCTCTGTAAGTCATCTAAGTCATCCGCAAACGGGTGAGGAGATGTTGGTGGTGTTGCACAAAGTACAAGTTTTGGAGACTTTGGTTGTGAAGGTGTTTTGGATGGTTGTGAAGTAGTCATAATGATGGGTGATTTTGGTGGTGGAGTTGAAGTACTTAAGTTTAGAAAGTTCACATCTTGAATGGGTGATGAGATGTTGAGAGGTAACGAGTCCGAGGATGAAGAGTTCAAGTTTAATGAAGCAACAAGATCGAATGCTAATCCTAGCGGTTTATTTGAGGTTGAGGATTTAGTCATTTTGACTTTGCTTTAAGAAATGCTAAGCTTAAGGAAAAGTAATAGTGTAGGTGTGAAAATGACCATCCTGAACGTGTCGATTTATGGAGCTAAGGATTCACGGAGAGATGTGTTTTATTTGATGTTAATCCATACAAAGATGGTAGTTTCTAATGAGATGGAAGTGTCTAAGATCATATCAAACATCCTAAGTTAATCCATTGAGGATGTGTTGAGTGAAATATGAAAGATATGCATTAACAAGTATCCTAGAAACGAGATTTGGTAAATTAGATTGCGGGATTTAGTAAAATTCAACAACTTACCCGTAGGGATCCACGACACCATTTCTTTACACAGTGGAACCCTTAAATTGGTGCCGCTGTCCGCCTGCATTGTGTATGGCGGTACCAAAATGCATAACAGATGGTACCAACATTTTAGTGCCGTCTGATCCGTGGACACCTAAAAGTTCACAGACCTATTTTTTAGGTGTCGAGGAGTTTTCCGAAACCTGAAATTTTGCTTAAAACATGTAACATTAATTATTTCTAGTTAGGAAAAGTCGATAACACATATAAAAACGTAGTGGAGCATAGACTTTGACCAAGGGCTAACGATTTTCACATAAAAGTGAAAATGGGTAAAATTTGATAACACACTTGTGCTATCCACCTGCATAAACCGGTTAGCATACAACATTGTTTTAAGTCATATTATCATCCTACAAAGTAAAACCAAATAAATTACATCATACAACATTGTTTTTGTCCTTGTACCAAACACTCTCTTAAAACCTCCATTTTTTAAAGTACTTGACTAATTTACTTAGTACTCATTGCTAAGTGAGTCATGACATTTCATAAGTTATGCGAGATGTTAGTATAACCTATGCAAAGGAAGTGATCTAAGTCTATAAGTGATGGTAAAACAATTTTCTAACTAAGTGCACAAAATCTAGCAAATGTCCTATTGTGCATAAACAAGAAATCGTCAAGCAAGCGAATAAATAACATGGCAAGATTGACACTTTTAATATGCAAACAAACAAGTGTAAACAACAATTTGAAAATAAGCAAGCAACATATATGCAAACAACATAAACAAGTGGTCATTTAGCATAGCATAACAAGAAAAACACTTTTCGTCATTTATCGTTTAAATGTGATGATGTTACCAAGCTTGATTAGTTTTCTTTAAACATATTATATAATTATTTAGTTTCAAAATAAATTATATCAATGTTCTAAGAATACCATCTTAAATTGCTTGACTCAAAAATTTAAGTTTTTATGTTAAAGCGAAACTTAATATCTTGGACATACTCATAGTATTTGGTCTATTTCACTTATTTAAATTTAGACTCAGGCCATGAGAGTATTTTTAAATGAAATTAGACTCAATTCCCTTTAAAATGATAGGTGGTTCGACTCCTACGGACTTACGGTTAATAAGTTATGAATTTTTAAGTTAGCAAAATCACAGACTGTGCACTCAAGGAACCAAAAGTTTACAAGGAAGGAGCCCTTTTTTGGTTCCTACCACCGTGGTCTTCAACGAAAGTTGAAAAATGTACTTACTCATGGCTTAAAAGTGTAGGACTTACTAGATTTGATAGAAAAAAATATAATACACATATTTTGTTTATTATTTTTACTAATGTGACTTATCTAAACATTTAACAACAAAATTTCTAAGTATAATTAGCAAAACATTTTTCATATTATATTTCGCTTCAATGGTAATTTGATACATGGATCGTGCTCCATTTTAAAACCATTTGTTTTGAAAATAAGAGCTACGAGGCTCGTACCAATTGTGAAAACGAGGGGGTGAATACACCGCTTAAAATCGTTAGATCTTTTGTATCAAATCACTTATGAAGCTTGTTATTATATGAAAGTATCAATTATTGTTTATGACTAATATAAAGCATAGTAAACCAAGTTGTCACACAAGCATCATCATCAAACCACATCATAAGCAATTATAAAGTAAAGAGATAAAGAAAGGAAAGTGCAAACCGAACACGAGGATTTATAGTGGTTCGGTCACGGATCTCCTCTCCGCCCTAATCCACTCCCCGAGTACCCAACTCGAGAGTTACTTCACTAAATCAACAAGCTCCTTCTCGGCGGAGAAAACCTTACAATCGCCGCTACAACTTTTTCCGGTACAAAGCTAAATACCGGGTTCTAGTTCTAGGTAGAACCAACCTAACATCGCCTATACAATATTTCCGACACTAAGCTAGATGTCGAGTTCTTTTCAAGGGTACAACCACTCCCACTATGTTTTATGGCCCAACATAACAAACCTTGTGTTTTATGGTACAAACACATAAACCATCTAATCTAGTTTGGTGAAAGTGTTGTGATGATGCAATGATATTTACAATGATGATCCATGACATAAATGTCTAATGGATATGAATGACTAATCTAAATGATCTTATTAAATAAGAAGTCTTCAATCAATGAGGATATCAAGAGATCTTGAATCTTCATATGTTGATATGCTTTGGTGAATGAGGATGGCTAGATCTCTAAACTTTCCTTGGTTGATCAAAATGTAAAATATGCTTACAACAAAGATGAATGTTAGAAGCATTATGATCATGTGATGGTGAGGGTGATTGATGTATGCTACTACATGTTTATCTATAGATCTAAGTGAAAGAATGTTAGAAAGAATATATGTTGGAAGGGATGAAGATATGAGAAAACTATGGGATGGTATTTATAACCAAAAGTGGTAATCAAAAATATAATAATTTATTAGATTTGATATCTTAGAATATCTTCCAAAATCTTTCCAAAATCTTTTAAAGATTTAGATGACACTATGCATGAGGTAATAAAATAGTGTTTTCCTTTTTATGAAAAATACATTTAAACAAATGTATATACTTATTAAAAAGGTAAGTTACTTGTAAATAAATTGTAAGTAACCTTTTGTAAAATAAAATATCTAGTTGAGTGCTTGTCAAAATAAAATATATTTTGTCAAGTGTAAGTAAACTTTAGTACTTGTATGAATATTATAGTTAGTTTACTTGTACAAATAAAAGTATATATTTGTTAGACATTTTACAAAAGATATATTTGTATAAAATACTTGTGAATGCAAAATGTAAAATGAGGTTCAAATAGAATGGTTAATCTATTAAAATACTTAGTGACTCTAAACGTATTTTAAACATTCTAAATGATTTGTTAATGTGTTCGATCATAATGCCACATAACAAACATGTACGAACCTGTGTTGTAACATACGAGGACTTGAGACATCGAGTGGTGTTGAATGTATGTTGAGACAAATGTAATTACAAGTAACTTGTACATTTTACGTTATGTATTACAAGTTACATGTTTGTCATCAATCAAAACAAACGAGACTGTATAGATTAAATATCGTAAAATTTGCACTAACAAATATCTTTAACAGTATTTGAAACACTAATTTTGATCGGAAAGGTGATGCAGATATTTTGAGAATATGTAAATCATTGAAGTGAATTCTTCCTCTTGCCTCCATGTGCCAAATCTATTTCAAATATATGATGCACATGTTGAGGGGGAGCTTTTTCTAAAAATATCAAAAATAATTCAGGTACAAAATGTTTTGATCATGTATCACAAGTACTTGGATTGATTTTCAAATGGTTTTCAAGTGGTTCCAATGGAAGATGAACAATACCAAAAAGACCGACCAAATTTACTTTATGTATTGATATATAAGGATGGTTAGGTTAGGTATTCGTTACCACGATTGATAACTTTGGAAAAAGTGCAGGTTTAACCCCTCAACTTTGCAGAAATTACAAGAATGGTCCTTGTGTTATTAATAAACAAATCCAAACTACCCTTTTTGTTATTAACCCAATCCCAAACCCAGCCGCCCAATGCAACACACAAGCCCAAGCCCAAGTAACTTGACCCTTGACCTTGACCTTGAGCCACCCAAAACCTTGGACCGCCAATATACCCAATTGAACCCCTCGTTATTATTAATACGGTCAACGAAGTCAAACCCACATCATCTGACATCTCTCACACAAACGCCAAAAACCGAAAACCATCGTGGTTTCCACCACTTGCTTCTACCACCTCACCACCACCTTTCCACTGCTCCTCTGCTCGTCACCCACTCCCTCCACCTCCACAATCTCCCAAAGTTCATTAAATGCAAGAAACCCGCTCAAAGAAATTTTGGCACCAAAAATGCCAAATGGACAGTTGTGATGAATTAGAAGGATCCAATGGTTGGAATGAAGTGGGAAAGTCTCAGAGAAGTCGACAAAGCTCAAAAAGATCATTATAAAGAAGAAAAGAAGCAATGTGAAGAAGTATCTAGTGTAATTTTAGTTTATGTAGTGTCGACTTAGTTAATTTCAAATTTCCAGTGTATCAATTAACTTTCAAGCTTTGTATTTCATGTTTTTAGAGTATAATAAAACTTCAGAAACCTTAATTTTCAAGTTTCAGCTTCAATTTCAAGTTTATGCAAATTTTCAAAGTTAAAAAATCCAAGAACTACATTTTGACATGTTTTATAGTTCTGATCCAAGGTTTACTTTTGATTATTTTCACTTTTTAAATTCACCAAGGACTATTTTTGACAATTTTCAAACTTTAGGGACTAAAGTTGTCATTTTGTAATTTTCAAACTTTGAAGGGTTTGTTTTGACAACTTTTGAATCTTGTGGACCTTAAATGATATTTTGCTTTATTTTGATTTACTGTGGACTAATTTTGACAATTTTTGAAACTTGGGGGACTAAAACTGCCAATTATGCAAACTTGATACATTTTTCATCTGATTTTGGTATTTTTGCATTTGAAACACATAAAACACTTATTTGTGACATTTTTATCATTTTGATGCTTTGACTGGTGTTTTTGGATGTTTTTGGCAGTCAAAAAGGTACAAAAATGATGAGTATTTGCACACTCATCAATCCCCCACACTAAGATATTGCTAGTCCCTAGCAATCTTTTGAAAAAACTTAATGGATTTGAATCTCTTTACCAAAAGCCATTACTTCTGGAGTAGCCAATTGTTTTAGTTCAAGTAAGAACCTTGGTACAATGATAACCAAATGATTTTGAGCAAATCACCAAATTTTCACCGTTTTGATTTGTTCTACCGCCGTACGCTTGCTTCGACTAGCCAACTCTTCACTAATTAAAGATATGGTGAGCTGATCACCATACAATTTTGGGCAAATTGCAAGCCGTCAACGGATTTGAGATATCTTTACCAAGAGCCGTTTGCTCCGGATTAGCCAATCCTTTAGTTTATTAGACATGGCGGACTGATACAATAGAGCTGAGTAAGTGCAAACACTTATTCCAAAAAAAAAAATTGGCCAAAAATTGGGGAATTGGGTGGTATAATTACATGATAAAATTCGTGAGAATTTCCCCCCCACACTAGAAATGAATATTGCCCTCAATATTCAAAGTACCGGCGGTTATGCCGAAACATAGAACATAAAAGGGAAATACTACTGCCATTATTTTATTTTTGATATATACACATTTTTTTTTTTGATATGAAAACTTATATACAACAAATGGGCAAATCCCCACACTAGGGTGATAGAAAGTAGAAAGAAGTCAGAAATATGGGTGAAAACCCATATGGTGTGCTATTGTTTTTGATTCCCGAGTCACTAGCTTGACTCGATCCCCGCATTCATTGGTTCATGGGGAAAGTTTGTAGATCTGGGACAACCATGGGTGGAATGTCCTCTCCAAAATAGTGCTTCAACCGATGACCATTCACTTTAAAATTAGGACCACCATCGGTTTGGGGAGATAACTCAATGGTTCCATAAGGAAATACTTTAGTGATGGTGAATGGTCGAGACAGTGATTTTAATTTTCTGGCGAGAAAATCTTCAATATCGAATTGAAAAGAAGGACTCGATCACCGACGTTGAAAACGCGGTTCTTGATTTTTGGAGTCGCCATGAATGTAGCTTCTTTGTCTTTTGTTTTATGTAAATCAAAGAATTCTCGTGTGTGTGTTTGTATGCTTGATCACGGAGTTCATTTAATTCATTCATTTGAACTTTCGGTGATCACCACCTTGCTTTTGTCTGAATGTCGAGAGTTGGCATGTTTCAAAGCCCAGTATGCTTTGTGCTCTAGCTCAATCGGCAGATGACACGCCTTTCCGTACACTAGTTTGTATGGAGTACACCCGATTGGTGTTTTATAAGCTGACGGAAGGCCCGAGTGCGTCATCGGTTTATCGACCAAGAGGCACGGTTTTAAGCCGCCTCTGTCCTTTCCAATTCTTTTATACCACGGTTAGAAACTTGCCCACTTGTTTGGGGGTGTTAGTACTAGCGAGGTGAGAGACGGTGAGTTACACCATACTTTTGCATGACTCTATCAAACAGGTCATTGCAGAAATGCGTACCACGATCACTGATTATAGCTCGTGGAGTTCCAAACCTAGCAAAAAGATTTTTACGAATTTCACAACAACTTCGGGCATCATTGGTGGTAAAGCTTTTGCTTCAACCCATTTTGACAAATAGTCAACGACCACAAGTATGTATTTGTTTCCTCGAGATGATGGAAATGGCCCCATAAAGTCAATGCCCCGGATGTCAAAAATCTCACATACTTGAATGGCGTTTTGCGGCATTTCATTTCTTTGAGAGATATTTCCGTGACGTTGACAAGCGTCACAGAGTTTTGACAAATTTTAAAGTGGCATCCTAGTAAATAGTGGGCCAATAAAATCCGGAATCAAACACCTTTTTGGTGGTGTAATTTGGACTATGATGGCCCCCAGTGGGTCCAGCATGGCAAGCTTTGAGAATGTCCATAGCTTCCTGTCCATAAACACACCGTCGGATGACTTGATCCGTCTGATTTTGAATAAGTAGGGGTCGTCCGAGAAGTAATGTTTAACATCCTTGAAGAATTTGTTCTTCTGTTGGGTCGACATTCCTTTCACTATGAAGTTACCCGCATGGTAATTTGCGAAGTCAGAAAACCATGGGGTAGTAGAATTTCCACGAAAAGAAACCGTATTGAGTGTCTCGAGAGGAAATGTTTAATTTATTTTTTTCTCTCGAAAACATCTTGGTGTGGGTTTTCTAGGCCAGAGACAGATGATCAGCTGACTAGGTTCTGCACTCCTTTTTTATCACGATAATGATATCAAATTCTTGCGGGGAGGAGAACCCAATGGAGAAATCTCGGCTTTGCATCTTGTTTTGCAAAGAGATATTTGAGAGCCGAGTGATCCGTATACACCACACATTTGGTCAAGATTAAGTATGGCCGAAACTTCTCAAACGCATATACCACGGCTAGTAGCTCTTTTTTACGTGGTGGTGTAATGGGTTTGAGCCTCTCGGTATAGTTTTACTTAGCGTAATGGATAGCCTGAAAATGCTTGGTTAAACGTTGACCCGGGGGTACGCACCGATAGAAAAATCACTTGCATCGCACATGAGCTCAAAAGGCAAATCCCAGTCGGGAGCAACGAGAATGGGTGCTTGATAGCTTTTTCTTTAATGTTTCAAAAGCTTTGATGCACTCGGTGAGAAGAAGATAAAGGAGCATCTTTTTCAAGAAGATGGGTCATTGGCCGGGCGATCTTAGAAAAATCTTGTATGAATCTGGATAAAACGGCATGGCCTAAAAACTCCTAATACCTTTGGTATTAGTAGGATGAGGCAATTTAGCAATAACATCGACTTTTGCTCTATCGACCTCAATTCCGTTTTTTGAAATCCTATGGCCAAGGACTATGCCTTCTTTGACCATAAAGTGACTCTTCTCCCAATTTAGACAAAGATTGGTGTCTTCACACCGTTTTAGCATTTTTCTAAATGGGAGAGACATGTTTGAAATGAGTCCCCAATGACCGAGAAATCATCCATAAACACCTCCATTGTTTCCCCGATCATGTCGTGGAAAATTGCCATCATACATCGTTGGAACGTGCGGGGCATTACATAGGCCAAAAGGCATACGTCTATAGGCAAAAGTTCCGTATGGGCATGTGAATGTGGTCTTTTCTTGATCCTGTGGATCAATGGGGATCTGAAAATAACCAGAAACCATCCAGAAACAATAGTATTCGTTCCCTACTAATCTCTCAAGCATTTGGTCCATGAAGGGTAGAGGAAAATGGTCTTTTCGGTTGGCGTCATTCAACTTATGATAGTCAATGCAAACACGCCATCCCGTAACCAATCGAGTTGGAATTAACTCGTTTTCTTCATTTGTGACAACAGTAATGCCACCCTTTTTAGGAACACAGTGAATTGGGCTAACCCAAGGACTATCAGAGATCGGGTAAATTAATCCTGCATCAAGAAGTTTAAGAACCTCTTGTTTAATAACATCATGGATTTTGGATTCACCCTTCTCACGATGTTGAATGCTGGCAGTTTGAAGTCATCCTCCATCAAGATTTTGTGAGTACAAAACTCGGGGTTGATACCCTTAATGTCGGAGAGTTTCCAAGCAATTGCTTGCTTGTGTGACTTCAAGACCTTTATGAGGAGCGACTTTTCATCTTTACTTAAATCTCGAGCAATAATGACGGGTAATTTATCATCACCCTCAAGAAATGCATACTCGAGATGAGGTGGTAAATCCTTAAGTTCTACCTCAGAAATTCTTCTTTTTCTCTCAACTGACTTGACTTTCTTATTATGAAGCTCGACGGGAGGGAGTGATGATGGATCATCATTGAGCAACTTCTCGATGAGAAGAATATCTCCCTCGATGTCGATAGGGGCGTGATCAATTTCCCATGAAACCGAATCACTAGACAAGTATGCTTCAATCTCTTCCAAGATGAAGTCACTTTCCTCAAACGGAGTGAGAGAAGGAGTAGAATTGGCAATGATGGGTTGAGATGAATGAGTGAGATTATCACTCGAAGGATTATGAACATAACCGAGAACTTCTTGAGAGTACTCTTCAGAAGAAACATCAATGATATCTATTCGGTTAACCGACTAAGAATCATAGTTTGCGGAGTACCTCGAAGTTTGATCAAGGTTAAAGGTGATAGCTTCATTACCTACACTTAATGTGATTTCTTGCTCAAATACATCAATGAGAGCACGGCCCGTTCTCAGGAATCCTCGTCCAACAATGAGGGGAACCCGATGATCGGCATCGAAGTCAACAACCCAAAGTCAGTTTGAAATGGAACTTTCCTACTTTCACAAATACATCATCGGCAATGCCAAGTGGACGGGATATTGTACGATCTGCAAGCTCAAGAGTCATGCATGTAGGAGTAAGGTCCGGAAGAGAAAGTTTCTTCCATCTTGAATGAGGCATCGAGGTTAATGCTTGCACCAAGATCGGCTAAGGCAAAGCATTCAACCATCCCCGGAAATACACAAGGTAAGAGAAATTTTCCAGGATCTCCAAGCTTCTCGGGAAGCTTCTTTAACAGAACTGCTGAGCAGTTCTCGTTCAGAGGAGTTTTAGCCATTTCAAACAGTTTTTCCTTGTTGCTTAACATGTGTTTGAGAGTTGATGCAAACTTGGGCATCAGCATGATAGCATCCGCAAAGCTTATGTCAAAATGTAGTTCTTGGAAATTTTTTTTTTTTTTTTTTTTTTTTTGAACTTGAAAATTTGCATAAACTTGAAATTGAAACTGAAACTTGAAATTAAGGTTTACAGAAGTTTTATTATACTCTAAAAACATGAAATACAAAGCTTGAAAGTTAATTGATACACTGGAAATTTGAAATTAACTAAGTCGACACTACATAAACTAAAATTACACTAGATACTTCTTCACATTGCTTCTTTTCTTCTTTATAATGATCTTTTTGAGCTTTGTCGACTTCTCTGAGACTTTCCCACTTCATTCCAACCATTGGATCCTTCTAATTCATCACAACTGTCCATTTGGCATTTTTGGCGCCAAAATTTCTTTGAGCAGGTTTCTTGCATTTAATGAACTTTGGGAGATTGTGGAGGTGGAGGGGAGTGGGTAGACAGCTGGGGAACAGGTGGAAAGGTGGTGGTGAGGTGGTAGAAGCAAGTGGTGGAAACCACGGTGGTTTTGGTTTTGGCGCGTTTGTGTGAGAGAGATGTACAGTGAGTCGGGTTTGACGCGTTGCGTGGTGGTATTAATAATAAGGAAAGGGGGTTCAATTGGGTATATTGGCAGGGGTCAAAGGTTTTGGATGGCTCAAGGGTCAAGGTCCAAGGGTCAAGTTACTTGGGCTTGGGCTTGTGTGTTGCATTGGGCCAGCTGGGTTTGGGATTGGGTTAATAACAAAAAGGGTCCGTTTGGATTTGTTTATTAATAACACGGACCATTCTTGTAATTTCTGCAAAGTTGAGGGGTTAAACCTGCACTTTTTCCAAAGTTATCACAAGGACCGAATATGCCATTTATGAATAGTACAAGGTTTACTTTTGATTATTTTCACTTTTTAAATTCACCAAGGACTATTTTTGACAATTTTCAAACTTTAGGGACTAAAGTTGTCATTTTGTAATTTTCAAACTTTGAAGGGTTTGTTTTGACAACTTTTGAATCTTGTGGACCTTAAATGATATTTTGCTTTATTTTGATTTACCAGGGACTAATTTTGACAACTTTTGAAACTTGGGGGACTAAAACTGCCAATTATGCAAACTTGATACGTTTTTCATCTGATTTTGGTATTTTTGCATTTAAAACACATAAAACACTTATTTGTGATATTTTTATCATTTTGATGCTTTGACGGGTGTTTTTGGATGTTTTTGGCAGTCTAAAAGGTACAAAAATGATGAGTATTTGCACACTCATCAACGATCCCGCCAGAGCCGGAGGGATCTACCCAGGGACAATCCACTAGATAGTGTAGAGTCCTTAGGTATGATGAAAAAAGGAGAAAAGTGAGAAATGGGAAGAGTGCGGACTGAGAAAGAGCTAGAACTGGAATAAACCCAACAAGGTTCTAGTTATGAAGTCTTGGTAAGCACTGAAGGGGTTGAAGAATGAAAAAGAATTGAATGAGAAAAGGCTGAAAAGAAATAGCCCTCCAATAATTCAACCTTAGGGCAGAAACCGGGTTCAATACATATGCTACTGGTGTTTACCAAGGTAACACTAGTATTGAAGACAAGACGTCATGGACCCGGTGACGCACTGCACTACAACTTCCCAAGCTACTCAAGTTCCTCTTAAAAGGACTTGTTTCATTCTCACGGGGAACCTACATTATCTATCGACTTTCTCTTAGAGATTGTTGATATTGAAGAAGGAGACCCTCTCCCTAGTCTCCAGCATTGGAACCAAATGTACACAATTGAGTCTAGACCCACGAGATCATCAATAAATCTCATTAGGACACTGTCAATGAAGACTCTCTGTTTCACACAATGTGGAAAGAGAGAATATATTTTAAGAGTCCTACGCATTATCCTTGTGGTATTGCCAGAACATCTGAGTGATATGCAAACATATTCACAATGACGATAGAAAGCCTTCTAGAGCCAACATATAACAAGCTCTTGGTAGGTGGCATGTGAGATCTATCCAATAGATCAAACATGTGACAACTGGATTGAAACAATGGGGCGATTCATCATTGAATCAACCTTGGTCCAGGAAATGGATTGACGGATACCTTTGAAAAACCGATCGTTGTGCTTAAAATTCTTTTCTCTAGCACGTCGACTGTGTACTAATATTTCAAAATAAAAGGTGTTTATGATTGATAACTGATTTTTCTTAAAACTTTCGTTGTATTGCAAAAACACTTTATATTGAGCAGTACACGATTGTTTTCAAATCAATTTTTCATCAATCGGTGAATCTCAATTCATTGGTTCACTCACTCCGTGTTGTCTTCTTTGAGACGTTCGGTTTGAGAACGGCTAGAGCAGCTGCGAAACCCTGTCAAGGAGATTCTTCGAATTTTACGATCACAGCAGTACTTTGTACTTGATCAACGGGGAATCGTGGGCCATGTACCTCAATTCAACGAAAGTGATCAAAGACACTTTCATGCGCTTTATTGCTAACTGTTGTATGCAGGTACACCCGACGTTTGCAGCTAATCAGAATTGAGAGGTCAATCCATCGCCGCATGCTCACACAACACATTCACTTCGAAATCATGATAAGAGCATCAACAACTCTGATATTTACACTCCATGCTTCTGCTACGCTGCTGCAAATATCATGAATCAACTAAAGCTTCCGATACTCTGATGAGAAGAAATCATGATCCAGAATGTGAGCATGTCGGTCCAAAAGTCAAAACATCCACATAATGTCAACACTACAAAGGAAGAGTCAGAGATTTATGGTTGCTGATGATCTCAAAGCTGGCTCAAAACTCATTATCACGTGGATCAGTTAAAGACCTCCACTTGGATTAACCAAACATGCAAAACATGAAGAATCAAAGACTACGGGCTACAGAGCAAAGAACTTTAATAAGAATCCAAGAACAATCTTAATGTAATATCTGTTTGTATTCAATGTAATTTGAGGTGACTTCCCTTAGGGGGAGATTGTTAGGATTTAGTAAATCCAGTTATTAAAGTGTCGGTCACCTCAAGTATATGTAATCGTTAGAAAGCTCGTAGTCGTAGTTATTTAATGTTAGTTAGTATCTGGTTAAGTAACTCCGTGGAGGAAGGACGGGTCTTTACCCACTGTATGCCTGATCTACAGCCCGTAGGTGGCGTTTTATGTATGATACTATAAATACCCTCTACCTCCCAAGGTAGAGGGTTGGAGCTCATAATAAGATTTTACTTTCTCTCACTAAGTTCCCTAAACCTCTAACCTTTCTCTCTCTAAAACCTTAAGGTGTACGCCACTTTGTATCATGGTTTGATGTGTTTGTGAAATCCAATATGTTACAGGTTGAGGTTGAGGAAGATTATTTTTTTTATCTTTTTATATTTTTTAGAAAATTGAAATTACGAATCTCGGGGTATTGGATTTGGGGGGTGGTATTTCTACCGATTACTCTACTATTCTAATTATCTAATTAACTAAGCTAAGGGGTAGTCTATGTCTAATTGATGTGTGCTCGTATGATGATTAAAGATGTGTCTACCTAGATGCTATTACTCCCTAGTTATCTCCTATTGATGGTTGAATTTTCACATCCTTATTCTTAACGCGTTGTGTCTTCTAAGGTCGTAGGGTATGCTTTCTTCCCTAACTCTTTGAAACTACCTTAAGGTTATTGCCTACAAAATCTCTAGGATTCATAAACTAACTCTAAAGTTATCTTTGGATTTTTAGCCTACAACAACTCTAGGCGATTATAAACTAATGTTCACAAAGATTACTCAAGCATTAAAAACACAACGATGACCTATTGCAATCCTAGGCCAATTACAATTAAGATAAGAGACAACCAATCAATATTCAATACCTAGGTTTCATAGATCTAAGCAAACACACAAGTAAATTAGCCGGACATGGTGAACATGCAAGCATACACACATACAATTGAAGACATAATTAAATCAATGAAGTAAATTACTTATCTTATTGTAAAATAGGGTATGAGAACCCTAAGATATTGCCCAAGACAGCCAAAAATCGTTATTAGGTTTTACTCCACAATTCTACCTCTCTAAAAGTCTAAAAATTCAAATTCTATATAGAGGTACAACTGCGACGGTGTCACTCTTTAATTGTGACGCCGTCGGATCGCCGCCATTAGGGTTTCGTCTTGACCATGTCAACTTTGTGACGGCGTCACCTTGTGGTTGTGACGCCGTCGGCTTCATCTTCTGACGCCGTCGAGAAATCGAATATAGGCGTGCGAGTTGTGGCCCTCTCTTTAAAGCCTGACGTCGTCAGGTACAAAATAACAATTTCACTTACGAGCGTCGCGAATTATAGGGACATGTTGCGGCGGCGTCGATGACTGTGGCCGTCATTCAATTCCAGCAGCTTGAGTGTCTCGATCTAGACTTTGGCCATTTTCTTCATATATTCACGCCTTTTCGTCCAAATAAGTGTCATTACAGCATTTTGCCTTCAAGAGACTTAAAAAGCGAAAATTAACGAAATTAAGCAGTAACGCATATAAAAGTGGTCGATTAAGGGTTTAAATGACCCCTCATAAGTGTATATTTTAAATCCTTATCAAATATCCCTACACTTGGTATTTGCTTGTCCTCAAGAAAATGTGCTTTTAGCAAATTAATTTATAAGTTAGGGGTCATGAAGCATTAGTTTAGAACAATTCACAACAAGTATAATCCCCGCAAAAGTCATAACAAGCACGAAAATTACATACTAGCACCTCACAAGTGGTTTTTGGATACTCTCATCTCTCGGGTGTATATGCAATATATCAAATTGGAAATGGAAGATAAACACTTATTAATCGGTCCTAGTACATAGATTACCATAGGCTTGAGACTAGATCAAACCTCCATCGCTTTGGCGTAAGCACCTAGGAAAAACTATCAAAGAGGTCTTTTAAAGGGTTGTAACATTAGGATTACGGTAGGGAAACAAAAGGTTTGGTTGGATAGGGGATTTAGTGGTGGCAAGTAAAAAATCTTTATGTTACAAGCATGAGAAGAATGGCGTTGCTAAGCCAAGACTCGACTCTCTAAACTCTAGATAACTTTGAAACAAACATACATAAATATAAAGATAGATGTAGGATGGTAGCCCGTATGTTGTTTTTTTTTTTCAACACATTTTTTTTTCTTTTTCTATTTTTTTTTCTTTTTTTCGATTTTTTTTCATACACTTTTACTCTACCATCCTCTACGATAACATCAAAATAATAGGGATTAATAGGCACATCCCTACACTTGAGTTTTTATTACTCTAACACTAATTCGAACCGAATTGAAAAGATCAAAACACTTGGAGTACATTATTACGTAAATAAAGGGAATTTGAATTTAACGTTCCTTCCCGTCACTTCATAAAATTTAACTTTTCCCATGAGTCCCAATCGTCCCAAAACTGTATACAAAGGATATGACTCGACTTAGCAACTTATGCAAGTAACTAGATAATTGAACTAAGGCTTTAGTATGATAACAATAATGCACTAAAAGTGAGTGCATACAAGGTAGGATAAGGCGATTTGGGTGTACATTTAGGGGTGGATTGTAAACAATGCTCTTCATTGATATTCTGGAAAACCGAAATATCGCGAGAACCGCGAAAAGGATAGGCTATGAGGGGTTAACTAGGGGTATCGTGTACTAAAGATGAGTACATCGCAAGGGTGTGGGGGAATTACTCAACCGATGTGGAAGAAGTAATTATAATACGGGTATCAAACAAGGGTTATCCTAATGCCTCTTATCATTTAGTTATTCCTAACTACACAAGTGTAGTCTCACTAGCGATCTCGGGATGCATCACAAAACAAGTTCTAGAATCTATTATACTACCGGTACACTCTCGAAGCATTAAAGATTAATGCTTTAATTCCTACAAATCTAGGGGCGAACCTCACATTTTTGGGGTGGAATTTGAGTGGTAAAGGGTTTTTGTGCTAGTCATATAACTTCCTATCCATGAGACGCTTTATTAAGACTAACGGCCCACTCCTACATGTCATGAAAAATTTAAATTTGGTGCCAAAATTACCCTAACTGATATTTCTCATGGTTTATTACACAAATGAAATAGGACAAGACAAATAATCAAGGATACGCATAGTTTCAAAGTTCCCGTTTTATTCTCCCTCCCTACACTTAAATTGAACATTGTCCCCAATGTTCTCCGAAAGTATCAAAGTTATGATAATGGAAGGTAATTGAAAACGAAAGAAACTAATACTCCCATGATTAGCTCGGTAGGATCCGTGTGAAGTAGTGGTTAAATTCTTCTTCAAGAAGAATGTATGCGTGAGAAGCTCCATCCAATCTTATGTATCTTCTTCTTGATAAATAAAACCTGCACACTTTAAGAAAACAAACGAAACCTTCGCGTAAAATCGGCGGTAACACTATATATGAATCTACTAAACTAGGATATAATGCTTGTGGAATGGATGTTTACAGGTTTTCTAGAAAATTAAGACCTGAGAAATTCCAAAAAATTATAAGTAGCACAGAAAACGAGAGAAAGTTAAATAAGTGGTTTCTGCTCCTCCTGACGCCGTCAGGTTACGATCCTGACACCGTCATGTTATCCTGACAGAAATTGGTCTGCTGCGTTTTTCTGGAAAAATTATATCTTTAGAATCTGGAAAAATTCCTGCAAAACATCCATTATGACTCGATACAAGCATTTGACTCTAACAAACACACATGTATATCTTTTCAATAATCGTAATTCTCATGTTTACGTTCTTTTTGAAAACGTGTGTAATCTTCCCTACACTTATCCCTTTTGTAAAATACCTTTATATGTAATTAAGACGAGGTTAAAGACAAAATAAAGCATTTTCACAAATTCAAACATGAGAATAAACAACCAATAAAAATATATACGACACACAAACAAGCAAACAATTAAGCATGGGTTGCCTCCCACGAAGCGCTTTTCTTTATTTATGAGTCTTGTAGCTAGGCTCGAAGTCGTGCTCCTACGTGACTTCATTACCGTCACCTTCTTCCTCATGAAGGTCTCTATTGGGGTTTTCCATGTTATAGTAATGCCCTATTATGCATCTTTCTAAGAAGTCATCTTCTCCCCAATCAGTTCTATATTCCGATCGTAGTTTTAAGCAATCCTTATAGAACCCGAAAATCTTGTTCATCACATAATCTACTACTTTCTCCTTATCCTCCTCATTCCTATAGTAGATCGCTAGCTTAAGTTCTTTTTCATCATTGGATAATGATGAAAATTTCTCAATCTTGAAGGGCATTTGGTAAGCTACATCATCGGTCTCATCCTTGAATCTCACTATTCCTAACGACGGATCATAAGTCATCCTGGTGTTTTCTATGAAAGGCTTTCCTAGAATTACGTGGGACAAGCTAGGATCTATGGCCGTACTAATATCATTCACAATTATGAAATCCGTAGGATACGTGAAACTACCTACATAAACGGGCAATCCCTTAACTCTACCAAGGAAATTACAACTAACCGTAGGATTATCCGGATCCTTCCTAGTTGGGATAGGCTTTTTCATTACCCAATTATAGTAGGTGCTAGTCATGATATTTATCGGGGACTTGCAATCAATGTAGGCCTTTGCCACAAAAAGATGTCCTATGCAACATGGTATGTTAAGATTCCAAGGGTTCCCAAACTTGATCCTAGGGCTTTTCCCAACATACATGTGACGGAGGTCGCGCACTAAGTGTGGATGGCGAGAGAGTTCCTCTTCCGCAGGAAACTTATTGAAATAGTCATTGCCTACTTCATCTATTTCATCGGTCGATTCATTCTTAGGAGTCTCACTAACCTCAAGTACCGTCTCATGGTTCGCTTTGTCATTTGTCCTATTAGGTTTCACTAAGGTAATGGTATTGACGAATTGAACGTGCTTGGCTAACTTACTTGGGTCCTTCATTTCTATACCGGAAGCTTCGGGAGAATGAGTTGAGATGGCATTAACCTTCCTATCACTATTGGTCATGGCTTTCAAAAGGTTATCTATCTTCCTATCCATCTCGGCTTGTTGTTGGTTAAAGTGGTCTGAGAGCTTAGCTATTTGAGCTTCTTGGGATGTAACTACGTATTGCAACATCCCTTCTATGTTTTGTTGGCTAGGGCCGTGAGAGGGGGGCCATGAGAAATCATTAGAGGTGAATTCTTTGGTTTGTCCCCAATAGAAGTCGGGTTTGCCCTTCCCTGCTTCTCGGGCATCATTGAAAGTCCTAGGTCCGGGTGTTGTAGGGAATCTTCCTCTCGTTCCATTGGTACGCGAGGATGCGTAGTCAACGGAAGCTTGTTTGGGGAGTCTTGTGCAAGGGCGAGTGTCATCAGGACCACTACATAGCTCACACAAGGAAGAAACTTTGTTCACTTGGCGTGAAGACTTAGGATTTTCGTAGGAGCTCATTAGGAATTTGACTTGATCTTCAAGCTCGAGCATCCTACGGTCGGAAGGTTGTGAGTCAATGGGAGGCAAGGAGGTTGCCTTTACAGTTTTGGGCAACTCACGGGGGTCATTCCAACTTTCGTTGTCATAGAGAGCAAGGTCCTCTATTATACCCCACGATTCTTCCGCGGTGAGATCACTAAGTTTACCACCGGCCGCTTGGTCGATGGATCGCTTAGTTGGGAAGTTGACATGATCGTAAAAGAGTTGGAATTGAAGCCAAATATCAATGCCGTGATGAGGGACTTTATGGAGTAAGTCCTTGAATCGGGTCCATGATTCGTAGAGAGATTCACCTTGACGTTGTTGGAACATCAAGATTTCATTCCTAAGCTTAGTAGTTCTCCCTAGTGGGAAAAATTGGGCAAGGAAACGAGTGGTGAGATCATCCCAACTTGAGATGGAGCCGGCGGGAAGTCGCTCAAGCCAATTACTAGCTTGGTCCCGTAGAGAGAATTGGAAAAGACGCAAGCGCGTGGTCTCCCGAGTAGTAGCATTGAGGTCGATGGAATCGACGATTTTAAGGAAATCCTTAAGATGCTGATTAGGATCTTCGGAACGAAGTCCATGGAATGCACATTCGTTTTGCACCAACCGGATGGTGTCGGATCGAAGAGCCGTAGTTTGGGCTAGGTCGGGAAGCTCAATGGTGTTCCTATAGCCTAGGTGGCTTGGTCTTGAGTATTCACCAAGAGTACGGCCTCTTGGTGGGTCATTTGGTGGTGGGTTGATGAGTGGTAGTTGATTATCACCTTCCATGATGAAAAGTGATGGGATTATGAACAAAGGTCACGAAGAAGGGGGATAGACTACGAGGAAGCTAAAAATGAGAAAAAAAAAGCTTACTAGATAGGAATCAAGCAAGGGAACCTAAACGAGATAGACTCCTAACTAGCTATTCTATTCCCCGGCAGCGGCGCCAAAAACTTGATACGCGTACACCTTGGCTCAACAGGATACGAGGTGCACCAAATACACACTATACTTGTGATACTTATATTTTTATATATACCCACTATATCCCAAGACTTAACTATTAAGTTAGTAAAATATCTGTAAGACAACAAAACCAACTTGATTTTTTACTTCTAGTACTAAACCGACACCAACATCCTTATAATATATGTTTTTCTCATTCTATAAACACAAAAAGAAAATAGAAGATTAACCCTTCTCTCTCTACCCTCATCCATACCACTCTTCCACCACCTCACCACCTCTGCCACACCTCCACCATGCTACCACCGTCACACCTCCATCACCACCATCCGACTATCCCCAAGGAGAATACCAAGGGTAAGTGGCTACGGGTTAGATGGTGATGAAAGGGTCTCGTTTTAGTTCGGGTTAACCACGGCCACATCTCGTCAATCCATCATAACCATCTCCCTCTCGTTTTATTGGTATGCCAACACACCAATCATCTATTTAACTATTTTTCTTTCCAATAAAAACCGACTATCAAATCGGTTTATTGACTTTCGTGGATGTAAAAACTAAATTAAATATGTTTTAATTATCAAATTCGTGTCGTTAAGACTAATTAAAATAGTTGTGTTTGTTTGTTATTAATTCGGGTAGGGTTAAACCTGTACGGGTCTAGAAGACCCACTTGAGTCTCAGGTTCGATTTGAACTAGCTTATTGATACGCGTACAACGCGCGTTCGGGGTCAAAGGAAACTTCCTTTTCTTCGAGCAAGTTTTTCAACCACCTAGGTAGTGAACCTAATCGTTGTGGTGTAGTATTAGGGTGAGCCTCAGGATTGATATCGTTCTCTAGGGGAATAAGAATGCTAGTGAGAAATTACTACGCTAAGGTTGAGTTTGAGGAAGATTATTTTTTTATCTTTTTATATTTTTTAGAAAATTGAAATTACGAATCTCGGGGTATTGGATTTGGGGGGTGGTATTTCTACAGATTACTCTACTATTCTAATTATCTAATTAACTAAGCTAAGGGGTAGTCTATGTCTAATTGATGTGCTCGTATGATGATTAAAGGTGTGTTTACCTAGATGCTATTACTCCCTAGTTATCTCCTATTGATGGTTGAATTGTCACGTCCTTATTCTTAACGCGTTGTGTCTTCTAAGGTCGTAGGGTATGCTTTCTTCCCTAACTCTTTGAAACTACCTTAAGGTTATTGCCTACAAAACTCTAGGATTCATAAACTAACTCTAAGGTTATCTTTGGATTTTTAGCCTACAACAACTCTAGGCAATTATAAACTAATGTTCACAAATATTACTCAAGCATTAAAAACACAACGATGCCTATTGCAATCCTAGGCCAATTACAATTAAGATAAGAGACAACCAATCAATATTCAATACCTAGGTTTCATAGATCTAAGCAAACACACAAGTAAATTAGCCGGACATGGTGAACATGCAAGCATACACACATACAATTGAAGACATAATTAAATCAATGAAGTAAATTACTTATCTTATTGTAAAATAGGGTATGAGAACCCTAAGATACTGCCCAAGACAACCAAAAATCGTTATTAGGTTTTACACCACAATTCTACCTCTCTAAAAGTCTAAAAATTCGAATTCTATATAGAGTTACAACTACGACGGCGTCACTCTTTAATTGTGACGCCATCGGATCGCCGCCATTAGGGTTTCGTCTTGACCACGTCAACTTTGTGATGGCGTCACCTTGTGGTTGTGACGCCGTCGGCTTCATCTTCGGCCGACTGTCCGAATCTGAATCTAGGCCGTCCCGAGTTGTGGCGCCCTACTCTTTAAAGCTGGCGCGTCAGGTACAAAATAGCAATTTCACTTCTGAGCCGTCGCAATTATAGGGACATGTTGCGACGGCGTCGCCCTTTGACTGTGACGCCGTCACCTTCAATTCCAGCAGCTTGAGTGTCTCGATCTTGACTTTGGCCATTTTCTTCATATATTCACGCCTTTTCGTCCAAATAAGTGTCATTCCGGCATTTTGCCTTCAAGAGACCTAAAAAGTGAAAAGGAACGAAATTAAGCAGTAACGGATATAAAAGTGGTCGATTAAGGGCTTAAATGACCCCTCAAAAGTATACCTTTTAAATCCTTATCACTTATTTTGTTGTTTTTGTTTTCGGTTGAGAATGAAACACCACAAGGGCATGGTGTTGAGGCTCGGTTTAACAAAAACCCGTATGGGGTGCGCCTGTTGGTTGTTTCAGCCACCTAGGCTGCGTTTATGTTTGGATTGTGTTTTGGCTATTTGTTAGCAATAAAAACCAAATTAAATATGTGTGTCATGTATTGGTAAAATAGTGTAGGGTGTTTTTATCTGCTCTCGATTGGATAAGAAACCACCAAAGGTGGTGTTTGTTTGTCCTGAGTCGCGACCACAGCCCACACCGCAAGGGTGTATTTGGTTGTTGTCTGCTATTGCGTGTCACAACCACCCATAAGGGTGCGTATGGTTTGTTTGCATCGACCCATACCATGGCCTAACTAGGGTGCGCCTGAATTGTTTGGTACCTGCTGTTTCAGCCACATCGTAGGGGGTGTTTGTGTTTACTCTCGGTTCAGAAAAACACCATAAGAGTGTTTGTTGTTCAAGCCTATTTTTAGCTTATCTTATAAACTTATGTGTTTATTTTGAATCTGCTTATATCATTTATGGGTTATTTTGTTTGGTTTCCATTTCTTTCTAGCTTATTTATTAAGCTTATATCTTATTAGGAGTTATGGCCTTTTTGTTTGGTCTCGATGGTAACAAGAAACCACAAGGGTGTGATAATTCTATTTGATTTAGCCTCACACCCACGAGGGTGCGTTTGTTCATTGTTTACAGTTCTGCTTGTTTTCGATCCACCACAACCCCCGAAGGGTGCACTTGGTGGTGTTGTCGACAACCCATTGAGATGGGCACGTTTGACTTGTTTACTCCAGCCCACCGAGAGCCCAAGAGGGGCGAGTATTTTGTTTATTGCTCTTGGTTCAAAGCCACCACGAGGGTGTGTTTGTTTAGCTTACTTGAAACTGCTTAACCTGCTCATTTGAAAACTGGTTATCTGTATACGTGATGTATTGGTACTTGGATCGATTTACAGTTGGGTTTATTTTAGGCTCAACAGCCCAACATGGGTGAGTTTGGTTAGTATTATTTTGGGCCGAAGCCCATGGTTGGAGTCGGGTTTTGTGATTTTAAGTCTTGTTTGAAGTTATATGTTTAAGTTTATATATTTTTATGTTTATTGGTATGTTTTTATATTTACGGGATTGATAACTTAAGTTCAGAATATATATATATATATATGTATATATATATGTATATATATATATATGTATATATATATATATATATATAAAACTTAATAGACTAAGCTTATTATTATTAACGGGCCTATTATATAATGGAATATCAGACTAAGACCATCAATCAAATATTATTGGACGTCGGACTATAAATATTTGACTATACTTTGGACTTGTATCGGACTAGATTGGACAATATATATACTTAACAGATTTTATTTTATGGATTGCGACTTGACTACGTATTGGACGAAAGCCCGTTAACTATTAAGAATGTATTTAGTTTTAAGTTGTAAAGTATGGTAACGTATTACAACTTTAAAACTTGTATTTATGCTTTACGGATATTAATATATTAGACATGTATCGGACATAACGGATTTCATACTTGGACTATGATTTGATAGATTTGAACATATACCGAGTTGATAATTTATATCGACGATCCGACTTATTTTTTACTTGTATTGGACAAACATTGGACATATTAAACGTAACGGATATATAATGGACATAATTTATTATATCGGACTTATGACATTGGGCGATCGCCCATTGGACTATTATCGGGCTATTAAGTATAATATATATGTGCTTTATACATACTATACTTTGGTGTGCGTTATGCCTTGAGTCAATGATTTCATATCACCACCCGAATGATGATACTAAACTTTTTACAAACGTTGATACGAAACTTCCATGAAAACTAAAACGTACTATCTTTTGAAACTCATACGCATCGATTACTATTCGCGTATCATATTATGAGACAAGCTTATATTCATTAGGATATGCCGATTCCGTATCGTGGCGCTATACTTCTTTATATTGTTCTGCCATACTCTTTAACACCGTTGCATTACTTATGTCACTACAATCTAAAGTGAGTTCATGGCCCCTATTTTCAATTGTTTTGTACTACTTTTGGGGGAGATACACGCTTAACTATTTATATATTATTGTGAGTTTCATTGCCCCATGTTTAATTGTTTTATACTATTATTAGAGGAGATACATGCTCAACTACTTGCTTTATTTTAACTTCTAAATATTACTGTGAGTTCATAAATCCATTTTTATACATTTTTCTATCTCATGAGGAGATACATGCTAACAACATGAACACAAGTAATTTAATGTATGCTATCCTGATCGTTGTTGCCTAAGACACACTTTTGCCACTAAAAGTCCCTCATATCATGAACCATTAATCATTTGCGAGTGAACGCGAATATCGTGAATAGATCTATTGGCAGTTGACGCCCCATTTGTGTTGACCGGATAGGTAACCAAATGCACGTTATTTGAGAAACTACTAGGAAGTTGGCAAACTCCTAGCTCGGGGGCACCGTGACTTACATCATCTTTATGATGTCTGTTACTTATATCATTTTTATGATATCACACATTGTTAAGGTTTGCGTTCATGAGACTTAGAGCAATAATACGGTAATGTAATCATGATATGGTACTGCAACTACTGAACTTATGGGTGTTAGCAACACGACCCTTTGTTATGGGTGCCTAGCAACACAACCCACTATATCTGTTATGGGTGCTAACAACATGGCCTTGTTTTTATGGGTATACCAACGTAGCCCACTGTTTCTTAAACTTGAAACTTGTGTTCAATTGTTTATTATACAAACACTATGAATTCACTCAACTTTGACCCGGTTAGGGTAAAGAAACGAACTACTTTTGTGTTGACCCGGTTAGGGTAAACAAACGAACTATCTTTTGTGATTGACCCAGTTTAGGCAAACAAACAAACTATCTTTTGTGATTGACCCGGTTAGGGCAAGCAAACGAACTATGGGTGTATAACAACGTAACCCACTAATTATTTTATCAATACTTGTAATTATTACAAATATTCACCTGAACTTGAAACTATTGAAATCAACTGTCTTACTCATCATATTTTAGCAATGGGTTGTGAACACACATGTTGCAAGTTTTGTATGGGCGGGATTTGCAACTGAGTAGATTTACAATGCCTTTGTTGCATGAATGTTCTTTATAGGCTTTCAACTTATTTACAACAAACTCTATGAACTCACCAACCTTTGTGTTGACACTTTTAGCATGTTTATCTCAGGTCCATAATGAACGAGGCTGGCACAGAGGAGCACGGATACTCAAGAAGGCTATAAATTTTATTATCGTTCGAAACCTTATTTAATAAACTATGAAACTACTAGGACCTTATTTTGTGAACTCTGATATTCGAATGATTAATCTTTTAAAATGACTCAATTAGAGATCGTTTTCTATTGTTGTAACTGTTGTGCCATGAAGTAACACCCAGTTTGAATTTCGCTGCATATCACGAAATTGGGGGTGTTACAGCATGTCTTTAGCAGCTTCTCCGTACACTTCTTTTTGGCGAAGTTTCTAGATCAGCTTCCCCCCAAACTGACAACCGTCTTCAGCAGATTCGAAACTTTAATGTAGTAGACATTTCTCCTAACTTTCTCAGTTTTTAGTACGCAGCGGAATTTGTAGATGAGCAGTAAACCACACAAGGTAAATTTGTCTTATTGCGGAAAATCCGTTCGGGGGTAACATGCAAGAAATCAACAAGATCTTCTCACGTATGTAGGTGCTTCACACCAAACAAACCACGAAAGACAAAATGAGACGACTTCCCCCTGAATGTTGCGGTCTATCGGAATAATAATTACCTGTAAGTATGTAATTACTCGATAAAATTACCGTGTGTGAGGCATCACAACATCCTATTTAGGTAACTTCACACACGATAACTCTGTGAAAGTGAGACGATAACACTGAAGTGAGAAATTTGAACCACAAATCGTCTCATTTCTTCCCCTAATTGAAGAAATTCATGAAGGGAAACGGGTTTTCAAAAAAAAGTCAAAGAAGCAGAACCCCGTACACTCTCTTCCCCCTGATGTTTTCAATGAATCAGATTCATACACCACGTATGTTGATGATGAATTGGAGACAACGAACAATTGTGAAGTACCAAAAATATCTCGTGAGAATCAACTGCTGATAAGACTTCTCTGCTCATTTATACTCTTCTCAGCTAACTCTTTACCGACCCCATTATCATTCTGACGGCTCTTTTGTAGTGACTACTGATGGAGAAAACCGAATATGACAAACTTGAGACTGAGGTAAAATAACCCGAACTTATGACTTAAACTTGCATTATTGTCAGACGAAGAACCTTTTCCTTTCTCGAATTATCCACAGCTTTTTGTGACACTTGAGCACAACAACATAACTCCTTAAAAGTGATAGTTATACGCTGTGAGCACAACAACGTAACTCCTTACATCATGTATAACTAGACAACTTAAGTCTTTGTAATTCGTAACGGTTAAAGCTCGAACAAGGATCTCGAAGAATCATGCATCCAACCAACCCCGATATCTTCACATACTAAGTACACGCACCCGTGATATCCAGCTTTAGTCTCAAATAAATAATAAAGAATTCACGCCGTAGTCACATCTTGCGGTTAAATGCCCAAAAATAGCCTTCATTAACTGTTTAAATGAATTTTGATAATGGTTTCCCAATCTTGTCAAAAACTGTATCCCCGTGAAAATTAATCATACCAAAATACCACCCTTTTTGGCCAAATGTTATACCAAGAATGCCCATAATGTATAATACTAGAGAATTTTTAAGCTCAATCTATGTCATTCTTGTTTGAAACATATCAAGTCCAACAAAAATATCAAGACTTTAAAATCATTTTAACAGTTCGTGTATTTTTGTTTGATTAGCCCATGGAACATTAAAAAAACAAAACTCGGCCCACATCAATCTCGAGGCCAAAGAAAAGCTAGTACCCGGTCCAATCCATCTTTGATATAACCGATATATAAAATTTATCAAGTGCATTAGTATCTCAACCCTAACCCTAAAACACACATCTTTATCAATCCGCTCCCATCACCACTAATTACTCTCACCAAAAAATAAACTCCTCAGATCCATCATCATTTCAGTTATTACTATCAACAAATAGCACATCTTGTTAGTCGATCATCACCAATACATACGTGACCATACCGTTACCATGTTTTTAGTTGTAGCTTTATCCAGGTCAAGAAATCATATGAAAGACTTCAAGATCTTGATAAAAGGTCTCAGGTAGGTTAATATTCTTGTGTTGTATTTGAATTAAGAATGAACGAGGATAAGGAATAATATACTTGTTATCTCCTTAATCTATTAGGTTCGGACATCAATTGAAGCCAAGCTTCGAATAATGATCTGTTATGATTTCTTTCGTGTGTATGGCCTTGAGTGGTCTTGATACATATGTGAGTTACACGAAAGAAAGATTGAGATTATTTGTTTAATTTGCTTTAGAGTTTGAGTCTTGTAGTTGTGGGATGAGATGGGGGATGATATTAGGATAGTATTTGGAGTTGGTTGATATGGGTATGTGTTGAAGTTGCATTTTAATGATTGTTTTAGGTTGTGGAGATAAAACAGTTTATATATAAGTCGCGAAAGGTGTTTTATTTTCAGTTTAACGACTTGTGATGAATAAACTGAAGTCCACAATAGAGTATATATGGTATTTGGTATTTGGATTTGGTCAAGTAGTCAAAGTTCTTCTTCATCTTCATCTCAGTATTTTTGTCTTTGTCGTAACTTTGTTTAAAAAAATCTTATGCGTAAACCAAGAACCTTATGCGTAAACATCTTGGTTCTGACCTTATGCGTAAGAATTTTTGGTCGTGAAGTCTTATGCGTAAATCTTTACGCGTAAGGCTTAGACGTAAAGACCTTATGCGTAAAAACCTTACTCGTAAGGTAATCCTTACTCGTAAGGGTTACTCGTAACATGGGTTCTTACAAGTAACTTTCCAAGTTACTCGTAAACAGATTGAAGATGAGTCCTTAGACGTAAAAAAGGGGTTTTGACCCTTGTTGACTTTTTCAGGCGATGTTTTCCGACCAAAGGCTCCAACCAGCATCATAAACCCAGAGAACTGACATGAAAAATACATCTTTTTTGACCCATTATGACTAAAACCAAAAAAAATCAACCATAACTAAAACCGACCTTGCTCTTGATACCACTTGTAGAATCGTTCTTATGGTTGATATGATGAATCGGGAGGTCTTGGAAGATGAAAGAACATCATCTTCAAGTTAGAGAGAGAAAGTAGAGAGAGAAGGGAGAAACTAGTGTTTATTGATAAGGAAAATGAAAGTTACACAAAAGAGTCTCACCCTCCTAGTGAAGTCTAGGAGGGTATTTATAGCCTAACACATTACAACTATTACAATATGACATAACTAGTCCATGTGTTTTGGCTAAACAAGATAGATAATGTAATCCCGTAAATGTCGTTCCATTTACGTGTTAGGAGCGATTCCAACAACTTAAATGTTACCACAATAGATTAGTTGAGTAATTTGAGTGATTTTATTTTCTTATTTCGTAAGGTGTTTGGTTGTGCAATTGAGACTAATGAATCAATGCTTAATTAAAAAACGATCCAAAATAATACTTTGGATACATTTTCATAAGTTTAATTTAAAAGATTACTTGAGGACAAG
Source organism: Chrysanthemum makinoi (assembly GCA_910596185.1). NCBI lineage: Eukaryota > Viridiplantae > Streptophyta > Magnoliopsida > Asterales > Asteraceae > Chrysanthemum > Chrysanthemum makinoi. Next base: position 21,646,119 of record OU343224.1, on the reverse strand, counting down.
TAAAGTTCAAATGGGGGGATATTTGATGATATCAAATAACAACAGTTTATTAGCATCATTTATCCTATGTATATTGCTTGTTTTGTATTATTTTATATGAGAACTGATACTTAATCGCTTACTTTTGTAAATCTTAGTTATAAACAAGCATTTGGTAAAATTTAGCTATTTTGGACGTAGATTGGAGAAAAATGGATCAAGTTGGTAAAGTCTGCTGAACTGAAGGAAGATACGTTGTATCATTCTAGATAGATACGCCATACATCAAGACTTATACGAATGTGAAGACCATTGCCTGACTTTGAAGAATACGCCACATGGAATTCTTCCATGCGTCGTATATGAAACCTTGATCAACACAAAGATTTGACTTATATGCTCAAGATACGCCGCATAAATACTTTGACATGCACCGTATCAACCTGAAGAATTCACCAAGAAATTCCAATATTACAAGACACATACGCCGTATCAAGACTGAAGATTCGTCGTATCATATGGCGGTGTACGAATATTCCAGAATATAATAATCTTGGTCCCCACACGAAGTTACATAGATACCGCGTATCAGGTACTCTAGATACGCCGTATCGTTTCTGTTTCCAGAATGTATAAATACATAATCGATTGCCACATTCGACACACATATAATTCCACAAGAAGGGCGACGACCCGACCACACAAGACACAACCAGAAGAAGAATTCAGAGGCATAAGTAGGTCCTGTTAGTGCTTTAATTCATAAGTAGATTTTGCTTTATTTGTATCAGTACTCTATAATCCATCAAGATTATGTGCCTTGTCTCCAATGTTTGAATCGCATTTAAACTGCTTTCCCATCGATTATAAGTTTATTTGATGTTTATTTGGATGTTCATGCGTTTGTTTTGATTACTTACATAGTTTATCGTGCCATGTCGACCTTAGGCTCGCACAATTACTTCATTAATATCATTGCATAATTAAGGTAAGCCCTAATGAGATAAATAATACATAAACTTAGTAATCATTAAGGTGTTCTTAATGCATGTTTAATTAATCGTGACAGGATTAGTTTGTTGAAAGACCTAAACAAAGAATCTAGAGATCTAGATGTGTCTAGGCTTAGGAATGATAACGAGAAATACCAGAATTAGTACTCATCATATATAACTAAGCAATTAAGCGAATAAAATCTACTTTACTATCGGCCAGGCCTCTTATCTGCTATTTGTATTCTTATTTGTGTACGTCTGTGTCATTCGCCTTATTTACAGTTTTAATTAATCTAAACATCGTGCCAGTCTCACTGGCTGAAAACACCCTTTGCGTTAGATTAGGTTTAATTAGACTAACTTTAGGATTAAAATATTGATAGATATCTAAGTGTTAACGTTCCACTCTTAGTGATCGACACTCCACTTACCAACTAGGCTACATTGATCGAGTACACTGCTCGTTAGTGTTTGTTATAGGTTAAGTTGGCTAAATATAAATTTAAAACTTGATAACATAGAATTACCTATACACAATGAAACACATCACCCTTCATCAAGTGATCAGCTAAGTTTTGTTGAGATCTAACAAACTCTATAGACACCACCCATTCATGATAAGCTCACGAATCATGTTATGCTTGACACCTAAGTGTCTAGACTTCCCATTGTACATTTGCCTATAAGCCTTATCCAATGTAGCAGCACTATCACAACGGATAAAAATAGGTGTTATAGGTTTAGGCCATAATTGAATCTCAAGAAGCAAGTTTTTCAACCATTCAGCTTCTTTATCAGCAGTTGCTAAAGCTACAAATTTAGATTCCATTGTTGAACTCGTGATGCAAGTTTGCTTCTTGGATGCCCAAAAAATTGCACCTCCACCAAGTAGGAATACCCAGCCACTTGTAGATGAATTGTCTTCAGTGTTACTGATCCAACTTGCATCAGTGTATCCTTCTAATACTGAAGGATAACCAATTTATGAGAGACTATAATCTATAGTCTTCTTCAGATACTTCAGTACTCTCTGAACTGCTTGCCAGTGATGAGTACTAGGATTACTAGTATATTTGCTCAGTTTACCCACTACAAAAGTAGTATTAGGTCTTTTACAAGTCATGCTATACATCATGCAGCCAATCACCCTAGAATACTCAAGTTGAGATACAACCTTACCAGTATTAGGCATCAACTTCTCACTTGTATTCATGGGAGTACTCACTGGAGTACAATCAAAGTAATTGAATTTCTTCAACACCTTCTCAATATAATGAGACTGAGAGATAGAAATTCTTTTACTTTCATGTTTAATCCTTATACCAAGGATAACATCAGCCTCCCCCAGGTCTTTCATGGAGAACCTTGATGACAAAAATTCCTTTGTCAGGTTAACTTGGTTTTGGTCAGTGCCAAAGATTATCATGTCATCAACATATAGACAAATGATGACTCCTTTACCAGATTCATCAAATTTGCTATACACATATTTGTCAGCTTGGTTAAGTAAATAACCACTAGACAAAAGCACTTCATCAAATTTTTGATGCCATTGTTTAGGTGCCTGCTTTAGTCCATACAGAGACTTAATCAGTTTACACACCTTGTTTTCATTGCCAGGCATAATGAAGCCCTGAGGTTGGTTCATATAAACCTCCTCATCTAAGTCACCATTCAATAAAGTTGTCTTCACATCCATCTGATGAATAATCAGGTTGTGAATTGATGCCAAAGCAATCATCAATCTTAAGGTACTGATATGTGCCACAGGGGAATAAGTATCAAAGTAGTCTATCCCTGACTTTTGTTTAAAGCCCTGAATAACTAGTCTAGCCTTGAAATTTTCAATAGTTCCATCTACCTTCATTTTCTTTTTGAAAATCCATTTGCAACCTAGAGGTTTGCAACCAGGTGGTAGATCAGCCAACACCCAAGTGTTGTTGCCCATGATGGAATCCATCTCATTATTTATTGCTTCTTTTCAGAAAGCATCATCCTGGGACTTCATTGCTTCTTCAAATATTTTGGGATCATCCTTAACAATGAAGCAATAGGAGTATTGGTCAGAGACCTTGTTCCTTCAATTAAATATAATTAAAACTCAAGTCCAAATGGCTTTGGAGTCCTGTCCCTATTGCTCCTTCTGAGCTTAGGTTCAGGTTTCTGAACCACAACCTCATCAGAGGCCTCTGAAACACCAATGTTATTAGTTCCATTTGGAATCCTTTGATTTGGTCTAGGGACTGATGAGAATCTATTCTCATCAAATATTGCATCCCTTGATTCAATTATTGAGTTAATTGAAACAGATTCATTAGGTTCAATAACATAGAACCTATATGTCTTGGAATGCTCAGCATATCCAACAAAGATGCATTCAATGCCTCTTTCACCGAAAGTTTTATGCTTTGGATCAGGGAGTTTTACAACAACCCTACAACCCGAAACCCTGAGAAAGTTCAGGTTAGGTTTTCTTTTAGTCCAGAGTTCATAAGGGGTAATCTTGTTCCTTTTATTGGGAACCCTATATAATAAATAGCAAGCTATTAACCTAGCTTCACCCTAGAACCCTTGACTCAGCCCTGAATAAGACAGCATGGAATTAACCATCTCCTTCAGTACCTTGTTTTTCCTTTCAGAGATACCATTTTGCTGAGGAGTATAGGGAGCATTTGTTTCATGGGTTATACCAATAGACTGAAAGAATAGAGTATCCATGTACTCACCTCCCCTATCAGTCCTTAATCTTTTGATCAGGGACCCTTGTTGCAATTTAACTTCAGTTTTAAACACTTTAAATTTATCTAATGTTTCATCCTTAGTATGTAACAAATAAACATAACAAAACATAGAAGTATCATCAATAAATGTCACAAAGTATTTCTTATTCCCCAATGAGGGAGTAACATGTAAATCACATAGGTCGCTATGAATCAGCTCCAAAACTTTATTTTCATGTTTTACACTTTGAAAAGGTTTCTTAGTTATTTTGATCATCATGCAAGTTTTACACTTTTCGGTGTCCATATAAAAGGCTGGGATTAACCCATCCTTAACATATCTCGCATTCTCTTAAAGTGTACATAGCCAAGTCTAGAATGCCATAGGGTTGAATCATTTAGTTTAGAGGTTGACATAAAGGCTGAATTAGCAATATCATTAACAATATTAAGCCTTCACATTTGATTACACAAATAGCCAAAACTAATAAACACACCATGTTTAGACAAAACAACCTTATCAGATTCAATAACTTGTTTATAACCACAATTATTCAAAACACTACTAGAATCCAAATTCTTTCTAATATTAGAAACATGTAAAAAAATTAAACAAAGAAACAATCTTTCCAGAACTAAATATTAAATCCACACATCCTCTTCCATGCACCAGGGCTGTTGACTCATTTCCCATATAAAGAATAGAACCATTATTCAGTGACTCATAGGTCTTGAACCAGCTTCTATCTTTATACACATGGATTGTTGCACTAGAGTCAACCCACCACACAACATCATCATCCTGCACAAAGTATGCCTCAGATATATATATGTAACATAATAAATCTAAAAAGACTTATTAAATATATTCTGACCTTTCAGAGAATTGGTATTACCATTCCCGGATTCACTTGTGCATGATCCATTGGCTTTGTTGCTAACTTTAACACCTACAATCCTTCCTGAAGTGTCCAGGTTTCCCACACTTCCAACAAGTTGCTTTTGGCTTCTTGTTAAGATCAGATTTGGTGTTATCTTGATGCTTACGTTTGCCCTTGTTGTCATTGTACCTGGTGGAGTTGTTATGCTCCACCATATTGACAACTGATGGACCAGTAGCATTGCTACTCTTTGGATTATCATTGTCTTGCGCTTTGAGTGAATCCTCAATGCGCAAATGACTGCCCAACTCAACAAGAGTTAATTCCTCCTTCTTATGTTTTAGCATATGCTTGAAATCTTTCCAAGAAGGAGGGAGTTTATCAATGATAAAAGAGACTGAAATTGTCTCATCCATGTTCATTTTGTGTTGTGTTAATCTACTAAGTATAGTAAGAAGTTTATTGTATTGTTCCATGACAAGTCTAGAATCGACCATTTTGTAAATGCTAAAATTACTTACAAGGAACTTCTTACTTGATGCATCTTCATCCATATATTTGGCTTCCAACGAATTCTATAATTCTTTACTAGATTCCACATTTTGATAAATTTCAAACAAAGGATCAGACATACCATTGAGGATTAAACCTCTACAAATGTAGTCGTCATTCTCCTACTTTCTCCTTTTCCTTATATCCTCTACAGTTGCATCATCCCCATCATCAGACATAGGAGTGCTCAGGACATACACCACACTCATGCTTGACAACAAGAAGTGCATATTCTTTTGCCATCTTCTAAAATCGACACCTTCAAACTTTTTCAGTTTAGAAAAGTTAGCAGCCATTTGCCTCATAGCAGCAACCGTTGATTATCACTAAATAGTTTTTATTGATTGTTGGTTTCTTTTCGATGTGTTCCCAGTTGGGTATAGATAATCAATGAGTACTGGATATCACTTGAAATTGTGTTATCACTTTCCAATATAAACTATTCGACCCTATGCCTGGGTTACAGGAATATCTCTATGGGATAAGACCAAGTAGTGTTCTTGTTTTAGGCACAAATCAAGAACCAATTCGCTTTCAAGTGTTTATGTTTTGTGTGTTTTTCCATGCAGATCTATATCCTCTTTATAGGATCAATTACTCTTAGTCAATAGAATTATGAGAATTAGTAGGTCAATTAATCTCCTCATAATGTTCCTCCATTATAGCTATAATGGTTACAAGACCAAGTTATTATGGTATTATTACGAGTTTGAAACTTCCTATTAATAAGTCAAAGTAGTTACAAACTAATACCAGCAGTACTAGCAGTAGTAACTCTGCCAACAGTAGTAACATTAGTACTAGCAGTAGTAACTATGCCAACAGTAGTAACATTAGCACTAGCAGTAGTAACTCTGCACTCTCAGTCTTAACATTAGTACTAGCAGTAGTAACTCCAAACCACTATTAGAGTCAGGGTAATCAAGGACTTAATGTATGTACACTGCGTACCTCCAAACCCATTTTCAAGTATTATCATATCCCTCAATTGAACTTAATTTCCAACAGGCTATTGAGTTAATGGTTGCAAGTTTGATACTAAATAACAAGGTATAGGGCGAGTTACACACAAAAGTGGTGTATGCGTAAGTGATGTATGCTGACAATACTCATTTACCAATTAGTGATGATGAACAAGAGTTTAAAGATACATATGATAATTCAAATGAAAATGTTGATGAACCTAATTTAGCTGATTATTCTTCGAATGACTATTATTCATCATATGACTAATATATAAAAATTCTTATTTATTATTCTTGTTATTCTGATCAATATTATGTAATCTTTATTACTATTCTGATGACTAGTATGTATTCCTTATTATTTTCGATTCGGATTTAGTGGATCATGAGATATTCAAATGGGTTGTAATGGGTCATATTGGGTTGTGATGGGTCATAATAGATCCCAACTAGTCATGAAGGGTTGCAATGGTTGTAATGGGTCATATTAGGTTATAGTGGGTCGTATTAGGCTGTAATGGGTCATAAGTTTCCTAAATACTTGTTGACATACTTTAGATCTTATAATTTATGCTTATGGTAAGACGTAACTTTTATATTCATTAGATTAGCAATGCATATGTAAAAGTTGTATTATAAGGTAAAAATGGTTTGGTTTGAAAGGTGACAAAATAGGTAATTTTTGAGGTTTATTAAGGGGTAAAACTGTTATGATTACCGATATATGTGGCAAAATGGGTAATATGTGACAAAGTCGCAAAATGGCTTTGCTAAATAGGTGGTGTTTGGCTGCTGCTAATATGCTCTTATTGCTTGTTTAGTTGCTATTAAAATGCAGGTTGTATAATTATTTTATTTATTATTATTATTTTTCACATTTGCATATTGAGATTTTGAAAGAACAACTAAAAGGCAAGCAATGAGACCAAAGGAGCGTGGCTAGTTGCCAAGATGCTGCAAGTGATTGCACAAGCACTTTTAGATACACTAACATTGTATAAGCTTGGATCCATGCTAGTGAATTTGAATATTTCGAATATACTAGATGGTCTATTGCTTTGAAATTGTTTGAATTTATCTATTATTGAATTAATTTTTAGCATACTACGTATTTTCAAGAATGATTTATAAAAATTCAATAATTATTTATAATTTGAAAAAAAAGTTTACTTTTTCCTAGTACGCTTTTAAGGATTTTGTGTCGTTAGAAATGCGTAGGAAACACATGCAATTTGGTGGGGAACCACTAGGAAATGAAATAGAATTTTAAAATTACTAGGAAGTCAAAGTAAAATGCCAGGAGAAAATACTAGGAAATTTCGATGAAATTTCATCAATACCTTTGGGTTTTTGTGAGGGATTTCCTAGGGTATATTGCTGTCGGAATATTAAAAAACCCGTCGGAAAAAGTTTTGTCACTAAGTGTTTCCGAGCATGGTTCTCGTTAGGGATTTTTTTTCAGTCAAAAAGTCATCATTAAAGACCTTTTCCGATGGATTTCCTAGGGTTTCGTCACTAGGCGAAAGCCCTTTGTTTAATAGTGTATTGTGATAAGGTATCGTATTATAGTTTTTCTTTAAGTCTCCGCGAAGTTTAAGACGCCCTAGAGTTGGGGATTAAAAGGATGTTACTTAGCGGCGTTTTTCTTTCTATGTTTTGCGAAAGTTTTTTTAAAAACAATTTTTTTACTATAAAAGCATAGCTATATCTCTTCATACTCCGTTACGACATAGTTGAGTATAGAGTTTAGTAGTGTTGTTGTAAGAGCACTCTCATCCCTAACTCCCGTTATGGGGCTTTTAACGCCGTTATCGGCGTTATATCGTTGGAAGAGGAGAAGTTTAACGCCGTTGGTCCCTACCCGTTGCCAGCTTAACGCGCGTTAAGCGCTGAAACAAAAACAAAAAAAAAAAAAAAAAAAAAAAATCAAAAAAATTTCATATTTAGTCCCTCTAACGGCTACTAGCCGTTAAATTTAAAAATTCATTTGAGGTCCTAACGGCTAGTTTTATTAAAAAATCAAAACCTTTTTTACCACTATAAATACACAATCAAAACACCATTTTATTCACACTTCCACTTCCACAAATCCTCTCATACTCTCAATCTTTCAACTTCAAGCGCAAAAAAAAAAATGTCGGAGGCAGCGGACGATACTTTCTTCAATCTTCCAATGATGGGTGGAATCCCTCAAAACCGGGTTCATCATCTAACCCGAACGCTGGTTCATCTTCAAACCCCAACCCACTAGGCTTATCAAGTGAAGAAATGTGGAAACAACAACAAACATTATTGTTTTGGCAACAACAAAACCAACAAAGCACCTTAAACTCCAACTTTCAAAACCTACAATTCACACAACAGTCACAACAATCACAAACTGAAACACAAGATGTTCTTTGAGACACCCACATCTCCTCCAAAAAAGAAAAGGTCGTATTAGCGAAAATCAAAAAATCCAAAGACCCAGAGCCGAACCAATTTATTACGATGAGGAGGTTATGCGTTACCAATCGTTGGAATTGTGAGAGGAAGCATTACTTGCAAGGTGTTACATAGGCTGTTTGAGGAGGATCCAAAAGTTGGAAAGTGCCAACCTAGAGATACGTTTGGTATGGTCGAGAAATGAGTTCAATAGACTCAACTTTCAACGGCGCACCAAGGACATGATGTCAGCAAATGGACAGACGTTGAGCGGGATATGCACAAAGTGCACAAAGTTCAACTCTTGTTACATACGTGCGCAACGGGATCAACGAAGCGGTGAAAGTGAGGTGGATGTGATGAAACGGGCAAAGCAATGGTATCGTGAGGAAAACAGAGGAGCACTGTTTGGTCTCGATGACGCTTGGGATGTTTTGCGTCATTATAAGAAATGGGAGGCGGGAACGGTTGATTTAGCGAGTCCCAAGCCACACAAGCGAGGCTTTGTTTGGTAATGATGAACAACCAGCCCCATGGGAAAGAAGCGTGCTACCAAGAAAGCGCGATCGAGACTACAACAATCTTTGGGGAACAAGCGGAGGAGCGAGCTCGTCAGTTATTTCCACGAAACTATGGCAAGCGAGTTTAGTATGAAGCGAAGTCTCCGAAGCGTGTCGGGCCCGGCAGGGAAAGAGATCTCACATTAACAAGGTTGGAAGAGATCAAGTTTTTGATGGCGTCTCGAGGGCAAGATCCAATGGTCGTGCGAGTGGATCAATGGCCGAAAAAGATCGAATCATCGCAAAATATAACTTGAAACCTCGTCGATTCGTATTTCCTTTAATTTGTTGTAACGTTTTATTTGAAGTGTGTTTTTTTTTTTCGTTGTATTTTTTTTTTATTTTTAAATCACGTATTGTAATATGTTTTTAGTTTTAGTGAAATGTTTGTTATAATTTAATAAATGAAGTGTTTGTTTTAGTTTAGGGGTTGAAATTGAAAATATGAAATATTATTGGTGTTATTGGGATGTTATGGTTATTAGTGTTTTTTGGGATGTTAATGTTAAATGTTAAAGCTGATGTGACGCTAACGTGGACGGTGTTATTGATGTTATGGTGTTATGGATGGGAGTGCTCTAAACTTATGCTTAGTGGCATCTTTTGCAATTTAAATTTTATAAGACATTATATAAGAAAAGTTTATTAAAACTAAAAATATGGAATCTTTTAAAGTATCTTATCACCAAAAGTAAAAAGTTAAGTGAGTAAAGATATTTAAGATGCTGTGTAAATTCCTTAGCTATTAAGCCTTTCCTTTAATCAACGCCACCTAGGCCTTCGATTTGATAATCTACTACAGTAGTAGACATGATGACCACCTGCTTAGCATTCATCTTCATGCTATAAATAGAGGTCCAAGTTAACGTCAAAATGTATAATCCTCGTATATTCCACACATACATGCTCACCAAATAGAGAGCTAATTAAAGATCGTACGTGAAAAAGAATTAAGTGTTGCAGAAAACGGTACAAGTCAAGCAAGCTTGAGGTAGATTAAGTGAGTTAAACATAGCTTGGTGGCATGTTCAAACGATGTCATTGAGGTTTACAACTAAAGTGAGTATTAATCGTGTTTTAATAATTCAGAATATGTGTGTCATATGGTGTTTTGTTGTTATATAATGTACGCATATTAATTATCACGAATATTGTTACTGCCCATGAATTTTGGATTAGCCATGTGTTATTACATTCGAGTCGGTTTTTGGTAAAATATGATCTCTTATTAATATACGGGTTGAATATTGTCAGTTGGAGACTTTTTATTCTCGATATATATAAGTACGTGGTTTGTTGCACGTACTTTAACATGAAGATATCGATATATATGTTATTTAATACTGATCTTGAGCATTAACATTTAACCATGTGGGTATTTTATAAGAGAAACTACACGACGAGGTTGCTAAGCGGTTTTGTTTACACATTGCGTCGCATTTTTTGTGGGTTCAAAGATAATTGGTCAACTTAATAATAGATAAGGTGGGATCCAAACGTTAAGATATTCGATAAGCCCTAGACGTTTTTAGTTGTTGAAGATCGTTGTAAAATTTTTGGCTTTCGTTTTGTAAATAAGATGAGCAAGAACGATAGATAAATACATGACACATCAAAGTGACGTAAGTTTATTAGAAAGATGTAGGATTAGAAAGGTACATCATTAAAAAAGATACCCACGTAATTTTTTATCTTTTATTTCTTTGTTGGTCAAACCCATCCCTAGAGGTGCACATTCCGGTTAACCGGTTCGGTTTGACGGCCGGTCAAAACCGAACCGGTTTGGGTCAACGAGAAAAAAAACGGTCGGGGCGGTTAACGGTTCGATCCCGAACGGATGTGGAGGGTGAAAAACCAACGGTCCAAACCGGTTTGGGTTGGTTTGAACGGTCTAGACGGTTTTGACGGTTCTAGGTTTTTTTTCGGCGTTTGTCATAGTTTTTTTCTTGTTTCGTGTATTGATAAGCTAGAACTTTTATTTAATAAAGCGGATATCATGATACATCACACATAAACTTAAAACATAACACATAATAACATAAACATAAAACATCGATAACTTGATAAGCTACTCTAGCGTCGACTCGCGGTCTCCGATCGAGGCATCAAGCTACTTGGTGCTGCGGCAATACTTCTTTGTCTGAGCCCTCAACGCCGTGTTGGAAGTGGGGTTGAATAAACATAAACAATGCTTACATTGAGCCTGGCGTCTTGCCATCAGAGCATTCGGCGTACGTATGTTGAGCCCAAACATTTTGGTACGGTTTTGCTTAGGTAAAATCTGAACAATCACCGTGGCGGGGGTGGCGATTGAGGTGGTGCGGGATCAGCATCAGCCATAGTAAAAATGTAAATATAAAGATGTAAGTATAAAAGTTTCAAAGAAATAAAAACACATTTTATCTATTTATACTAGTTTTACAATGGCAAACATGTAAATATAAAAAAAAATTCAAATTTTGAAAGTTTACGCCTTCCGGCTCAAAAAAATCAAAATTTGAAATTTTAAAATTTTAATATTTGGACCGGTTTGACGGTTTTAGCGGTTTTGGACGGTTCTTAACGATTTTTAGCAGGTTATGATTCAGGTCCGGTTTCAAAATTTTGAATTTTTAAAAATCGCCGCCTAGTTCAAAAATTCAAATTTTCAAAAGTTTGAGCTGGTTTTAACTTAGGTTTCATTTAAAAAAATTGCGCCTAGTTAAAAATTCAAAATTTTAAAACATATAACCGGTTTGAACAGGTTTGTAACCGATTAACGGATTTTTAGTTTTCAACATTATTCAAACTTACCTTTGAATAAACTTCAACTTTTATTTATAACGTCGGAAATACATAAACTGAAAGGAAATACATAAACTTAATAGAAATACATCAAAGGAAATACATAAACTTAAAACATAATACATCAAAGGAAATACATAAACTAATAGTCGTCATCGGATCCTCTAGCTTCTTGGCATTGCATCTTGCCTTAGTTGTTCATCGGAAAGCATCTCGATTTCACCCGCTTGTGCCTCTTCCACGTAGATCTCCCCTTGAAGTCTCGGCATCACCAAGACTACTTTTATGTTGCACTTTCGCTTCATTGCGTCAAGTGATCTTTCAAACCCATACACATCTCCAAAAGAAGCGGTGGAGTCTGTTTCTCGGATTTGATAAAACCCTTCCACTTGTTGAAAAAGCGGATTGAAGCTCCGAAGTAGCTTGTACACTTAGTACATCACGAGCCATTCGGGATAGAGCGGGAAACATTGTTTCCTTTGCTTTCCAACGCCAACACATCAAAGTTTTCAACTTGTTGTAGGAATATGTGAGATAAAATCGGTTGTGATATATCTTTCATATTCCTTTGTTAAGCTAAACCATCATTTCTTAACCTTAGTTTGTTGGGATTTTCTCTTATCTTTTTTATGCAAAGCAAGTATCGGATTCCTCTAAAGCCCTTGATGATGATGAAGAAGACTCCGTCACACTAGGAGGTGGGTTGCCATATTTTTCAAAATAATATTGCCACAAACTTTTAAAAGAATGGCCAAAGGACTCTTTTGCATCATTAGCATAGTTAGGGTTTGGCGCGAAACAACCCAAATCGGTCACAATGTCGAGTCAATAAGAACCTCCACCCGTTTACATTATAACATGGATTTAATGTGGCGCACAAGTAATTAGCGGTGGCAAAGTTTCAAAATATTTCAAGACTTTTCTTTCATCCCGGAAACCATGCTAGTATAAACACCACCATTAAATTCAAATGTGGCGATTTGTGAAGACATCAAGAATAGTTGCTTCGAGTACCAAATGGCTTGGATAATAAACCCCAGACAATTTTTGTTGCGTTGTAAAAAACTTCAAGTAGTCGGGTTATTTTTCAATAGTATCCCAATTATCTTGACTAAATGGAGCACACCTACCCTCCCCGACAATTTCTCATCATGAAAATATTGCAAGGTCACCTTTTGTCTTAAACCACTTATGAACATAAGATAAGTGGAGTTCCACCGTGTTTCAATATCCCAACAAGGTTGTAACCAATGTTTCCCATGATTTCACATCCGAATGTATGCATTATATGTTTTATTACCCTTTTAAAAACATCGAAACTAACATTCTTTTAAAATCTACTTTCACTTCACTCAAATGCGGATCTTTTAATCCCGGCACACGATGAAGTTAATGATGTGTGCAACACATGCGACTATGAAAAAATTAAGCCATTACAAGGTGGCTCGTATTCAATTTTTAGTCGACCCATTGCATTTGTGTTGTTACTAGCATTATCAGCGTTATTGAAAAAAAATTTACGTCATGTTAAACTTATGAAACACTTTTCTCAACAAATTTTATAAAGCTTCTCGGGGTGAGGCGGGAAAGTTTTCAAATGCTACGACTTCGCTTCATCATTTGCCAACTTTGGGATCAACCTGATGTGCGGTAACACAAAGATGCGAAATGGCAAATTATGAGGAGCGGCCCAAACATCGGTTGTTAAATTAACACAAGCATCCATATTTAAAAAGGTATTTTTTAAATCTTGCTTAGCCGTTTTCCACATTTTCATAGCATGGCGTTTAAGAGTCATCACGACTTACATGATGATGCTAGCGGTTGCATATAATGCAGGGTACACCTCAGTGCGTCCTGCGTGGTCATAGTGGTTGAGCGGCAAACTACGTTGAATCACCAAACCGGCCAATTTTTCCGGGTAAATCATGATCGTATGCAAAAATAGTCCCGTCTCGAGCCATGGGCGATTGGCCGACCAAGCGGCTTAGGAACGATTTGAGTGTCTTGCAATACTTTTGTTTGATGTGAGCCCTCAGCGTCGAGTTGGAACCTAGACAATATACTCAAGCAATATTTGCATTGAGCCTTTTTCTTCTGAGTCCGACATTAGGGGCGTAGTTGAAGTGTTCCCATGGATCTTTTACGCGGTCACACGCGGTAAAACTTTCAAAGCGTCGGCTGCACTTGTTGAACCGGTGTTGGTGGTGGTGTTGTTGGTGTTTGAACTTTCCATTAGTGTTTAGTGAAATACTTTCGGTTTTGATTTTTTGGAGTGTTTTTTGATTGCTTGAAAGTGGTAATTAACCAAATACATAACACATCTATTTATACTAACATTTGTATGGCAAAATCGTAAATATTTAACAACTTTTAATAAAATCCGCCCCGCTCCCTCTTTCAAAATTCAAATTCAAAATTTCAAAATTCAAAAAACCAAAAAATCAGCCCTACCACAAAACGGTTCCAAACCGGTTAGCACCGACAGTTTGGTTATTGGTTAATAAAAACGGTCTCCCAACCCGATGGTTTTCTCAAAACCCAAACGGTTCCAAACCGATTTGGATAAAACGGACGGTTTGGGTCAAAACCGGTTTTGACGGTTAGGTTTCGGTTTCTTTTCGGCTACGGTTCGGTTAACCGGTTTTTTTGTGCACCTCTACCCATCCCAACACATCTTTGGACATACACAGCTCATTGAAGATCTGTTGGTCATCATCAACCGGATCCCTTTGTTTCTCTAACCCGCAAACAAGATGGCCATGGAATTTCTAATGCAAATCGAACTAGAAAGGGTTCGTCTAAAGATCTTGAACAACATCGTCCGAATAAAACACGACCATCAGATCTAGAAACACCATGACCTTCGGATCTAGAAAAACTCCACGTGTCGAAAGAACTCCCATGCAATCGTTGACTTTGTGTTTTCTGTTTGGGGAACATGTTGGGTATTAGATGGTGATGAACATAATGTTACCCCCCATGGGGTGGGGTGAAAACTTTGTGAGAACATAATTGTTACTTTGTGTTTTCTGCAAGATGTTACATGTGAGTATGTGACCAATTGGGCTTTTGTCACCTATTGTGCGAGAAGCTTTACGGGTTCAAGTTTTGCTTAGGACATATGAGATAGTTTGTGGTGTATATTGCGAGATAGGTTGTGGGGTATATAGTTTGTGGTGTATATTGCTGAGATACTTATTTTTTAGTTCTAGAAAAAATAATACTCCGTACCACATGTGAAAGGACCACACTACCCTGTTCACAATGATGGTTTTACAGTTTACTCTTTAAGTATAAAAATAAAATAAAAAATGACAAATAAGCAAAAGTTAATTTCTAATAACTTTAAAACATGAAAACTTTGTTCTAACTAATAGACTTAACACTAAATGAACCGAGGGTGATAAGAAGAACTCATGTGAATAATAGTTGTTTGCAAGGTTGTCAAAATCGCGATCCTGCTCGTAGGATCGCACGATCCTACGATTCTACACACAAAAAACGATCATGATTTTAACAAGATCGTAATCCGAATTAGGATCGTGGCGAGGATCGTAGGATCATGGCAATAGGATCGTAGGATCGGATCGGATCGTATAGGATCGCCTATTTTTTTTATTTTTTATTTTATTTTATTTTTTTTGGTGGTATATTAACTTATTAAGTATAAGCTCATGTCTTAAAGCCCAATGACTAAGAAGTTTTTAAAAAAATTATTATTTTGGTATTGTTGATTAATTTTCTCTTGCAAGATTAATGAGTGTAAAATCATTATGTTTTATTGACTATTTAAAAATAGTTTGGATGTGTCTTTTTGGGTTTATTATGAAAAACGATTTCGTTCTTTGTAAAATGTCAGAAGCTTGTTTTTTAAGTAAACTATCTACATACTTGACCCAATTTGGTTCATATTTTTTTTATGTTACATATAAAAGCATTAATATTCTAATTTAATTTATTTGGTCATCAAGAAAAAAAAATCAGTAATATTATCAGAATATTATAATTTAATTTATTTGGTCATCAAGAAAAAAAATTGTGTTGCCCTCTATTCTAAATTATGTCGTTTCATTTTGGATACAATCCTCTTATTTTTTGCATTAATCTATATATTGTAACAAAAATTTCTGAGAATCACGTAATAATAAATTAACATTATCTTTTTGAATAAACGTTATCACGAAAAACCTATAATAAAAAAATCATTAAAACAAGAAGTAGGCGCATTATATAGTAACTTTGTGCAAGTATGCATTGCAATATATATAATATTCTACTACTACGGTACTTGAACATATAACTTTTTCTTTTATCATCCATTTAGATTAAGTTTATCATATGAAATATTATATAGAAATATAAAACTACAACCCCTATACAAAATATATACATTTTCATAGGATCTTACGATCCCGTATCGATCTACGATTACGATCTTACAAAGCAGCTTGATCCTAGGTAGGATCCCGATCCTGACAACCTTGGTTGTTTGTTTTATAAAATTGTTTGTAACATATTTGTATTAGTGATCATATGGTGCAAAATGATGCAACACGAGAGTAGTAGTTTTCATCTTAATAAAAAATTTAGGTAACGTAGTTGTAAGAATGATTATAAAAATGAACATTAAGGCTGGTCAGCAAGGGAGAGTGAGTCACTCACCTTGCCTTTCATTCACCCGCCACTGCCTTGCCTTCCATTTACACTCACTCGTGACTCACACATATCAAGAAAATTAAGGTGAGTAACTCACCTTATTGATCCACGCAAAAACAATATGTTTTTTGTTCAAAGTGTGTAATATTAAGGTGAGTGGGAGTGAGTGCCTTGTCCACAAAAAAGTGAGTGGAAGAAAGAAGAGGGGGAAAAGCTGACGTGGCGCTGATGTGTAAGGTGAGTGAGGCTTCTCCTTGCCTTCCAGCCTAATGATAAACGCTTCTAAAATAACATTTGAAAATTACTTTTAAAAAAAAAGCAGGTTATTAAACACTCCTTACCAAGCAAGCTTTCAATTTTAAATGTTTCTAAAAGCTTTTAAAAGCTCTTTGCCAAAGGTACCTCTAACTTAAAGGTGTCATTGGTTGAGGGTACTGAGGGGTAAGTAATAACAAAGATAATAATTAATGATGTTTGTTTGGCTCCAATGCAATGACCCATTACTTAATAAATTGGTGGAATAGTTTTCTTCCCCTTTTTCTTTCCTTAGGGTATTTTGGTGCAAGAGGCTGGGGCTGGGGCTTTTATTATAAGCCGAAGTTGAAATTTGTATTTCTTTAAACTTGTTTAGCAAATGGGCTTAAGCTTAAGCTTATTATTACAAAATTACTAAAAAGGACATAATTAAATGAGTTTTTATATATGTTAGATATTTTTATGGGTAAATAAGTAATTTATTGTTCAAAAGCACATGACTAAAGTTTTTAAGCCCCTTTTATGGGCCTAAAGTTTTAAGCCCCTTTTAAGGGCTTATGATTTCATAAGCCCGCATGACAAACTAGATTTATTTTATAAGTCGGCTTATTTTAAAAGCCCAAGCCTCATAAGCCCAAGCCTAACACATCCTTAGTATTCCCTTTATCTTTCCTTTTCCCATTACTTAGTTTGAACAAAACGCACCCTAAGTAATATTTTGTTTTTTAAATGGGTTACAATTTAAAAACCAAGTTGAACCCATTTATTAAATAAGTTAGTCGTATTAACCAAAATCCATCTATTCTTATTACTCGTAGCAATTATCAAAAATTATTATTTAATAAATAGTAATTTATTGTTTATCATCTTTAACTTTCTTTAATCTTCTACTTTTTATTTAAACTCATGTAATTATTATTATTTTTCTTAATTTTAATTACCAAAAGTTTAACTTCTTTCTTTTTTATAACTTTTTGAGCTTTATAGTTTGTAACTTTGTATTATTGGTGTGGTGGTTAAAAGCATATTATTATTATATCCAAAGTCGCGAGTTAAATATATAATTCTTATCTATACTACATATAATAGAAAAACGGTCAAACTTTAAAAAGTAAAAAGTTGAAAGTCAAAGGTGAGAGAAATGTATTGTGTAATTAATACTCCTATTAAAATACCCAATTACTTAAAAGTACAATAATTTATTCACATTATACAACCAATTAAAAGCATATATACCAAATTAAAAACACCCAATTAAAACACCCTTTACTAAAAAGTACAATAAAAATTTCACAACGTACAATTTAAACAAGCTACAAAATAATTTTAAATATAAAATAATTAAACACATTAACTAATGTTAATTTTTAAAACACCCTAAACGAAAAATACATGTTATTATACACATTAAACAAATTAATAAAACACACAAAGCTTCATACAAGCTAACAAGTTGATGGTACATATAGTTTTGAAAATCAAACCGGACCAACAGATTCAACCGAAACCGTTGTAAGCCACCGGTTCGGCTAACCAATAACTGATCATCGAAAGCGAACTAGAGAGGACTCGTTTACAACCGTCTAAGCTGGTGAATCAGGGTCTCATCGAGATCTATTTCTCGGTTAATCGTCCTGAGATACCGCAGCATGGCAGCGGTACCTGCTATACTATATATAAAGGAAAAACTAAAAAGTAAAGTGAAAATTTGAAACTATTAATACATATCGAAACCGGGTTGACCGGGGCGTTTCAAACCCGTAGGTTGACCTGTTTAATTTGACCCAACACGTGGTTTGAATCGGTTCATCGACCCGTTCTCGGCGGGAGCGGTTCAACGGTTGAACCACGGGTCGAACCGGGTTTCAAAACATATGTTTAATCCCAAATCTTCAAACTTTTATTATTTTAGTTTAGAACCCATAAACCTTTTTAACACAATGATAATACATTTATATAAATATATTATTATATATAAGTTTTTCTTCAAAAACGATTATAATGTTTTACAATTAAGAGAAAATATTTGCCCGTTAGTGCACATATAACTTCTCAATAGGCTAAATACGCCCATTTAAAAAAAAAAAATGAGGCTAAATGTGCCAAAATCTTTTACAAAATAGCCAAAATTAGCCATTTTTTTATTTTGAGCTAATCACATTTATGCTAATTTTGGTACTTACGTTCTTCTTAACAACGACATCATTAATCCCATCCTTGTTAGTTTTTCGTGACAAGTAGCGTGTGTTGTCAAGCTTTTATCCATAACTGATGTAATGTTTTCTTTCATTTTCATTAAATGTTTTTATATGTTGTTTGATAGATGTTAAGAATTTTGTCTAGACTTTAGTTGCTCATTATAGTACAACCGTTTGCAATTGCATTTTCATCGGTTAGTTCATTTTAAACGCTACTAAAACAACTACCTTATATCACAATCATTTATTATCGGCACTAGAAAGCTGCCGTGGCGCGAATCTTCGTCTAGTGTTTATAAAGAGAGCTTATACTCATATTGACATGTTAACTCATTTATTTTTGGTGTTGATATTGTCTGAGAAATTATCCCTGATTTTTATAAACAAATTTTTAAGTTGGGTAGGGTATCATTTCTTAAAAAGCCATAAATAGCGGGAAAGGTATGTTAGTAGCACATTAACACGTAAGACAACAAATGGCACTACGTCAATGGCTGATCAAAAACAAAAACAAAAACAAAGACCAAAACCAAAGAAGTTGAGGAGACTCCATTTTGAAAACCGCATTTCTCTTGATTCTTTCCCAACACTCTTTTTCTTTTTATTAAAACCCATTTTTGTCGTACAAAAAGCTTTGTTATTCCTGGTTCTTGACACTACATTTTACTGTTTCTGTAGATCATCTTTTTCAAGGTGAAAAAGTACCCTTTTCATTGTGTGAGAAAACAAACAGAACCCATGTTTTTGTTTTGAATAAAGATTGGTTCTTGCATGTTTTTGTTTTTGCAGGTGATGATGGAAGAAGGTTCTTCAAGGAAGAAGAAGAAAAGGATTACTCAAGGGGAAGAGAATGTGTTTGGGAAGTTGATATTTTCATGGTCTCTTGATGATATTCTTGATGATCACTTTTTTAAAGACAAGGTCTTTTTTTTTCAATCATTTGTTATGTTAGTTAAGGATTGCTTTGGTTTTGTTTTGATGTCGTAGTTGTTTATTTACTTTTAGGTCAAAATGAAATTTTTTGTTTTTTACTGCTTACTTTTAAAAGGGTGTTTGGGATTGCCTTATTTTTTGCTTTATAAGCTGCTTAAACATAAGCTCTTCATGAAATGCTGATTGGATTTGTTTATTATATAACAAAATGCAAAAAGACCAAGAATTAACATTTTTAAACTGAAATCCCAAACACCCTTTGGTCTAGTGGTATGTGAATTGCCCACCAACCTAGATGTTGTGGGTTCAAGCCTTACTGGAGGCATTTGAGAGATACGTAATATAGGTTGTGAAAAAATTGCCGTTTAAAAGAAAAATAAAAATATACACTTCTATTTAGGTGTTTTAGGTTAAGATATGATGGTAAAAAAGTAAATTTTGGTTTTATCTTAAATAACTATTTTGAAACAAGCATGCTATACTTGCTAGATTGAAAAGTGCTTATTTTGCCCAAAATAAAGCAACTAGGTAGAAGCAGTTTGGATGATATAAAACACTTTAAACTAAATGAGCAAAGAATCCAAAAAAAGAAAAAAAGAAGTCAATCCCAAACAACCGCTACCAATTTTAGATATGATAAATAGGCTATTTTAGTAACCAAAAGCGACATAAGGATCGGTTATTAAATTTTCAAAAATCGTACAGACTAATGATGTTGAAGTCAAAATTTGACCTTTTTTTTTACTTGAGGAGTCAACCAATTGTGTTGTATTGCAAACCGGTTAATTCTGTTTTTTTTTTTTTTTAATCCAGATTATTGACACCAAGTATCTTTGATTTTTTGTTAGAAAATCAAGTCTCTTAAGCCTCTCCTTAGTACAAAACTGTCCTAGAATCATAAAAACGTGGTTTCATTGCTTGGTTTTATTTGTGCAGATGTATAAACCGATTGGGTTTAGCCATTGAGATCATCTTTATATTAAATGATTCTTTCTGATGACCTAACGCGTTTTTCTATAGGTGAAGAGCATACCACTTACTTTTGAGTCTAAAGAAGACTATCTTGGCTCTTTTGTTGATCCTCTGAGAGAGCCTGAGCAGAACTGGCTTCCTCTATGGAGGTCATGTATAGAGCTCCATATGCCGAACTGTGTTTTTTGAATGAGGCCAAAGGTGATGTAAAATGTCTTTATGATATAACCGTTGATCCATGGAGAAATAGGTTTAATGAACGTGGCAAAGAACCGTACAAAACATTGCCTGGTGATCTGCTTATATTAGCAGACGGGAAACCTGAATCCGTGGCTGATTTGCAGCGTGTGGGGAGAATTTGGTCTTTTGCATTAGTTGATAAAATCAGTGATGATGATAATGAAGATGATATTAATAGTACTTCAACTAATTTTAAAGTTAAAACTTTTCAAGAAATGGAATTCCAAGACGGGATGTTCATTATTTTCTTAATGAATGTAACAACCCAGAAAAGAATATGGAATTCATTGCATATGAAAGGGAATCTGGATATCATTGAAGAGGTTCTTTACTATGATTCCATGGTAAGAATTTCGCAGCATAACCTTTTATCTTTAACTGGTAATATCATAAACTAATTATTAATTTTGGATATATTTTTACAGGTCAAGGAGGACTGTGATATCTGTAATGTCGTATCGGATGATGTATTTGCTCAAAATTTTGATCCACGTCTTTTGGCTAAGCTGAATGAATCTCAAAGAGATGCAATAGTAACAGCTCTTTGTAAAACTCGCTGTTGTCATAATTCTTCGGTGCAACAGATATGGGGCCCACCAGGAACGGGAAAAACGACAACTGTTAGTTTGTTGCTTCTTATTCTTTTGCAAATGAATCGCAAAACACTTACATGTGCTCCAACAAACGTTGCTGTAGTACAAGTAGCCTCACGTGTGCTGAGGTTAGTAAAAGAATCATTCAAAACCACAACTGCAAGTGGTGATACATTTTATTCTGTCGGAGATGTACTCTTGTATGGCAACAAGGAGCGGCTGAAAGTTGGGTCAGATATTGAAGAAATATATTTGGAAAATCGGGTTAAGAGGCTTACCGAGTGCCTTGGGTCCTTGACTGGTTGGAGGCACTGCATAAGATCCATGATCGATTTACTTGAAGTTTGTGTTTCGCAATATCATGTTTTTGTTGAAAATGAAGTATTAAAACAAAAACAACTTGAAAATGAAAGTGAAGCTAAAACCGAAAAGTTGAAAGTTCAATCATTCATTGAGTTCATGCAGGAACGATTCAGTTCTTGTGCATTGCCACTCAGAAAGTGCATGCTTACATTTATGACTCATATCCCTAGAAGTTTTTTGATGGACTATAATTTCCAGAATATGATATCTCTTTTGGACAATTTAACGTCTTTTGAATCGTTGTTGTTTCAAGATAGTATGGTTTCGGAAGAACTTGAGGGCCTTTTCTCTTCTAAACCGTTGCCATGTGACTTTGTTGAGTCAGGGGATACATCGTCCATCAATTTTATTAGAGCCTCGTTTCTATCTGTTTTAAAATCTTTGGAAATTTCTCTACACCGGCTCGGTCTTCCAAGTGTATTGAACAAATATGCAATAAAGGACTTTTGTTTTCAAAGAGCGTCTCTTATCTTTTGCACAACATCTACTTCTTACAAGTTGCATACTGTCGACATGGAGCCTTTGGATATATTGGTCATAGATGAGGCTGCACAATTGAAAGAGGCAGAGTCCACCATCCCCCTTCAACTTCCTGGAATGAAGCATGCTATTCTTATTGGAGACGGGTGTCAATTACCTGCGATGGTAACCAGCAACGTAAGTATATAGTTCTTTCTTAAATTTGTATTATTTTGTTTTAACTTTTAATCATTTTCTGATCCATGAATGTTTGTGGACAGGTTTGTATTGAATCTGGCTTCGGAAGGAGCTTATTTGACAGATTGAGTTCTTTGGGCCGTCCAAAGAATCTTCTAAATGTTCAATACCGTATGCATCCTTCCATTAGTTTATTTCCAAACTGGAAATTCTATCAGAATCAGATTTTGGATGCAGAAAACGTGATATCTAAAAGTTATGAAAAGCAATATCTTCCAGGGTCAATGTTTGGTTCATATTCATTTATAAATGTTGTTGGTGGGAGAGAAGAGAAGGATGAAGATGGACGCAGCCGAAAGAATATGGTTGAAGTGGCTATCGTGATTAAGATTGTACAAAATCTTTATAGAGGTGTGAATATATATATGTTTGTTTTTTTGTTTTTGTCATTTGCACCTGTTTTTTTGTTGGTGGAAGGTAAGGTCCTTGGTTTTTTCACAAGAGGTCAAGGTTCAAACCTTGCTAGGTATGTATACATTTGGGGGTGGCTAGGGAAGGGTCGGAAATGGTCCCGGAATAAACCTGGTGAGGCAGCGTACTTCTAGGTCAAAAAGTCTCGCCCTCTATGGGTAACATGAACAGTGAAAACCTCATCCATTTACCCATTACTATTTTTATTCCTGGTTCCTTATGCCTGCAATCTTATAGTGTCTGGCTTATACTGTTTTGGTTTGCGAAGTGCACTTGAGTATGGTTCACCAAACATTCTTGTTATAAAGACTAATAAGTTGTTACACTCTAAATTTATATACATCGTATATTATTTCAGAATTTATACACTTGTTTTTCTTAGGTTCTTTTTTGCTCTTCACTTTAGGTTAAAGCTAAGAATCTGTTTATAATGAACTCAAATGAACACATTCGTGACTGTTTGTTCAATGTTTGCCTAAGTTTAATATTTTATTTCACATTTATAGCATGTACACTTCGAAGAAGAAGGCGCTAACCATTGGTGTCGTGTCCCCTTATACTGCTCAAGTTGTTTCTATTCAAGAAAAACTTGCAAACAAGTATGAGAAACTTGATGGCTTTTCAGTAAAGGTGAAATCCATTGATGGGTTTCAGGGTGGTGAAGAAGATATTATTATCTTATCGACTGTAAGATCTAATAGCCATGGGTCAGTTGGCTTTATATCTAGTCCTCAAAGGACCAATGTTGCCTTAACGAGAGCAAGGTATGTAGTCCTAAGGCTGTTTCAACAACTGATCTTTATAGATACCTTATTTTTTCTTTCCAAAAAGTTTGATGTTGTCTTTCTTTTTTTTTAGACATTGTCTTTGGACACTGGGCAATGAAAGAACACTCACTAATAGTGAGTCCGTTTGGAGAGAGTTGGTACATGATGCAAGGAATCGTAACTGTTTGTTTGATGCTGCTGATGATGAATGCTTAAGGTCAACGATAATAGCTACAAAGAAAGAGCTAGAAGAACTTGATGATCTGGTTAATGGGAATAGCATACTTTTTAAGCATGCAAAATGGAAGGTATTGTCCCTCAATGATTTATTTACCCAAATAACATATTTTGTAGTTTCTTAAATATTCATTTGATTTCCAATAACATATCAGGTTTCTTTTTAGTGATGACTTCAAAAGATCGTTTGGAAACTGACAGAGCTCTAGCTTAGAAGCTCTTTCTTGAAAGTTTGAATCTGCTTGCTTGCTGGAGGCCTAAGAACAGGAGTGTGGACTTATTGTGTCTTCACAAATAATCAAACAATTTAAGGTGAAGGTTACTTTCTTGAATTGATTCAATATCATCAAGGAAGGCAAATACATGCAAGTTATGAAAGTTTGGGACATTTTAACATTGGAGGAGATTCCAAAATTGACAAAACGACTTGAGAGCATATTTGCTGCATACACAGATGACTATATCAATCGTTGCACAGCAAAATATCATGAGGGGTATGTTCCTTATTTGTCTACCAAGGGTGTGTTTGGATATGCTTATCGAAATTGATAATTTAGTCTTTTTTCAGAATTAGATAATTTGCTCTTGTAGTACAAGACTGGATGCAGAAAATAATATTTGAATTGTGCTTCTCTGTATGTGAAGTTGATTAGATGTTTTGTTGAGTTATTAATAGATGAAATAACTAGTTAAAACATACATTTTGTGTGAAAATTAGAGATCTTTTGTGAAATTAGTCAATTTACAGTAAAAGTCATAAATAAAAGGGGTAAATGGGTAACCTTTATCTCTAAAAATAAGTATTGTTGTAGTCGGTTTGAAGCTTAAATATTCTTAATATTGATATTTGTATGAATGCTTTTCAGGAATTTTGAAGTTCCTAGGTGTTGGCCACCATCCCAAGAAGTTATACAATTTCGTTATTTAGATAAAAATGAAGGTGATAGCGAAATGAATGTGAATCCTGGTGATGGTAGAATTTATGTCGAAAACTCAAAAGTGAGCGAAAGTTTATTGCTTATGAAGTTCTATTCATTGTCACGTGGGGTTGTGAGTCATTTGCTCTCTGGAAAAGAGCTTGATCTACCGATGCAAGTCACTGATGAACAGATGGAAATTATTTTATTTCCAAATAGCTCATTCATAATTGGGCGATCGGGTACTGGGAAAACAACTATTTTGACCATGAAGCTGTTCCAAAACGAACAGTTATTT
This sequence comes from Chrysanthemum makinoi, assembly GCA_910596185.1. Taxonomy (NCBI): domain Eukaryota; kingdom Viridiplantae; phylum Streptophyta; class Magnoliopsida; order Asterales; family Asteraceae; genus Chrysanthemum; species Chrysanthemum makinoi. The sequence continues at coordinate 21,620,699 of OU343224.1, read as the reverse complement.
TATAACGCTTCTGAAGGGATGTATGAACCAGAAAGCAGTCAAGTTAGGGAAGTTGAGGCTGATGATGTTCCTGAAAATAGAAACCTGAGTGTTCTTCGCCAGCTTTTTGTGACAGTCAGTCCAAGACTGTGTCATGCTGTGAAGCAACATGTTTCACACCTAACCAGGTGTGCAATCACTTGATTGTTTTTCTTATGTTTGTTACATTGATTATATTTATTAACAAGGTATTTTTATATATTGACAGTATTTCGTGTAATGGAAGTTCATCAATAGAGATCAATCTGGATGATGTTGATGTTACATCAGAATTCAGTGATGTCCCAGATACATTTTCTGAAGTTCCGATTAAAACTTACCCTCTTGTTATAACGTTTCATAAATTTCTAATGATGCTGGATAGCACATTGGGAAATTCGTTCTTTGGAAGATTTCGTGAAGCAAGAGAAGGTTCTCATGGTATCAATATGAGTATAAGTTCTGTTGCTTTGAAAACTTTCATAAGGTTAAGGGAGGTTACGTTTGATAGGTTTTGTTTGGTTTACTGGCCTCACTTCAACTCAAATCTCACAAAGAAACTTGATCCCTCAAGGGTTTTTACCGAAATTATATCTCATATAAAAGGAGGGATTCAAGCAGGGGAATGTAGTGAGGGAAAATTAAGCTATGAGGATTACTGTTTACTGGCCGAAAGTCGTTCATCCACTTTAACCAGAGTGAAAAGAGAGAAGGTTTACACCCTCTTTCAAGCCTATGAAAAAATGAAAGTTGAACGTGGAGAGTTCGATTTGGGTGATTTTGTGAATGACATTCACCGTCGGCTTAAAAATGGGAATTATAAAGGTGATCAAATGGACTATGTGTATATTGATGAAGTCCAAGATCTTAGTATGAGGCAGATTTCCCTTTTCAAATATATTTGCCAAAATGTAGTCGAAGGCTTCATTTTTGCTGGCGACACTGCACAGACAATTGCAAGAGGGATTGATTTTAGGTTTCAAGATATACGCTCTTTGTTCTATAAAGAGTTCTTAAGCACCAGAACATCTGGAAAACAAGAAAAAGGTCTTGTATCTGAGATTTTTCAGTTGAAACAAAACTTCAGAACACATGCTGGTGTGCTTGATTTAGCTCAGAGTGTCATTGAGATTCTCTATAGTTACTTTGTTCACTCAATGGATATTTTGGAGCCTGAAACTAGTCTTATATCCGGGGAAGCTCCAGTTTTGCTCGAGTCTGGCAACGATGAAAACGCCATTGTGACAATCTTTGGCGACACAGGAACTAGTGGAGAAATTGCGACTTTGGGGCTGAACAGGTGATATTGGTTCGTGATGATTGTGCAAAAGCTGAAATCTTTGAATATGTTGGTAAAAATGCACTTGTTCTGACTATAGTGGAGTGCAAGGGTCTTGAGTTTCAGGTCAGTTTCCTTAATGATTATATGAAAACTTTTATCGTTTTAGTGAATTTAAGTTGCTTCTGTTTCTTATTGTTTGATTGCCATACTTTATAGGATGTCTTGCTATACAACTTTTTTGGGACATCTCCACTGAAAGACCAGTGGAGAGTTATATATGGATACATGAAGGACCGTGATTGGCTCGATGAAAAACATCCTCAGTCATTCCCGCCATTCAAGGAGGCAAAACATAGTGTTTTGTGCTCTGAATTGAAACAATTGTATGTGGCAATAACTCGAACAAGGCAAAGACTATGGATTTGTGAGAACAAAGAGGAGCTTTCTAAACCAATATTTGACTACTGGAAAAGGAGGGGACTAGTTCAGGTTAGGAAACTAGATGATTCAGTAGCACAAGCTATGCGAGTAGCTAGCAGCCCTCAGGAGTGGCGGGAGTGCGGAAAAAAAGTAAAATTTTGATATATTACTGCAAATTTTTTTTCTTTAAATTTTAGGTTTTTACTGATTTTCTGCTGTATTATCTTATTTGACACACTTTCATGATCTTTATATCCTTTTCAGCTTTTTTACGAGAATAATTTTGTGATGGCTACTATGTGTTTTGAGAGAGCTGGAGATACAATGTGGGAGAAACTAGCAAAGGCTTATGGTCTGAGAGCATCTGCTGAGCAAATGCGGGGAACAAAACATGAAGCTTTTCAGAATAATGTCCGGGAAGCAGCAGGGATCTTTGAGTCTATTGGGAAACTAGAGCCTGCTGCTTCATGTTACTGTGATTTGGCGGAGTATGAAAGAGCTGGTAATTTTTTAAATACATAATTTCCCATCTAAAGAATAAGTGCCAGCTCTGGTTTATACAGGAGCTAGTTGTAAATAAGATAATCATATTGTTCCGATTTCTGTTATGGGCAACCAGTGATTGGTCATAAAAAAAAACCATGTGGCAATGACCTTTTTATTTTGTTTGTGACCATGTTGATAATTTTGTTTTTTACAAGGCACCTAAAAGGTGTTTCCATAGGTAGTTACTCTCTCAAATGTTTTGTCCACTTTTCTTAAGGGATGGTTATAAACTATAGTTTTAGGATGGACGGTCAGTAATGTTTTTAGTCCTCCTTTAAAGTAAAGTAACTCCCAATATCATCTTTCACGGTGTATGGGGGAAAGACATAGACAACCATACCCCTACCAAAGGTAGAGAGACTGCTTCCGGTTCAACCGAAGGTAGAAAAGGACAGCAAAGGTGTTAACCACTTGATCCAACCTTGCTCTTTTATTAAACTTACTCCTTTTGCTTAAGCTTATTTAGCTGTGCTTATATTTCATAATGAAGTTGAAGTAAATAAATTAAAATACTAATGAAACATGGTTGCTTGCTATCAATTGTTATTTTCCCTCAAATATAAGATAAATAAAGTCAAATAAGTTCCAAAGTTAGTTTAAACAACCATTATGTGATATAAATTAATTAAAATACTTATGAAATATGGTTGCTATCAAGTGTTATTTTCCATCAAGTATAAGATAAATAAAGTCAAATAAGTTCCAAAGTTAATTTAAACAACCATTACGTGATATGTGATATGTGATATAGTACTACTCAATGCCTACGAGTCCCATGTCAAACATGGAAGATAAATCAAGCTAACTCACAAACATGTATTGCGGGGAAGTGATTAAATGAAAATACAAATATCTTTGAAAAGTGTAAAAGAACTTAAAAAATAAAAACTTTTCTAAGCACAAGATAGGTTGCGCATATAAAAATTGTGAAAGAATTTTCTAAATTTTGATCTTTTATAATGGTTTTTTATACACATAAACAAAAACTTTAATGCACAAAAAAGTAAATTTGATGCATAAAATTTTAAACTTTTATATGTTATGTACAATGAAATTTTTATACATATACAAAAAAAAGTTGGATGCAAAAATAATACAAAATATCGATTTACAAAATTTTAATGCATAAACGTTTTTGTCACAAATTTTTTCATCAAAACTACATTTTTTTGAAAAACTTTCTTGACAACTTTTTTGTCCACCAAAGTCTCTTATTTTGTGTAATTTTTTGAGAATTTTTTTAACAACATTATGTTTTTCATCAATATAAGTGTCTTTTTGTTTTGACCATACATTCTACCATGTACTAAGTAAAAGTATAGTGGTAAAACCTTTGTATGATTTATAACCATAGTTTGGAACATAGAAATTGGATGGTTTTCAGAATTCTCATTTTCTTTTTCTTTTTTTCCCCTTTTAAAATTTAATATAATCAATGATATACTATAATGGAAAGTTCTTGCTACTAGAAAAGTATAACATTTAAAAATTTTAAAGAACTTTTTCTGGTAGCACTGATCTTCAACTTTTGATCGATGAATTTACAAGGTTTGAATCCATTCTCACACAAACTTAAACTAGATAAAGCTCTTTTTCTTTTAAAGTTTGGTGTGGCTACTTTATGATTGTTTACACCTGACAAAAAATGAATTTGAGACCTATTACATTTAGGTTATGACAAATGCAAGACTTTTGACACTAAACGACTATGTAAGCGGTTAAATTACTTTAGGTTAACTTATAGTTTTGATTTATAAAAATAGAAACTAAAAGAACTATTTTTGCTGTAACGCGAGCCTATGACTGTGTTAGAACTGATAAAACTTCGTCATGGAGTTACAAGCCTCCACTAGTCCAAATGCTTACATGGATTTAAAAAAGCTGTTGGTACAAATAATTGTCGGGGTTGCCTAACCAAGCACCCCATTAATTACTTCCCATACATCCCATAGGGTGGGGCCCCGTACGGTCCAATGTCCATTTTTTTTTATTTAATTGTGTAGAGTTAATTGGTGTTGTATTGTTTAAATTGTGTAGTGTTTTTATATGTATAGTGTATTTATTTATGTAGTGTTTTTATATGTAAAGTATATTTATTTGTGTAGTTTTTTACGTTATGTTTTTTTAATTGTGTATTTGTTTCCATTTAATTAAACAATAACAATAAAACATTAAACATTAAAACATTAAACAAGTACAACAACAAATGCTACTACTATTACAACGAAATCTACTCCACATGAAGATTATTAATGTCATTTATAAGGTCATAGAGTATTCCACTCGACTGACATGCGTGATCAACGGGATTTCTTTCCAATTTCAGTGATGCCTCTAACGTCTTTATTCTTGCCTTCAACAAATTGTTTTGAGACAATAGCATGTTGATCGTGTTATCTTTAGTTTCGCAGTTTGAGCATTGCGTTGAAGAAGAGCCTTGACTAAAGTTATTTTGTTGAAATACATCATTCCACATAAAGTATCGACACCTATAGTCTTCAGTCCCCGGCTGTTACATGGTGAAACAATTATAAGAAATGTATTTTTAACAAACAAGTTATTGATATATTTACGTAAATAAGCAAATGTATAATTATTTACCTTTGATAAAGGACATGCATAATACTTCTGACCACAAATTTTGGGCTTTTGGGATGTTCTTTCAATTATAAGTCCCCGTTGACAACGACACAAGAAAGGATTTTCTTGTTGCATCTGGCCAAAAGAATTTGTATAATTATTTACAACATAAATCAGTAATATCATGGTTCACAAAATTAGAAGCTTCGAATACATAAATAACCAATCTTGTTATAGATTAATAGTTGATACATGGTTCACAAAATCACAATATAACTAGAAACTAAGATCAATCACGCCAGAGGCGTAGTCGCTCCAATGATGCTGCCATCTGTCCCACACGAAACTCTAACTCTGAAATGCGTCTCCTCAATCTGGCAATCTCGCTTCGCATCGTCAAAGCGAGACAGCTGTAACAAAAGATGAGGAAGAACCGGAGGACGGTGTATAAAATTCTCCTCATTTGCAGCTGGAGATATAGCTGGAGAGGGAGGCACATAAGATGGAGAAGAAGGCACATAATCTGGACTCTCAACACGAGCGATTGTTGCTGACACACTGAATGTCCCTCCACTGAATGTCATCCGATTCCTGTAACAAAAGATGAGGAAGAACCGGAGCAGGAGCAAAAATCTGTAACAAAAGATGAGGAGTCGTTTACTATAAATCAGTAATCCGTAATTGTCTATACATGTTTTGTCGTTTACAATATAAATCAGTAATCGTCTATATATGTTATGTCGTTTACAATACAAATTAGTAATCGTTTTCTATAAATCAGTAATCGCTTGCAACATATGTCTATACTATGTCCTTCTAAACATGCTTTGTCGTTCAGCAAACAGAGTTTCCCATCCCGCGGCCACGTTATGTCTGAACGCTCCATGTGGGTGAGTATACGGGTGGTGAGTTTTCATCCGAACGCATGAACGTAGTGAGCAGCATGGTCTTCCCCCACACGAAGAATCACAACGGGGGACAATAGTTGTGTTGTCTTTGGACCAGACCTAAGCGGAAGACACGTAGTAGATGCTTAATTTGATATGCATACAATTGGACGGTTAAGAGCTGTAGCAATAGCCGCTCCCGTGTCTGGCATAATCATCCAATAATTGTGGGGTGCATATCCTGATTCAAACCAATTCAGCGAGTTCGAAATCTGTGTAAACCAAGTCCCCCACATTTCCATGTATAGTTCCCGGTGATTGTCTACCTCTTCCCTGACAAGAGTTCGAAGTCAGGGCCATATCCGTTCGGGATGACCAAGACCTACGCCAAGAGCTCGATAGGCACAATTTCCATCACCTTCCACGTTAACAATCCCTAGGATCCACCGTCGGAAAAGAGGTGGAATTCGAGCCATAAAATATTCGCTATCGTCATCTGGAATGTACAACTCGTGTCTTAAATCGCCCTCGCTAGGTTCTTCGTTCAAGTCTGGGACGTTAGAAGGCTCTCCCACGTATGAACTATGTCTCGCAGTTTCTTCATTTAAGTCTCAGACTTTTTTAGGTTTTGTATAGCTTCTGCGGTGCCCTGTGGTTGGTTCTTTGTTCAAATCTGGGATATTTTTAGCCTTGGACTTTTGTCGCTGCTTCGGGCGTCCAGTACTTTCTTTAACAGCAGGTTCACGGGTTGACACAGATTCATGAATATACGTGTCTTTTTGTTTTGACCATACATTCTACTATGTACTAAGTAAAAGTATAGTGGTAGAACTTTTGTATGGTTTATAAGTTATAACCATAGTTTGGAACATAGAAATTGGATGGTTTTCAGAATTCTCATTTTCTTTTTCTTTTTTTCCCCTTTTAAAATTTAATATAATCAATGATATACTCTAATGGAAAGTTCTCGCTACTAGAAAAGTATAACATTATAAAATTTAAAGAACTTTTTCTGATACAATGATCTTAACTTTTAATCGACGAATTTACAAGATTTGAATCTATCATCACACAAATTTAAACTAGATAAAGCTCTTTTTTCTTAAGTTTGGTGTGGCTACTTTATGATTGTTTACATCTGACAAAAAGTGAATTTGAGACCTATCAGATTTAGGTTATGACAAATGCAAGACTTTTGACACTAAACGACTACGTAAATGGTTAAATTACTTTAGGTTAACTTATAGTTTTGAGTTATAAAAATAGAAACTAAAATAAGTATAACAGGAGCCTATGAGTATAGTATATCTTGTCCTGTTAGAATGATAAAACTTTGTCATGGAGTTATAAGCCTCCACTAGTCCAAATGCTTACATGGATTTAAAAAAGCTGTCGGTACAAATAATAGTCCAATGACTCCAATCCATGACGTTGTGCTCAAAAGTTAAAAGTTGCAGGGGCCTATCGATAAAGACCACAATAATGCTTTTAAATTTTTAACTTTTCAGTTTTCACTGTCATAAAGTTCCTATATTTCCATATAGTACGTTATAGTTTCAATTTTTTTTATACATCTTTCAATATGATTGAAATTATGTCTTTTAATTTTTACTGATACAAGTTACTAATTACAACAATATATAGTTTTGATTTTCATTTTAGTTCATAACCACATGATTATTAATATTTAAGGAAATATTTGTGTAAAACATAAAGCAATATTTATATTTAGGCCAGAAAAGTGTTACCAAAATAAAGATAACACAAACCAAACAAAAACATGTATATACGTGTGATTGCATTGAGTTGTCAATTCTCATTTCCCATATTGGAAATTTTTTAACTTATCTTTTATTTTAATTAGTAAAAAGTATTGAGAGAGGGTTTTATTATGTGAAAATAACATATTTTATAAAGCAAATTACTAAAATGAACCATTTACATATCTATTTTACCGATGTAAACCTTTTTTATAATTTTTTACTGAAATGAACTAAACATGTCACTGTCTCATTTTAATATTTGTATGAACTAAACATGTCAATATTAAGTGGCCCATACTCCATTTTACGGTATAATTTATTTATCTTGAAAACCATGATCATGACTTGGATGAATATGCATGTGTTAAATCATTGTCATGAAAATAATAATTTTATGACTGTAATCGGTAATAAGAAATTTTCTGATTATATTTTACTAAATCTAAACTATTGTCTAAATAACAACTTATAGTTTATGCATTAAATGTTATAACTTTTATATGAAAATAGTAATTTTAAGATTGGAAATAGTAATCTCCTAATATATTTTTCATTTACAAATTGTATCGCTCATATCATCGCCCATCATTTATTCACTCGCCCAGTTTTTCACTCGCTTCATTCCTCGCCTTAAAATAATTTTCTCGCCCAAACAATTTTTCAATCGCCTGATTGATAGCCTATTTCCTTGCCCCAAATTAATTTTTCACCTAGACAAAATGGCTTTGCATTTTTCACTCGCCTATTACTTCGCCTAGACAATTTTTCACTCGCCTAGATTCATCGCCCCATTCCTCGCCCAAACAATTTTTCATCGCCCTGATTCATCGCCTAGACGAAATGACCTAGCCTATGATATTTTTGGTTCATTTCTAATTAATTGTCTCGCCTACAAAATCGCCTAATACACATGTAGGGTTGAAACTTTTTGTTTCAATGAACCTGACGGACGAGAACTAAATGTTCATTTTCGTAAAAAACTTATGCGAAGATTTGTTTCGTAAATAGGTATCAATTGTAGTCCGTTTAAGAAATTTCCTCTATTTTATATGCAATTGTTTTAGTAGCTTTAAAAATCGATTTTAGTTCTTTGTCCTTTTGAATGATTAATTGAAGTTAATAATAATAATAAATATAAACATTGTGCATGATTAATCATGAAGACGCAACCTCTAAAAACTTATAAACGGAACTATTTTGAACCAACTAGCTACTTTAGGAGTATGTCGATAAACTAATCTTGAGCAACAGTTAATTTCGCCAAAAATATCCTAAAAATATGTTAAAGCTAGTTACTTTCTTTTTCCTTTGCATACGTACCTCACCCAACTAGTTTTTCTTCTCACAGAAATGAAATATCTGAGAGAGTAAAAATGTGCATGTTTGTTATCCTTCGAAAAAAAAAGTCTATATAAACACCTACATATTTGCTATTATCCATCTACCATAATTTCTCTCCTTCTATATATATCTCTCACACTTAAACAAACACAAGTGAAGATGAGGCCTTCAACGAAGATGTTTGCAACACTTTTGCTTGTTGTCATGTGTCTCTTGGCCAATGGTATTAATATATCTCATTTCTCCTAGTTGCACACATGTTTAATTACTACTATACCTTTCATTTTGTTGTAGAAAAAAAGTATTCAAAACATCTTGTTTCACTCATGTTATTTAGACAAAATAACATGACTATCCTCAAAACTATTGTATCAAACTTACTACGTATAAGTTTATTTTGTGTTACTTTGTACATACAGAAATGGGTGGTCCGATGGTAGTCGAGGGGAGAACATGCGAGTCAAAAAGCCACAAGTTCAAGGGGACATGTTTGAGTGACACAAACTGTGGAAACGTGTGTAGTAATGAAGGGTTTCATGGTGGAAAGTGTCGTGGTTTTCGTCGACGCTGCTTTTGCACCAAACATTGCTAGATCCATCTATCTAGCTAGCTACTTCATGTGTGTCCCTTAACTTGAATGTTTAGTTTGAGTTGTTTTTAGTTTATTGTACGTGTGTGCTATGTTTAATGTTGCATGAATAAGTTTGCTTGGTTGATAAAACGGCAATATGTACCGTCTGTTGGGGTCTTTGTATCCATGTAATGTGATTTCTCAATCACCTGTTCTTTAGTTTAATATATATCTTTTCCCTATATTATTACTTGTAATAACGGATTACAATAAGATGGCAGGCAAACGGGCAACAAGCTGTGCCGCAACCCCCTTTTGAATAGCAAAACCAATTCTACTAAAAATGAAATTTTGTGACTTAGGGGTCGCAAAATTACTTTGTACAACCCGTTGAACCCTAGTCAAAAACTCCACAGCCGGCTAGGAACCCAAATGTATCAAAAGCAAAAAGGGTAAATACGTGTTGATTCTCTAAACAAGCTTTCTCGTGTTTAGCAACTTTGCTCGATTCGGCTTTCAACGCCGCTTGTCCATAACAAACCCATTGTCCCTTAGCCCAACAAGAGGGCACTCCGGTAAGATCCACAAGCATGTTTCCCCCGGCCCAAATCAAACCAAGTATATCAGACGGCGTAAAGTAGACCTCCTTCAAGCGGATCTGTCGGAAAGTTCACGGGGCCTCTTTTTTAGAAGAAATTCCTGTTCGTTTAAGAACATCATACAGAACATCCCTAACCAAATCATGCCTGTATTTGAAACCCGGTAACTCCTTCCCTATATGCGTATGTATGTGTGTATAAGATGGCACATCAATTTTTTTTCTCCTGCAACCTACAGATAGCCTAAGCACAATAAGTCGACCTACACTAGAAAAAAACATATCATACAAAAATACATTTTAATTATTAAAACACACACACAAACAACCACACAACCTGGGTAGTCTGAACGACCCTCATACCAAAAGCCATAACCGACAACTTTCGACGATCTTGAAGCTACAACAAAGATGACCTTCAACAACATTTACAACCCAGTCGGTTGTCACCCTTCGCCTAGCCTAAGGTTATACGGTTAACTTATCAATGCTTCATATATGATATATGATATATCCATGGCTAATTTGCACCGAGAGGTGATTTGTACACTGTTAGAATCACTCCTAAACTAGATTACAAGTGTTAGTAATTAATATGTGATAGTTAGCTTAATTAAGACTTTTATGTTAGTAATCAAGGCTAGGCTCATGTAGAAAGCCCATGAGCCTATGCCAAGCCCAATAAGGAAATGATGGGAACTTGGTGTGTTGCCCTAGTTCCCTCCTATAAATACCTCATGTAAACCATCCTTAGATGGTTGGTTGTTCATTTTATCTCAATACTCACGCATATCCTTTCTTATATTCCTACGCGTATTGTGCTAGCTTGTTCAACCGATCTATCTCTTATCTATACTTCTTATATTGATGCTTGTGTTACATAAATGGTGGCCTAACAGTGGTATCAATCGCCAAATAGTTGGGTGAAATTTATTTTGTTTTTGAAGACTACGCGTAAGTTTCAGTATCAAAACTTCATACGCTTCAAAACTCAAACTTTTCCACGTTACAATCAAAGATTCTTGTACTTTAAAGGTTATTTGGTGTTAAAGTTTACGTTTTTGGCAAAAAGTTTGTAACTTTACGTGTATTTCATTGTTTTTAAGCTTGGTTTTATTCGTGTGGCTACTTCTACGCGTAAGGTGAATAAGAGTTTGGGATCATCAAGTTTCACACTTTTGTGTTATTTTGGTGATATTGAAGCTGTTTCATCATAAAAATCTGGTTTAGAAACACTTTTGGAGAAATCACAGTTTGGCAAAACCTACGCATAACAAAACCAGTTGTTAGCGTAAGTTATCCTTGGTTTGATCTTCATTTTCTTGGTTTTACTCAGTGTTTTCTTGCTTGGATAAGCCTGAAAATACTTCGACTTTGGATATCCTCTTCACTGGAATAAGTGTAAAGGATTTTTGGGCAAAACCCTAGTTTTTACGCCCTAAGCAATAACTTACGCGTAGAATCCTTTACGCATAAGCATTTACTTACGCCTAAGCCTTGTCTTACGCGCAAGCAAATCTTACGCCTAAGCACTCTACTACTAAGCTTTTGTTTTACGCATAAGCTAAGGTTCCTTAACCCTAAGCGTAAGCTAATCATACGCGTAAGACTACTTCTTACGCGTAAGTTGGTAATTTTACGCCTAAGGTTTTCTTTGCCTAAGCTTGATTTCTACGCTTAAGGATTCTCCATCAACAACGTGTAACACCCCCAAAAATGGTTTGCAGCAGAAGGAAAAGTTTTTGGGATGCTACTCAATTGGATCATAACACAAAGTGAAAAATAAAGATTTTTCTTAAAAGATTTCATTTATTGAAGTAAAATAGAGTTTACAAAGGTTGATTTGTTGCGGAAGAATGGCCCATTAATAAAATGTGGTCCCAATTCGTATATCAGAGTCATCTATGACCATGCCATGCCAATGCCGCCAAAGTTAGCTATCACCTTGTCATCCTGAAAATACATGCTAAAAAGTCAACACAATGGTTGAGTGAATTCATAGGTTTAGTAATAAAGTCACAACATTTTCAAGTTTAAAAGAAGCCATGCTACTACGTTGTTATACGCCCATAAAAGCAAGTTGATATTATTGCACTAAGCTCATGAAACCAATACTAACTGCATACACCTAATTACTGGTGTAAGTAAATAAAATTGCCCCCAAGATGTAATAGCCAATTACATAGAGATACCAAATATAGTGCACCCCGGTTATTTCCGATAACGAGTCGGGTCATCAATTCCCATAGTACTATCCACGATATTTGCGTTCACTCGCAAGTGATTAATGGTTCATGATGAAGGGGACTTTTGGTGGCAACTTAGAAGTCATAATATCAAGAGACAACAGTTTTCAAGCAATTATGATCATAAAAGCAGTAGTAGCATGTATTCTCCCCCAAGGAGTTTATAAAATAGTTAAAAGAGTAAAAGTGAGGCTATGAACTCACCTTAGCGATACGGTAGAAAATGCACAACAATAGCAAGTACAATATGACAACGGCTTCAACACGAAACCTAGATATAATATGGCAAGTCTTAGATAATATATTCCGTTTACGACCCTAACTGGTAATGTTTGAAAAATGATTTGCTATGAGACACTCGTATCGTTTTAACTTGTGTGGTAATGCTTAAAGTTCAAACATAAATGTTTTCAAATACTTTCTCATGTGTTTGTGTTACGTAACTTATGTGGTCTTTATTGACGTACATAAAATGTATTTGTGAAAATATTTCTTAAGTTTTGGCTCTTGGAATAGATGTGGGAAAATGTATACGAAACTTTCGTATAAGAGTTGAATCAATATTGGCTCAAGTGTTATTGAAGAATAAATAAATGCAAGTCGAATTGTATTTATCAAGTCCGTTTGGTTTCGAGGTGTGAAAGTATAAATTTACCGAAGTCGTGGTTAAATAATATATTTGGACATATATAGTATTTAAAGTTTACGTCAATGAGGTCGTCAACTAAAGATATGTGTTAAATATATTTACTCAAACGAAAAAGTGGTAAAATGTATAAGTTTATCGAACTTATAAAAGTTTTGGAAAAATGTCAAAGTGTTCAACCTTGAGGGGTTGAAGTTATAAAGATTCTTATATGTTTCAAAATCTTATAGAAGTTTTTAAGAAAATGCTTAAATCTTTTCAAGTTGAGGGTTTAAAAGTGTAAAATCTTATATAACTTACTAACTTTTATAATTCTTAAGAAAACTATTGTTTGATTCAAAGTTGAGGGGCTGAAGTGTAAAACTGCATAACTTTTATACTTATTCAGTTGTGAGTTTAGGTGGAAAGCTGAGGGACTTAATCTGTCAAAATGTGAAAGTTAAAAAAATAAGAAAGAAGAGTAAAATCTGCCATCGACCAGGTTTGAACCTAGGTCAGTTGGATGGGAAGGGAGTGACATACCCAGTGAGCCAAAGGCTCTCATGTGTCATATTTTTCAACCCCACGATATAACGGAGTTCCTACTGAACGAAAATTGTACAAAACCTTCACAGTTTGCTGTGCAAGTGAGAGTTTTGTGTGATTGCAAATAAATACGTAACACTGAGAATATAAGCATGTTAGTCGAATAATCTCAAATCAAAGAGCCAAAATCTTAAGTTTAGTATTATGGTTTCTCATGCGAACCTTGGTTCACAGTTTACCTCTTCGAAATTGAATGTTAGTTTTGAAACCAAAACACTAACAAGTTTTCATGTAATGTTTCCAAAGTGTCAAGTAACCATATCTCGCCACACTAGTTTCAAACAATACAAGTAACATCTCGAAAGCATATTACGTATAGTTTTCTTTATAAATCAAGTCGTGTTTAAAGGTCGCCGAGTAATATTTTAAACGTGTCATATATATTTTGTTACGTATAAAAAGGAGAGGAATACTCACGACACCAAGAATGGTGGTGGAGAACACGTATGGACAGGGATGAGAACCAAAGAAACCCGATATGCTTTCCAAAGTGAACCCGATTGCTTCCAAAACTCAAACCCGTAATGAACTAAACCCGTAACTATACAACTCCCACGTAACATTTTTAGCCATTGTTTTCGTTCACCAAATCTTCCTTTCTATCCTCTTTGGATTGACGGTAGTGTAAGGATGAGGTAAGCGTTTTTTTATTTGAGTTTTGAGTGCGTTAGCAAGTGGAAAATGTGTGAGCTTCGTTTACTTGTGATTCGGTTATATAGTGAGAAAACAAGAGTGAGTTGTTGACTAGTTTTCTTAATCCTTTTACGCATGATACAAAAATAGATGAAGTGCTGGGGTTGCTTGATTTAGACAATTCATTGAATGTTGTATCATGGCTTTTCAGCTAGAAACAAGGAAACAAGAAAGCTCACATGGGTTGGATATAGTCTTTGTGTTTGTCTTTTATCGTTGATAGGTCTAACACACAAGAATGGAGAAAGTCAACTGTCCATGCTAGCATGTGGGTGCTCATTGTGTCGAACAGCTATAAAGAATGGAGAAAGTCAACTGTCCATGCTAGCATGTGGGTGCTCATTGTGTCGAACAACTATAAAGAAATAAGAGGAGCAAGTTTTGACTTTGAATCTTAAAGTGAAAAGCAATTGTTCGTCTATTTTTGGCTAATTTCAAATGTGTCATTTTCCTTTTGTAAATTGTGAAAGAAAGAAATGTTTGTTTGCCTGTTGGTTCGAACCAGATTATCAAGAGTCAAAGAAAGGAACATTTGATTATGTTTTATAATGGAAGAAAAAGGTGCTTGTCTATTTTGGGTTAATGTACAAACAAGTCATTTTCATTTGGCAAACATGAGAGTTGATAATCGAGTTTGGGTGGCAAACATGTAAACAAAAGAGAGGGAATTAATTTTCACTCTTCATTGTGTACCTCGTGTCTCGTTTGAGCTTAAATGTAGTCGTGGTATTCCGGTTTGGTGTTTGTGAGCAAAAATGCGTAAAATACATTTTTGGTGAATGTTTTTATAAAAATAACATTATTGACTTAGAAAAATATTTATTTGACCGTAACCATAACTAGTGCGATCGGTGATGCCAGCTGGCTCGTTTTTCAGGAAGTGCGAGATAATTTCTCATTTTTGAGTTTTAATTATTAGTAATGTCAGAAATTAATTAATTTGCATCATTCGTTTATCAATGTTACCCGTGGTTGCATAAGAAAAAAAAAAGAATTCAGGCGTGAAAATGGGTAAGGTTGTTTAATTAAATTAAGATAAACGATTATTTCGTTTTTACATGAGACTAGTGACTTGGAAATTTACGGGCGGTTACACAACGTTTCACTCGACTACAAAGATCCATTTTACAACACAAGTTTCAAGATGTCTCAACCACCATACTCTAACTACTTCCCTCATGTGTATCCTCAACAACAACAACAACAACAACAACAACAACAACTCAATCAACAACAACAATTTTATCAACAAATTCAACAACAACAACAACCACAATTTCAACAACAATTTCCTCAAGGAGCAATTCAACCACAAATGATTCAACCACCACCTAGTCTTCAAGTACAACCTTACACAAACTTTCACAATCAACATCCATCCAGGAATACTATGAAGGAACCGTCTTGGTTTGCAAAGATGTGTGAAGCTTTAAGTAGCCAACAATCCATTCATGAGGTTGGATCACTTGATAGACCTCCAATGCTCACTCCTGGAAACTACGATCAATGGGTGATTAGGTTCTTTAGGTTTTGTGATCTAAAGAAGCCACATGGAAAGTTCTTAAAGAAGGTCATCCTGGAAGGTCCGTTTCAGATGCCTACTGTCGTTACACCCGGAGATCCAAATTCTAATCCACCAAGAGGTGATGTCAACAACATTGCAAGTCTTACTCGACCTCACCTGCCGATGAACTTCTACATTTTGAAGCCGATGAACTAGCAATGAAATACATCCTTTTGGGATTACCCAATCCGATCCTTCAAAGTGTTGATGCTCAAAAGACTGCTAAAGCAATGTGGGAACATATTCATCTTCTCATGGAAGGCACTGAACTCAATCAAGAGGACATGGAATCCAAAATCTACATGGCTTATGAACACTTCATGATTGAACCAGGAGAGACACTAGAGTCATATCATCATCGATTCTCAGATATCATCAATGATTTGGACAAACATAACATCATCATGCCAAGAATTGCTGTCAACACTAAATTCCTGAGTAGTCTTGGTCCTGATTGGGAGAAGTATGCCATTTTCATCCGTCAAGCAAAGAATCTTCATCATGCTACATACGGATTGTTGTACGACTATTTGAAGCCCCATCAAAAAGAAGTTGATAAAGAAAGGGTTATCTGTGGACAAACTGTTTCACCTTCACTTTCGGATAATCAACAATTAGCTTTGTGGGCTCAAACTTGTTATCCTCAATTTCTAACTCTACAAACTTTCTTCACAAATCCTCCACAACCAACTGCTACAATTACCCCATATGATCCATCACAACAACAACCTCAAGAAACTCAATTGGTTCCATACAACAACAACAATGATCAAGCACTCTATAGTGAATCAAATGAGGATACAGAAGCTTTTGATGCATTGCAACAAGGGTTTGTTATGATTGCTAGAGCTTTTGGCCGATACTCTAACAAATCCAACAATCGCATTCGTACCTCATCAAACACAAGGAATCAAGCTGTTGTTAACAATGGACGTGTTGAAGTTCAAAATCGTGGTAATGTTCGTCAGATGGGCGGTGGTCAAGGGTTTAATCCAATGGGAAGGAATAACATGGGTGCTCCACAACAACAAAGGGCTCAAGTGGTTGAACAGGGTAATGCTCAGAATGGGGTTAATGGTCTTCTTTGTTATAACTGTAATGAGAAGGGTCATCTGGCTAATGCATGCCCAAAGCCGAGGACAAGAGGCAGCACTTATCACAAAGAGGCTTTACTCTTGGCCCTCAAGGATGAAGCTGGTGGAACTCTTACCAACAAGGAACACAGCTTTATGGCTAATGCAGATTCTGATGATGATATGGAGGACTTGCGGCTAATGCACCGTGATGTTAATGGCAAACATGCAAGAACTCTACATGAGTGACACACCGCCCAAAGTGTATGACACTGACGGCTTGTCTCAGGTACCGGATCAAACCATATTCATTACTGATATGATATCTCAGCCAACATCTGCATCCGACAAGGCTTAGAATGTTCAACATGAGCCGTCTACATCTCATTCTGATGATACTCAAATAGATCAAGTAGTTACATTTGACGATCGAGATGACCTTATGGTTACCATTGATAATCAAGTTGACTCTGTGGTTATACTTGAGGATCTGAATAATGATCATGTTGAGACTCACGTTGAACACGCTGAATCTTTGCCTAATCCAGATATTGAGCTCTTACTTAATGACCAACAATCTCGAATGGAACAATGTTGTGAACTCAATCGAAATTAAAAATAAAATGCATCTGTTAACTGGGATATTGAATGCTTAAAAAGGCAAATCAACGTTTTTAAAACTCAAGAAAAACGTGAACAAGGTTTTGAAGTCGCTTTTGCTAAATCTTACCAAAATGAAAAATCATTAGAATGACAGATACGTGATCTAGTCGCATCCAAGAATGCTTTGTTGTCTCAAATAGAACAACTGAAATATGATCATAAAAAACAACTTAACGCTCTCACTTTGGAAAATCAAAAAGCCAGGTCTGAGTTGTTAACTTATCAAAAATAGTTCTCTGAGTACAAAAAGCATTCAACGAAACGAATAGATGAATATCTTGAAGAAATTATCGACTTACAAAACAAAATCAAAGAGTTTCGAAAAGTTGTTTATAAACATGGTGAGTCAATCACAACTATTCAAAAGTTTACTTTTAAACCAAATCCAAATGGATATGGACCGAATCTTGCTGATTACAAACCAAAGTTTTCTAATAGAGCATTCAAACCAAATCCGGAAGTTTACAGTGCAGAACATAGAATTGATGATTCCATTATGAGTGTTGTTGAATATAACCGTCAAGAGGAATTAGATGCAGAAGACGAGAGTGGATCAAAATTAGAAAATGTTGTTTATAACAAACCATTTAACTATTCAAAAGCCGTCACTTTCGTCGCACAAAAGGATACTTCTAACACACCTTAGGTTATCACACCTATGTCTGAGTCTTCTAATGTTGGTACCCAACATAATAGTGCACAAATTAATGGTCCTTTACCTTCACTTAGTGAAGTTAAAACAAAATCCGCAAGTTTTCAAGTTATTAAATACTTTGAAATTTTCTTATCCGACATCAAACTTTTAGAACGGGAGATCGAATTTCATTCTGAAATCAAAGTTGAACATTTTCAATCGCCTCTGGCGCGAGAACAAAGAGATATTTTTCAGAAAAGAATTTTACCCCATGTTAAAAATTTGAAAAATTGTGCACTATATTGGGAAAGGGATTTTCACAAGGAGTTTGGACTAATGAAAATAGTTTTCGAGAAAACAGAAACATCAATTTCAAATACTAAACGTAAAAAGAAAATGTTGAGAAAAGATGTTGATCGACTCTTGGAAGATGTTATCTGTGTTGATATCCATAATGTTGTGTTACTTCATTCTGTTGCATATGCATTTGATTATATCTCTGCTGATTCTGTTGGAAAAGTTGAGAATACTGATATTGTGTCACAAATCACATTTTTAAAAGTTGAAAATGAGCGATTGTTAAACGAGCTTTCAAATGCAAAACGTCGTCTTCAATGGTGTCAAAAAGATTGTCACACTCGTGAACTCGCTTGGCAAAACAAACTTCACCAGTTGCATACCAAAGCTCTTAATCCAAATGTTGAGCAACTGGATGATGAAAATGTGTCTTTGAAGTGTCAAATCTCAAAATATGAACAAGAAATTTCAAAAGTTAAAAAGAAATATGGTGTCATATTTGATTTGCTCAAACAAACTCGTGAAAAAGCATCACAAGAACTTGATAATTATCTTGCACACACAAACGATGTCATACATAGAAATGCACAAACTCGCTCTGAAAATAAAGATTTGTTACACACTATCCATGATCTTAAAGCAGAGATGGTGAAACTTAAGCAAGATAGGGATAGTAACACTGTAGTAACTGTACCTAAACCGATTCAAAATGACTCTAGAACATCTAATTACAAACCACAAGAAACTAATGTGCTTCCCTCTACTGAAACAGGAATAGTTGCCTCTTTTTCTAACGACCGCATTTCACAGCCTAGGAGCAATACAAGGAAGAATAGGAAGTTGCGACATAAGAAAAGAACAATAAAGAATGCTGAAGTAGAAGAACACCCTAGGACTTTGAATAAAACTCAAGTTGCACCCACTTTAGATATTACGTCTGACAAATGTAATGAACAAAGTGATGTAATGAATGCTGAATCTTTAAGTACTCCTAATGTTTTGTTTGAAGCCTCTTGTGTTGGTTGTCGTAAAAGCGTGTTTTCTGGTTGTCATGATAAATGTGTTGCTAAGGCTATCTTGAATCGTAAGCGGAATAATAGAAAACGGAATACCTCTAGGCCCACTAATGCTTCTAAGTCTGTGCTAGGTAAACCACCTTCTAGAGTTTCGGCTAAGATCATTGATGTACCCATAGTATCCCCTTCACCTCCTAGGAAGAACTTATCACCTAGTGCATTTACTAAGACCAAAGCTAAGACTAGTTGGAGATGGCATAAATGGTTACATACTACACTTGGCTTTACATGGATACCTAAAATCATGAACATGTGTGTTTCATCTATATCTGCATCGGAACCCTCTAACTCTTTGGGTTCCACATCTACTTCTGTTCCATCTGTGTCATCTGTGTGTAATGCAGGTGATACATATCATCCTCTGGGTTGTTGATAGCGGATGTTCCCCACATAATGTGCAATCTCAAACTGTTATCAAACTTTATTTCAAAGTTCATTGGCATCAGCTGTTCGGGAATGATCACTTAGCAGCTATTATGGGCTACGAAGATTACATCAATGGTAACATCGAAATTAGCAGAGTTTATTATGTGGAAGGTCTCGGTCACAATCTCTTTTCAGTCGGTCAATTTTGTGATGGAGATTTGGAAGTTACTTTTAGGGAGAAAACTTGTTTCATTCGTGATCTACAAGGAAACGATCTTATGTCTGGTCAACGCACATCAAGTCTCTACACAATCTCAATGTTAGACATGATTGCTTCATCTCCCATCTGTCTACTTTCTAAGGCTACATCTACAAAATCTTGGCTATGGCACCATCGTCTCTCACATTTAAACTTTCAAACCATAACCAACCTTGCTCGATACAAACTAGTTGAAGGTCTCCCACGATTCCGATATTCTAAAGATCACCTCTACTCAGCTTGTGAACAAGGGAAAAGCACTCGTGCTCACTTTCCTTCAAAGGTGGAACACGTTCGAGCATGTGCTTCATCTTCTTCACATGGATTTGTGTGGCCCGGCGCGCTGCGGCATCGATTAATGGCAAACGCTACATCTTGGTAATTGTAGATGACTACTCAAGATGGACTTGTGTTTATTTTCTTCGAAGTAAAGATCAAGCTCCACAGATGATCATCACCTTTCTCACGAAAATTCAAGTTCAGCTTCGGAACATAGTCAGACAAATCAGAACAGACAAAGGAACTGAATTTGTGAATCAAACTCTTAGTGCATTTTATGAGAAAGTGGGAATTGAGCATCAAACATCTATTGCACGAACACCAGAACAAAACGGAGTTGTTGAAAGACGAAACCGTACGTTAGTGGAAGCTGCAAGAACAATGTTAATTAATGCTAAACTTCCAGATTACTTATGGGCTGAAGCCGTGTCAACCGCATGCTACACTCAAAATCGCTCAATGATTACCAAACGCCACAACAAAACACCTTATGAGCTTATCCATAACCGAAAACCGAATATCAAACACTTTCATGTATTTGGATCTCTTTGTTATCCGAATAATGATTGTGATGACTTTGGTAAGCTCAAAGCCAAAGCTGACATTGGAGTCTTTGTTGGATATTGTGAAAATTCTAAGGGTTTTCGGATCTGGAATCGTCGTACAAGGGAGATTATGGAAAAGATTCATGCAAATTTCGATGAGCTTACAGAAATGGCTTCTGAGCATAACAGCTTGGAACCCGGTCATTACCGTTTAAACTTCCCTCAAACCCCATCATCAGCTGAACCTAGTTTACAACTAACTCGACGTCAAATGGAACAACTATTTGCTCCTCTGTTTAGTGATGATATTGATGAAAGTGCTCAAAGTGTATCCAATGTTTCTGCTGCTCAACCTGATCAAAATCCAATACCTGATACACCTGCTACAACAACTATTGTTGAGGAAGCACCACCAGTTGATTCTACCACAACAGTTGAACAAACCGCATCCAACGACGCTGAACAAGCTGATGATTTTCTGAAAAATGAAGTACCCCCACCTGCAGATTATGGTCCAAATGCATTCTTCAATCCGTTTACTAATGAAACTGCCACACCTGATGTTGCGGAATCATCTACAAGCCATGTGAATCCTCCCAATCTGCAGAATGTGTATCAACATCAACCTTCCACACATCGTTGGACGAAAGACCATCCTCTTGAAAACATTATTGGTAATCCGAATCAACCAGTCGTAACAAGACAAAGTCTTCACACAGACGGTGAACATTGCATTTATGCAGTCATTGTCTGCCAATCTGAACCTAAAAACATTAAAGATGCAATGACCAAAGACAACTGGATTGAATCCATGCAAGAATAACTCAATCAGTTTAAACGTCTTGAAGTATGGGAATTGGTTGAAAGACCAACAGGGGTCTTCATCATTGGTCTCAAATGGATTTGGAAAAACAAATTGGATGCTGAAGGAACCGTAATCAGAAATAAGTCACGTTTGGTGGCTAAGGCTTATAGAAAGGAAGATGGTATTGACTTTGAAGAATCATTCGCTCCGGTTGCTCGTCTTGAGGCTGTACGGATTTTTCTGGCATTTGCGGCTCACATGAAGTCTATGTTAGCCAGCCAGAAGGATTCGTTGATCCAGAGTTCCCTAATCATGTCTACAAACTGAAGAAGGCTCTCTACAGTCTCAAACAAGCCCCTCGGGCATGGTTGCTTAGATTCTCGGAAAAGTACTTCAGGAGCTTTACAATTTCTTGGTGATAAACTGGTGTCATGGCAATCGAAGAAGCAGGATTGTACATCGCTGTCTTCAACAGAAAGACTATGGTTACTTCAGGAGCTTTATAATATGTAGCCATTTCGGCGTGTTGTGGTCAAGTCATTTGGATGAGAACACAACTTAAAGACTATGGTTACGTATTTGACAGAATCCCGATGTACTGCGACAATCGAAGTGCTATTGCGATATCGTGCAACTCTGTTCAACATTCGAAGTCCAAGCACATCGATCTTCAATATCATTTCATCAAGGAGCACGTGGAAAAGGGTACCGTTGAATTATACTTTGTGGGTACGGAATACCAACTGGCAGATCTTCTCACCAAAGCCTTAGCTCGTTCTAGGTTTAATGAGTTGGTCCATCGGATTGGTATGCGATGTTTGACTCCAGAGGAACTGGATGAACTTTTAAAACATTCTTAAAACCAGTCAAACACCAAAACCTCTTTTGTATAAATATCTTCAAAAACAAAATACAAAAATATAAAATCTGATAAAATACAAAAATATTCTTCTATCCTAATTTCTTTCAACATGGCAAGTACAATTCTTCCGTTAACACTTTATTCTTTCAAATTTCAGTATTTTTTTTGATCAAGTGTTGAGGGGGAGAAAGTAAATATTTTTCGATTTCATAAAACCTTGTACTTGCATGTTATCTCATCCCGATTGTTTCTTTGATAATGGTGGTCACATTTCTGGTTTGACACTCCTCGGACTCAAATTTATAAAATTTCATTATTTCTTAAGTCGAGGGGGAGTGTCGTCATGTTTCTTTCCAAAACTATACTTCATAACGTAACCAAAGTGGAACTTATGGGCTGTGGATGAAAATGGTTATGGTGGAGGGACCAATGTTGTCAAAAGTTTAAACTCATTTTAATAAAATCTCTTCACCTAACATTCTTAACACATTTATTACTTTCAACAATATCATCCTACGCCTAAGAATCAAACTACAATTTCGTGCTTTAAACTCCTGATTTGTAAGTGGTTTTATGATCTTAACATGTTTACAAACATAGGTTTTGAATTTCATTAAGATCCAACGGCTAGATTTGTCCCTAGGCATGAATTTGTGTTCTACGCATAAGTGTATGAACACATAATCATGTTTGAGTGTTTTCTGTGAAAATGGTTGTGTTAAAATGCTGAAATTATCACTCTTATACCATTTCTATCAAACAAATCCACCCAGAAACACGAATTGATCATTTTCAAAATTAGGGTTCATACGCGTGAATTGGGTGTTTTCATATGAGAGTGTCTATGGTTAAATAGATGGTTGTGTTATGTTCTTGACATGTTTAATTTACCAAAACCTTGCTTGATACATACCCAGAAACATTAATTTGGTGAAAACTAAGAATTAGGGTTTATGTTCATACGAATTAGGTTTTCTAGATTCATGAAGGTTTTGATGTTAAAACTTGTTGCAACATAGTCATATGGCCTCTAAGATATCCCAGAAATGATTTGGTGCATTTCCTATGGCTAGATTTCTTATTCATAAATCTTGAATGTTTAGGGTTTAAGTTTTACGCGTAAGTTAATCTTACGCGTAACTGTGTCTGATTGAGATATCATGTGATAACTGAAAGGGATTGAATGTTGTGTTAATGATGATGTTATGATGAATTTATTTCAGGATTATTAGGCGTGAAAATTCAGAATGAAGGTTAATTGAGCTTCTACGCATAAGGATCATCTTACGCGTAGAATGTTATGCGTAAGAGAAATCTTACACGTAACTTTTACGCGTAAGGTTCTACAAAGGGGACTACGCGTATCCTATGAAGGATATGCGTAAACTTGAGTCTTACGCATAAGGTTTACTCTTACGAGTAGACCTTACGCGTAAAATCCAACACACGCTTTACGCGTAAGTTTTATGCTAAGGGATCTTTTTCCTACGCGTAACATTTCTTACGCATAAGATAAGATCCTACGCATAAGCTTATGCCTATGCGTATGGTTCACTGTTTACGCATAAGCTTGCATAACCTATGCCTAAGCCTTATCTTAACCAATATTGTGAATTGTTACTGATGCAGGTTTTACTGACCAGGTCTTAATATTTATAGTGTCTCACTATACCTATGGTCTACCCTAATGCACTAACGGGCAGTGTACCCGGTCGTGTGTAGTGTAGTAAATGGTAAAGCCGAGGTCGTCCCAAGAGCTATGTGTGTCGGATTATTACTAAGTCTAATTGTCTTAGAATAAAATGGTTTTGATAGGGATTTAATTAATTAAACTACAAATGCAGAATATAAAATAACAAAGAAATAAATGGTAAAGGGAAATCGATAGAGGAATAGTGGTGCTAACCTAGTCAATCCTCCTAGCTAGTTATGTCTACGTTTACCTATCAATTACTTCGTGGGGTCAAATTCGAGAGGACAACATTTGGTCAATTCGCCCTAACCTATCACAAAGATGCCACCACAAGAGAAATCAAAGCGCACCGTCATAAGTCCCTTGTTCCGGTCCCTAAGCCGAAGTCATTAAGTACCGCTACATGCTAGATTATAAATAGTGAGTGCCCGGCCGTTAGGAACTTAAACACTACACCCCCCAATTCTTAAGTTCATCCAAACGATAGGTGATCAGTTGGTCAAATCGCACAAGTAGAAAGGGTCGTCAGTTGGTCATATCTTACCCTTCCCGTCTCAGTCCTCTCACCTAGGGTCAGTTGGTCATATCTCCTAGGCAATTGGCCTCTATCGCCATTCAAAACTACCGAACCAAGGGTGACTACCAAAGAACTATGCATGCATACACTTAGAAATAATTGTACGGAAGTAAAGGTAAACACAAACAAAACAATTAAGGAATCATAACTAGGCTAGAACCAAAGGGTGCTTAGCCGCTCATATTAATCATGCAAATCAATTCAATATTCAAAGGTACGAAATACATGAATTGAAAGTAAAATAAATAATAAACGCTAAAGCTTATCGTAATGGTGTGACTTCTCCTTGGAAACAGCTCAGATGCTTTCCTAGACCTGCCTTGAGTATTTTCCCACGTTCTCAGAGTGTTGTGTGTGGAATGGGATGCTTTGAAATGCTGGAATTGGTGGGGTATTTATAGGCAGTGTCCGGGTTACTTACAGTAACCAATAGAGGAGTTACGCCGTAACTTTCTATTTCCTCGTAAATGCACTAGATCTGCAGTAGTTACGGCATAAGTATCAGCGGCGTGGAACCTCTTTTGACCTAATGGAGTTACGTCGTAACCTTTGGGAAGAGTTACGCCGTAACCTATTGATAAGTTGGACTTCTGGGTCACGCAATAGTTACGGCGTAATGTGAGAGACGAGTTATGCCGTAACTTCTTCCAAATAAGCATACTGTGATAAATCTTTAGTAATGTTTCCATTTTCGCGTCTCTTTAGCTCCAATGCTCAATTTACCGAAAGTGGAAAACAATGGAAAACAAGCATAAATCCATATAAATGATATAAATAATGAGCATTATCGGGGAAATTGACACTTAATATTCAGGACTATTTGATGTTATCAAATATCCCCCACTTGAACTCTACTTGCCCTCAAGTAGACCTTATTAGATAGATTCCTAAAAAGATATCTCCCAAAACCTGAAAAATATGAGTTTACAAATCCCTTATGCTAGAATAAAACAAAGTCGAACACCTCACGAAAGGGAACAAACACTCAAATCTCTCAACTATTCTAAGTGTCAATTTCGGGGTGATCACTCAATTGCACAATCATAGCATGTATTCTATCATAAGCTTGGCGGTTACACAAGTCTCCACCACTAGAGTTAAGGGCTAAACAATTCTAGAAGGCAATATGGGTAGACACAAGGTTAAGGGGTGACTCGTCATTACTAACATGTCACGGCGAAGTGGACAAAATCATTGATACATGACCAAATCCATGGCCAAGACACCAAATATTGCTCGCTGCATCACCTAGACACGCTTCATGACTAAAGGGTAGGATAAGACATGGGATATATAATTTGTGTAAAATGAAAAACAAGTAGGTAGTCTAAATCTATAACTAAGTCATCACCACTTACCGTCCGCCCAAATTTCAAGCTTAGAAGTCTAGAAACCGGATCATGAAATGCAAGGTAGATGCGTCATTAGAGGACGTCGTGATGGGCACTCTACCTTTTCTTCATCAGTTGGTATACCTCCAACTCCAATCTTCTAATGTGACCGAGGTGGCCTCCTTGATACTAATCAATAAAGCTCATACTATAGTGCTTATAACATCGCACTTTACAATAACATAACACAATCAACTTTTTTTTTTCAACATAACATAATAACATAACATCCCCCCACTTGAGATGAACAAAGGGAATTCGGAAGGTCTTCAATGATCTTCATAAATGTTGTCGATGAAAGCGTGATTTCTAAACCTATCCACTCGAACCTTGAACTTAGGCAAACGATGACTTCCCAATTACAAATAAAGACTACAGGGTAGGCTAAGGTGTAAGGGTGTAACGAAACAATATATTGGGTTGACAAAATGAAAGGAATGGCTCAAAAGGGTGTATCTAGGGGTATCTTGCACTAAAGGGGAGTGCAACAAAAAGGTTTCACATGGGGGTCAAAAAGTCGAGGTGACTAATCGATAGACTCGCAATGGTAGGCTGTTTGGGTGATAATCCTATAATATTGCCTTCTAAAACTGAAAAGTCCAAATACATCGAGCTAACTCAACATACCTCTTCTATGGTCTCGAAATGATGCAAAGGCCAAGTTCTAAAGTTTACAAGCTACCGGCACACTTATAATTTGGTGGATTTGGGGTAAAATATTGGAAACCGATAAGGCTAATCTCACCATGTAATGTCAAGGGTTGTATGTGCTCGGCTAAGGTCTAATCTAGTTAGGTTCAGAAAAACATGTCAAAATTTTCAAAATGGCATAATTTTTCAAAATAAACTAGAAAAATGAATGAGGGCGAAATAAAGTTCAAGATAAAATTCTACTCAAGTCCCCCCACTTGAATTGTACAAAGTCCCTTTTGTACTAGGCATTAAAATAAAGGAGAAGAGAAAGGTAGAATTAGAGCGAGAACTTCCCTGAAATTTGCTCCAAAAAGAAGGAGGCCCACGAGAAAGGATCATGCCTTCGTTAAAGCGTCATGAACAAACTTCCATCCCTGAAATCACAATACCGACAAGCATAATTCTAAAAAGAAAAATAAAATAAAAATGAAAAAACAAACCTAACTCACTTTCGTAGGAATCACGGTTGCATTTAGCGAATGCAACAAGTTTTTTAAACCACTTGGTGTCCCAAGTGGACGAGTGAAGTCTCGTGAGAGTTTACAGGGAACACACCCACAAAGTTCATTTAAAACTAATACAAGGTTACTGTGTTTTAAAATGAAAGAATTAAAGCAGAGGAGAGTTACGTCGTAATTCCTATTAGGAGTTACAGTAATCGCCAAACCTGGTATGAGCTATGAAGCGAGTAGTTACGGCGTAACCACCGAGATGGTATTACGCGTAATTGGTAATGCGACAAGAATTTTGCTGCTAAAATGTTGGTTACGGCGTAATCACCAAGATGAGTTACGCCGTAACTCGCTGTGCACAAAGAATCGCAGCATAATTACTTCTTTATTTCTGCAAAATGGTTAGAAAACACAAAACCCAACGTAAAAGGAAATAAAACAAAAGAAAGGGATAATTCGGGTTGTCTCCCGAAAGAGCACTTTTCTTTATTAACGAGTCTTTAAGTTAGACTCGAGCCTGGGGCTACCGGTGCTTGTTCGTCATCTCGTGGACCGGCAATCTCCATGTTGAAGCCACCTGATCAAATTCTCATCCCGTTTGTATCCTTCTCCAAGTTCTAAACACCCTAAGTAA
The DNA here is from genome assembly GCA_910596185.1 of Chrysanthemum makinoi. NCBI lineage: Eukaryota > Viridiplantae > Streptophyta > Magnoliopsida > Asterales > Asteraceae > Chrysanthemum > Chrysanthemum makinoi. Next base: position 21,592,660 of record OU343224.1, on the reverse strand, counting down.
AATTTTTTGATCTTTTGGTAGGGGTGATCAAAAACTTTCACCTTATCTTCTTCACTAATACCAAGCAGCCGTCAGAAATAACTTAACTATTTTTTAGTCCAATTTTTAAAATTTTTGACGGTCCTTGGCATTTTGAAAACAGGTTTATCATCGCCAATCTTCAACCAAACCAGTCCTTCTTTCTCGTTTTTATCAAGCCCAGATATTTCTTTAAACGGTTTTCCGAAAATTACCCTAGTCAGCCCATCTGATACGAACTCGCTAACATCATCCAAAACCACAAAGTCGACAACAAATGAGTGAGTTCCCACAAACACACGAATGTTTGTTGCAATCTCGAGGAAGTTGTTTCCTTTGTAATGAAGCTCCTTTTCCATAACCTGGTTGTAGCATTCCTTAGAGATAATGTTAACTGGGGAATTTGTGTCGATAAATGGGTGAAAATCAATGACCCCAATTTTGCATGAGATTTTCAAATAATAGGGATTCCTATGATGGATACGTGCCCCCATTTCATAAAACTGTGGTTGGTCCGATTGTACGAATGTTTTTTCAGAGTTATCTTGCCAATGGGTCATCTCGACATCACTTGAGAGGTCTTCAGCACTTAATCCTAAGTTATCTTCTTCCTCAAAATTCACGAAAACATCAAAATCCTTCCCCGAGTCAACCTCTCCAAGATTCGGCGGGGGGTCGCTAAGAAACTTTTCAAGGGCTTCACCAAAATTCCCCACTGGGTCAATTGCACATACCTTCTCTGGGGTAGACAAATGTTCATTAGGTCCGAATGTGGCGATCTCTCCATTAGCTTCTAGAGTCAATTTTTCTCCGCAAAGACATCCACTTTAGTGTAAGCAGTAAAGCATGGGTCTTCCAAAATGACGGTATCCTTGTTGTCTTCCTGAATGTCAAGAATCACAAAATCCACTGGGAAAAAGAATCTCTTAATCTTCACCAATACATTTTCAACAATTCCTAATGGCGATTGCATGGATCGATCAGCCATTTTAATTTTCATCTTGGCCGGTTTTAAGTTTCCTATTCCCATATGTTAAAACATCGAACGAGGCATTATGCTAATACTAGCTCCAAGATCTGCTAGGGCGTTACACATGTTTAGGCTCTCGATATAGCAAGGGAGAGTAAATCATCCTGGATCTCTTTCCTTTTGTGGTAGCTCGTTCCTCAAAACCGCTGAGCACCTTTCTTTGAGGCGAATAGTCTCATCATAGCTTAATTCTCGTGCAATATCATGACGATCAGCATCATTAGTAGGAGGGTTTACCAACAAATTTTGGTCCAAAAGTGATTGTCTTTCCATGTTGATTCGTCGCTAACCTTTCCTCGAAAAGGTCAAAGGCTCTTCGAGGATAGTTTCTCAGTGTGGACAACTTCTTCCTCCCGAAATAAGTAGGTAATTAGAGATGGCTTCTGAACATGAACTAACACTTCTCTCTAATCTCTTTATCCTTTCATCGTGAAGTTTAATAGAAGAGACTATATTATCCACGAATGCTTTCATCATTTTTTCTATCCTATCATCGCACTCTCTAGATTCTTTGATGTGGTCAAGAATCTTTTTCTCAAGATCGTTCCCGTTATTGGTCTCAAATATACTTTTAACCTTCTCAACCCTATATGCCTTCTTTTCCAACCTTCGTTTTTCAAAAATTTCCCGTAATTGTATTCTTGCTTCGTTATTGTCTTCATTACCTTATGATTGAAGTTATCTCGGTCCAAGTATCCTGTATCCTTGTGCCACTTGTAGCAATGTTCAGAAATCTACTGAATATGTTCCAAGGCTTGATCAGGAGTCATGCTAGGAATAGGTCTTGGTGAATCGAGGAGTTCTCATGTTCGCGTATTAATCCCGATAGAAGACGTGATACGATACTCGATGTTTGTTTAAATCATGAGTAGGGCATCGATAGAGAAGCTCATTAAATCTTTCCCATGCATGGTACAACGTCTCTTCTCCAATCTGAACGAATTGATAGATTTTCCCGAGAAGAGTGTGCAGTGTACCCGGTCTTAATATTTAATGAGCTTCTCTATCGATGCAGGTTTTACTGACCAGGTCTTAATATTTATAGTGTCTCGCTATACCTATGGTCTACCCTAATGCACTAACGGGCAGTGTACCCGGTCGTGTGTAGTGTAGTAAATAGTAAAGCCGAGGTCGTCCCAAGAGCTATGTGTGTCGGATTATTAATAAGTCTAATTGTCATATTATAAAATGGTTTTGATAGGGATTTAATTAATTAAACTACTAATGCAGAATATAAAATAACAACAAATAAATGGTAAAGGGAAATCAATAGAGGAATAGTGGTGCTAACCTAGTCAATCCTCCTAGCTAGTTATGTCTAGGTTTACCTACTTCCAATTACTTCAGGTGGGGTCAAATTTGAGAGGACAACATTTGGTCAATTCGCCCTAACCTATCAGAAAGATGCCACCACATGAGAAATCAGGCGCACCGTCATAAGTCCTGTTGTTCCTGGTCCCCTAAGACGAGTCATTAAGTACCGCTACATGCTAGATTCTAAATAATGAGTGCCCGGCCATTAGGAACTTAGACTGTTAGGATTTGGAAAATCCAGTAGTTAAAGTGTCGGTCACCTCAAGTATATGTATTCGTTATAAAGCTCGTAGTCGTAGTTGTTTTATGTTAAGTAGTATCTAGTTTAGTAACACCGTGGAGGACGGACGAGTCTTTACCCACTGTATGCCTGATCCACAGCCCGTCAGGTGGCGTTTTATGTAAATACTATAAATACTCTCTACCTCCCAAGGTAGAGAGTTGGAGCTCATAATAAGATTTTTCTTTCTCTCACTAAAGTTCCCAAACCTCTAACTTTCTCTCTCTAAAACTCATATTGTGTACGCCTACTTTGCTTGTGGTTTGATGTGTATGTGAAATCCAATATGTGAAAAATGGTATCAAGAGCCAAGGTTAGATCATCTCTTACATATCTTTGGATTTCTAGTGGTTTTTGAGTTTGAGAAAGTTTAGTGGTTTTGCATCATTTGGTTGATTTCTAGTGTTAAAGTTTGGATTTTGATTGTACTTTTGTGTTTAGGATCATCACAAGTGTTTAGGTTTTGATTTGGAAGGCTTGAATCATCGTGGTTGGGTTGTTTTAGATTGAAAAGTGTGTTTTGGAAGTTTTTCAAGTTAGCGACTTGGCTCTCGGTGTAATTTTTCTTGGTAGCGACTTGCTTTGTAAGTCTGTAGTGAGTTGTAGTGTATTGTGGTAGCGACTTGGTGTCTAGCGACTTTCCTTTAGAGACAAGCCGACAAAAAGTACTGTTGGTGGATTCTCCACTACGGGTAGCGACTTGGTAAGGTAGCGACTTGCTTTCAATTTTGATAGCGACTTGTTCTTAAGTTTCTTAGCGACTTGGTGTTAGCGATTTGGACCAAGATGCGAGTTGCTATTTAGCTACTTGACATCTTAGCGACTTGGTTCATAGCGACTTGCTGTCAAAATTCATAGCGACTTGGGTACTTAGCGACTTGTTTTGTTATTACTTAGCAACTTAGTACTTAGCGACTTGGTTCAAGGATTATTAGCGACTTGGTTAACTTTGTTTGTAATACGTTTTCTCTTGATTTAGTAAAACCTCGTGAAAGAATCTATTTCTCGGTTTAATCATAGAGTTATAAAATCCCGTGTAAATCTTTAAACATGTCTACCAACGTTCATACAATCATCTCCACTATTGCCGAGGATGTTCAAGCGGTAAATGGTTGAGATATCCCGCCCACCCATGCTTGACAGAACCACTACGACTCTTGGGCTCAAAGAATCAGACTATACTGTCTTGGAAAGGAAAATGAGGTCAACATTCTCAAATCCATTGATGAAGGACCTTATCGGGTTGAGACTACAAGAGACTTAATTGATACGCTACAGATGGAACAATGATCTATGGAATAGACAGACCAAAGACGTATGATGAGCTCAATGATAAGGAGAAAAGAGATTCGATGCGATATCGTGGCTTAACACATCGTACTTCAAGGTCTTCCAAAAGATATCTACAAGCTTATAAATCACAACACCGGAAGCAAAGGCAGGGATAATGTCAAGATGCTTCTTTCGGTTCAATTAACTATGGAAGACACAGAATCCCAACTCTATGATGAATTTGAGCACTTCAAAATGAAACCGTAAGAGAGTGTTTATGAGTATTACGTGAGATTCCACAAGCTTGTTAATGACATGAGGAACATCGGAATGACCATGCCAAACATTCACGAACTCTAAATTTGTGAACAACATGAATCCCGAATGGCACAAGTTTGTTACCTCTGTGAAGCTAACCAAAGGATTGAAGAATACAAACTATGAGCAACTATATGCCTTCCTTCTTCTGAATGAGAGACATGCTATGTTTGAAAAAGGATTCTTGATCGTTCAAAACTAACCAGGGGAGAGACAAGCTCATCAAATGATTCAACCGCTTACTCAAACATTGGAAATACCACCAAAGCATCTCAAGTTATACCCATGGGTGATGGCAATCACAAACTCATTCCCGATCCAAGATTCAAACAAGCCGATGCTTTGATGCACTGGAAACTTCATTACTCAACTAGCACTTATGGTTAAACAAAACTTGACTCTCAGTCCACATACCAACCGTCTTCACACCAACAATGATCGAACGCATCCAATCTTCACAATCATGCTCTAGTCGAGATTGGAAAGTTATGGTGCAACCAGTTCAAGAAAGGCGCATTTAACAAGGAAGAGGTGGAGTGGTAGAGGTTATGCTGCAAATCGAATAGGAAGGAATGGAAACCGGGGTCCAACTAAGCCAATCAAATGTTACAACCTGTAGAGGTGAGGGACACATTGCAAGGAACCGCACATCGCCAAAACGCCTCGAATGCGAGAGTACTTGTGGATAAGATGTTGCTTGTGCAAGCTCGGATAATGGTGCGACTTTAGATGAAGAGGAGTTGTTGTTTCTGGTCAAGAGGAAATGCCAAGACATATGATGCGATGTGGATGAGCAACCAATTCGGAGATAGGCCATAATCATCAATGCCTTTCAAGTAGCTGATTGTGATGCATACGAATCGATGTTGATGATGAACCTCATCGCACAAACCATTTTCAAGGCTAGCATTTCTCCAATGGTCTCTCCTAAAGTCTCTTCATCACCACAAGCTAGTCCATCCAAAGACAAAATCATTTCTGAGGTATTAAAACTATACGATGATGTTGATGTGCAAAAGATGCATGACAAAGTACAATCAACTGAAACTATTGAGTCAAATATTGAAAATATGGGTAATATCAATGTTGTCCCATATGATCAATATGTGAAACAAAGTGAAAGTGAGGTCGTACCAAGTGATGCATCTTCTCCAAGTCAACGATGACCATGTTTTTGATGAATACACCGCATGTGCCCCTCGATGATTCTGTATATCTCGAACTCAATGCCTATAAAGAATGTGTTGCCATTTATGAACAGTGTGCTAAGTTTGAGCTAACTACTCGTGAGCGTGAGTTGGATAACCAAATGCGTATAATTATTAGAAAAAGTAATTATAGAGAAGAAGTGTTAAAACAAGAGTTAAACTCCTTACAAGTAAAGCTTTCTAAAACTGCTAAGCAAAAACAAGAACTTCATGAAAATGTTAAAGTGCTTAAGCAAGAATTTCATGCTAAGGAATCAAAACTTTTGAATGATTTTTATAATCTAAAAACTTTGAAGAACAAGCTTGAAAATAAGTTGTATGTACAAGGGAATACCATTCAGCACTTTCTCACATGGTCACTAAACAAAGAGTTTTAAGCGATAAGCATAGTGTTCCCATTATAGATAAACCCAACTCTGAGTACGGGAAGATAGCAAAGCCTCAAAATGTAATCTATGATGGCAAGGAGATTCTTAAACCTAGACAGAAACCTAGTTGCGTTGAGTGCACTGAGGAAGATAGAAAATTAGATGATGCATCTAGGGAGAAAATGAATAAGAAGCTAGAAGATCCTGAATGCAAAAAGAATAACATCACATTCAAAGCCCATGATTACAAGAAGGAAAATTGGATCTCCTTAAACAATTTTAAGCCTCAAACGTTGTTAACACCTGAACAAGTTTTCTGGAAAAGGGACTTAGATAAGCAAATAGCTGAAAATCTTGTTGAAACAAACCCTCCCCTTAGGAAAATGCCTGCAGCGACAGTGTATCCTCCAAATACACCAATGCATTTAGTTCCTAGAACTATTGCCACTAAGAGTAAGACCTTAATCAGCCAATATGTTATTCTTCAACTATTTGTCGATTTTGAGAAAACTTGTAAGAAAAGGATCACACCCACCGGGATAACTGAGGGGGAAAGGGGTTTTGAGCAAACAAAAGAATGCTATCTAACTGAGGTCATGCCTTTCTTTAAACAACTGAAAGATCAATTTGAGAGTCTTAAAAAAGGGATAGATTCAGATATTAAAGGAATGGAAAAGGAATTTGATGCAATGATAGTTGAGGTTAGTTACTATGAGCGAGCATTAAAATATAATGAGATTGAGAGGAAAAACTTGCATACCTTGAATGAGAATCTTATTTCTGAATGTATTGCTCAAGATGTGTTTTACATTGCTACAAATTGCTCCATTAATGCTTCTCAATTTCATGAATTATCTGTTGCTCTGAAAGTCTCCCATGATCGTGTCATTGAGCTTGAAAAGATTAATTCGAAACTTAATGAGAAAATTGATCAGGATGATCACGATAATTTGGTAAAGCATCTTTCTAAACTAGAAGTTGAACATTTTGATTTACAACTAAAATATCAACATCTTAAAGAAAATGTCAAAACCTCAAATATCAAGACATCCTCGGATGTTCCAGAGTTTGATGCGAGATAAACAAACGTGATGACGATTTCGAGCTCATTGTAACACGATCAAAAAGTTGAAAGCCAAATCTCTCAATTAAAGGGTGAAAAGAACAATGTGACCGGATCCCAAATGCCTCCTCCTTTAGATTCTCAGTATTCTCAAACTTTTCATCTTCAAAACTTAGTAAATGCCTTACAAAAGGAAAACGAAAGTTTTCTAGAAGAAAATGAAAAAGTTAAACGACACTTTAAAGAGTTATATGATTCAATGAAAGTCACTCGTGACCAAAACAACGAAAAAATAACGTCTTTACAAAAGGAAATTGAGAATCTGAGAAGTCAGAAAATGGGAAACCGCCACTTGTTTTAATAAGAATGTTGCATCAAAGTCATCCTCGAATGCAAATACACTGCTATCGTTAAATACATTCCTCCTCATCTTAGGAATAATGAACTGCTTCATGACTATTGTGCTTACCTTAAGGATAGTCTAGAATGTCTTCGTGAGATTGTTGAAAAGTATTTCATTAATAAACCTCTCGATAGAGAAATTAGGTTTGCTTGCCTTCATGCCAAACGATCTCAAGAGCTGCTAGAATGTGTAATTGCAACATGTCCAAAATCCTTAGGTGAAAAAGACAAAGCTGTGATGCCTTGTTCTATGCCTAGTGCCAAGCATACAAACCATTCTAGGCCCAGCCAAGAAAGTGAACACCAATGTGCCTTCTAGTATTGCACCCTTGCACATCTAATTCAGGAATGCAAAAAGTAGATCAACCAACTAATGTTCCCATAATTCCCTCTACAGAGTAATCAGTGACAAAAGAGCAAGCGGGTCAAAGCCTCCAGGCAATACCAAGCAAGATAGGACCTCGCAAGCTAAGAATGTGCATTGGAAGAGAGTAGAAGACCAACCTAGGAACGTTAATTTTGTGTTGAATAAAATGAATCGTGTTGATTCTAGTATTAGCCATAGGCGCATCAGTAATTAATTAGAATTCGATACTAGTTGCAAACCATGTAATGATGTCTCGTGAGAATTCTCTTGCTAATCATGATTATGGTGTGAATGCTTTGTCTAATGTTGTCAAATGCCCGCTTAAAATTGTTAATGCTAAAATTCTTGCAAAGAAGGCTAAAAGGCAAAAGCGAATGAAAGTTAGAAAACAAAGGAAACCCACGAAGAAGAAACATTTAGCAAGATAGGTTATCAATGGATACCTTTTGGCCATAAGGTGAATCAGCTTCGCCTCAACTGCTAAGACAATGCCACTAGAAAATGGATGCCTACCGGTAGAACTATTCCCTTAAGAAGTGAACATACTTTGAATAGGTCAAATATAAACACCATCGCGTGATCTATTCCTAATGATTCCATTGCTTCTACTTCGATATGGATGTTTCTATTTACGATGTGGGTGTTCCAATCATTGTTACTAACCAAGTGGAACCCATTCTTGCATGGGGATCCCAATTATCCGGTTATCCATTCTTGTTTGTGTTCAACCGCAGATCGTTCAAATCGCTCGTGGTACTTGGACTCAGCCGTTCCAAGCATATGACTGAGACCCAGGCTCATGAACTTTGAGCAAATTCATCGACAAGTAGATTCGGAACGATCATTTCGGTGCAATTATGGGTTATGGAGATTATGTTGTTGGTGATAGTGTTATCTCCATGGTATATTATGTGGAAGGTCTTGGTCATAACTTATTTCTCGTTGGTCAATTCTGCGGATTCCGATCTAGAAGTGGCCTTCATAAAACATACTTGTTTCGTTAGAGAACTTGATGGTAAGGAACTTTTAAGAGGAACTCGTGGTTCAAATCTATACACCATCTCTATCGAAGATATGATGAAGTCTTCTCCAATTTGCTTGTTGTCAAAGGCTTCAAAACCAAAGTCATGGTTATGGCATCGTCGTCTCAATCACTTGAACTTCGACACCATCAATGATCTCTCTCCGAAAGGACTTAGTTGTTGGTTTACCTAGACTAAAGTATGAAAAGGATCATCTTTGTTCAGCATGCCAATTGGGAAAAGCAAGAAGTATGCCCACAAACCTAAACCTACAAACTCGTTAAGTTCTTCATACAATTCATATGGACTTATGGACCAATGAGAGTGCATAATATCTTTAGGAAGAAATATGTGTTAGTTGTGGTTGATGATTACTCTCGATTCACCTGGGTTAAGTTCCTTGGACAAAGGATGAAACTCCAGATATCATCATCAAACTTATCAAACAACCGCAGGTTCGACTTAACAAAACTGCCGTAATCATCCGAACAGACAATGGAACCGAAGTTTGTTAACAAAGAGCTTAGTGAGTTTTATGAAAGTGTTGGAATCAGTCATCAAAGAAGTGTTCCACTAACTCCTCAACAGAACGGTGTAGTTGAAAGACTAAATCGAACTCTTGTGGAAGCCGCAAGAACAATGCTGATTTACTCAAAGGTTCCAATGTTTCTATGGGTGAAGCCATTGCCACTGCATGCTACACTCAAAATCGATCCCTAATTCACACCGCTCATGGAAAAACTCCATATGAACTTGTCCACAACAGAAAACCTAATCTCTCATTCCTTCGTGTGTTTGGTGCATTGTGTTATCCAACTAATGATGGTCAAGACTTAGGTAAACTAAGAGCAAAGGCGATATTGGAGTTTTGTAGGTTATGCACCAAACAAGAAGGGTTACCGAATCTACAACAAGAGAACCCGAAATATCATGGAAACAATTCACGCTACGTTGATGAGCTGACGGTCAAATGGCTCGACAATCCTTCCGACCAAGACTTCAAAACAGTCCCACTGGTTCATCTCTTGTACCAAACTCATCTCCAACAACTCCATATGTACCTCCATCAAAAGATGATTTAAAGAAATTGTTTGATCCAATGTTTGATGAACACTATGAACCAATTGCTGATGAAATGTCAATTCCTCAACAGAGGCGCCCATCCCTCGCGGAATGAAGTCAACCCTTCACTCAATATCATTAAGTCAAGAAGACCACGATCACTGCCTCATCAACAAATCATCAATCATCAAATGTACATCATGGAATTGTTTCCGGCATCAATGATGAAGTTAATCCCTTTGCTACTCCCGAAGACGCTCCATTTGAAAATATATTTGCTCAATCATCATCAACCTTCTTCATCGAGACATCGACTCGCTACTTCAGCCCACAACAACAACCACATGAACACCTTAGAAAATGGACACATGATCACCCATTGACAACATCATTGGAAACCCCTCTCGCCCAGTATCCACACGGAAACAACTTGCAACCGATGCCTTATGGTGCTTCTTCAACTCCGTACTCTAAGGTCGAACCAAAAGACATTAAAACCGCCATGAATGAAGACAGCCGGTTCAATGCCATGCAAGAAGAAATTCATGAGTTTGATCGACTTGATGTATGGGAATTAGTACCGGCTCCAGATTGTGCTATGATCATTGCTCTAAAATGGATCTTCAAAGTGAAACTTGATGAGCATGGTGATGTCTTAAAGAACAAGGCTCGAGGTTGCAAAAGGATACCAGAGGAGGGTATTGACTTTGAAGAATCATTTGCTCCAGCTTTTGCTCGTGATTGAGGCAATCGTAATCTTCTTGGCTAATGCTGCTAGTAAGAACATGGTTGTATCAGATGGATGTTAAAACCGCTTTCTTAATGGAGATTTAAAGAAGTGGTTTACGCCACCAGAGGGTTTTGTGAATCCGAGCATCCTACTCATGTCTATCGCTTGAAAAAGGCTCTTACGTTTAAAGCAAGCTCCTAGAGCATGGTATGATACGTATCAAAGTTTCTTCTATCCACCGGATTCAAGAAAGGAGCAATTGATCCTACATTGTTCACCCAGAAGTCAGGCAAACATTTAATTCATGTTCAAATTTATGTTGATGATATTATTTTGCCGGACCACCCCAATGAATGTGAACGATTTTCAAATGAAATGGGTTCCAAATTTCAAATGTCAATGATGGGACAAATGTCATTTTTCTTGGGATTACAAATTTCACAAAGTCCCTGAGGCATTTTTATAAATCAATCTAAATATGCAAATGAGATTTTAAAGAAATTTGGATTTGTTCATGTGACACCGCTGACACTCCCATGATTGAACGAACCAAGCTGGATGAGGACCACTCAGGATCATGGTAGATCAAACGAAATATCGAAGTATGATTGGATCCCTGATGTACCTCACAGCCTAGCGACCATACATCTTGTTCGCTGTGCATGTGTTAGATATCGCTAAGCCTACTAAAAAGCACCTTGAAGCTGGTAAACGGGTCTTTCGGTATCTCCAAGGAACCATCAATATGGGACTATGGTACCCGGGACACCGTATGTCACTAATGTTCTATGCGATGCCGATCATGCAGATGTCAAGATACACGCCAAGTACATCGGAGGTGCTCGCTGGGTGATAAGCTTGTAAGTTGGTCTTCAAAGAAGCAAATGAGTACTTCTATTTCTTCTACAGAGGTTGAATACATAGCCATGTCATCTTGTTGTGCTCAAATCCTTTGGATGAGATCCCATTATCGACTATGGCTTTGAATTCAACAAAATCCTCTGCATCGTGATAATAAAGTGCTATTGCTCTCTCATGCAACAACGTACAACACTCAAGAGCAAAGCACATCGACATCCGACATCATTTCATCAGGGAGCAAGTGGAAAACGGTGTGGTGGAACTCTATTTTGTGAAGTCAATACCAGTAGCGACATCTTCACCAAAGTTCTTCCAAGAGAACGCTTTGAGTTTATTCTTCCTCGACTTGGCTTGAAAAGCCTTCAACCAGAAACACTCAAACGCCTTCAGGAGGAAGACGAGGAGTAAAGGTCTTTCCTTCATCTATATCTTTGTATATATTTATCCAAAAAGCAAAATACAAAATTATAAAACCCTCTAAAAAAATCATAAAATCTAAAAATCCTAAAAAATCTCAAAAATATTGTCTTTTGTCTTTTTCTTTCTTGATTCGATATATATCTACGGTCTTTGTGTTGTCATTCAAAGAATGACACGGGACTTTAGATGTTGTTCTAATGTTTAAAAAAAATTAAAAAATCAAAAATATTTTGGGAGAAAGATAAAACAATGGTTTATTGTATTTCGTGCAAGAACCCGCTTTTAAAGAAAGAACAGAGCTATGTTATCTCATGTTTCAAACCTAATGCTCGATTTAAAACAAATGTTTGTCATTAACAAGACAAATGTTTAATTTCAAATATTTTCCTTCTAAAGATTCCTCTGAAAATATTTGTAATCTTTTGAAAACTCAATTGTTTTGAAAACACTTCGGACTCTATTTTGAAAATCAAAAGAACTTATCAAGTGTCAAAATTAATTATCAATCAACAACTTCTCATTATGGAGAATGATTTTTCAATTAAATCAAAAAGTGTTCATTTCAAACAATTTGCACTTAAATGAGTAAGGTCTACTCTAAATGTTTTACAAAATGTTACACAATTGGTTCTAGACCTTGGTTATTATTATGTTTTCAAAAGATAATTATGCATGTTTAATCAATGGAGTTTAAAGTCTCAAAATCCAATCCTTATCGCTAAAAACGCTTTCATAATAAAGTCACAATTCTCCTTAAAAGCTTTCAAAATCAATTTAAATCTACAGAGATCACAAATCTCAAATGATTTGATAATTGTGATCGGGGAGAATTTGTGATTTAAATTGGATTTAAACCGATAATTCGATAAATGGTTTCATAAGTGTTTAGCATGTTTGCCTCCCCGCAAGTGACAAACGATTTCAAATTTTCCATGCACATGTTGAGGGGAGCATCTATTTTAAACCTCAAATTATTGAAACGTGATCATTGTCTCTAAGTGCGTGTTCCTCTAATATGTGCAAAACTCTTTCAACATCGAGGCACATATTGAGGGGGAGCAAACTTTTGAAAACCTCATCCTTCCTCAAAATGTTTTATCTACTCAAATTGATTGGGAAGTGATGATGATCATTTTAGATAATGTTAATCAAAAGATTGGACCTTTCACTCTTAATCTAACGATTTCAAAGATCTCTCGCCTCCATGTGCTAAACAATTTCTAAATCTTTATGCATATGTTGAGGGGGATCATTTCTAAAATATCAAAACAATTAAGATACAAAATGCTTTGATTCTATATCACAAGTATCTTGATTTTTCAAATGGTTTTCAATGGTTCCAATGGCATGAACAATACCAAATAGACATACCAACTTTACTTTATGTATGGTGATATAAGGATGATAAGGTTAGGTTGAGGTCCCATGATCCGCCGGAACCGGAGGGATCTACCCAGGGACAATCCACTAGATAGTGTAGAAGTCCTTAGGTATGATAAAAAAAAGGAGAAAAGTGAGATATGGGAAGAGTGCGGACTGAGATCGAGCTAGTAATCGAATAAACCCAACAAGGTTCTAGTATGAAGTCTGCTAATCAAGGGGTTGAAGAATGAAAAAGAATTGAATGTGAAAAGGGTGAAAAGAAATAGCCCTCCATTTATTCAACCTTAGGCGTAAACCGGTTCAATTCATATACTACTGTGGTTACCAAGGTAACATCGTATTGAAGACAAGACGCCATGGACCCAATGGACGACCGCACTTCAACTTTCCAAACCACTCAAGTTCCTCTTAAAAGGGCTTGTTTCATTCTCACGGGAACCGACATAATCTATCGACTTTCTCTTAGAGATTGTTGATATTGAAGAAGGAGACCCTCTCCCTAGTCTCCGCATAGGAACCAAATGTGCACAATTGAGTCTAGAGCCACGAGATCATCAATAAATCTCATTAGGACACTTTCAATGAAGACTCTCTCTTTCACACAATGTGGAAAGAGAGATTATATCTATGAGTCCTACGATTATCCTTGTGGTATTGCCATAACATCTAAGTGATATGCATACATATTCACGATGAAGATGGAAAGCCTTCTCGAGCCAACATCAAACAAGCTCCTGGTAGGTGGCATGTGAGATCTATCCAATAGATCAACCATGTGACAACCGACGTAAACAATGAGAGATTCAATCTTTGAATCAATCCCGTTCGGTTATGGATTGACGAATACCTTTGAAAAACCGGCCGTTGTGCTTAAAAACTCTTTTCTTTAGCACATCGACTGTGTACTTATTTCTCAAAATAAAAGGTGTTTATGATTGATAATTGATATTCATTAAAACCTTCATGTATTGCAAAAACAATTTCTATTGAGCAATACACGATTGTTTATTCAAATCTCTTTTCATCAATCGCTGAATCTCATTACTGGTTCACTCACTTCGTGTTTCTTTGAGAGACGCTCCGTTTGAGAACAACTAGAGCAACTGCGAAACCCTGTCAAGGAAATTCTTCGAATTATACCCGATCACAGAAGTACTTGTATCGATCAACGGGAACCGTGGGTCGTGGACCTCAATTCATCGAAAGTGATCAAAGACACTTTCGTGCGCTTTATTGCTAACTGCTTTATGCGTGTACACCGACGCTTGCAGCCGATCGAATGAGCGGTCAATCCATAACCGCATGCTCACACAACACATTCATATCTAAAGAAATCATTATTAGTGCATCAATGACTCTGATATTTTCACTCCATGCTCGCTACGCCACTACAATATCATGAATCAACGAAGCTTCCGCTACTCTGATGAGAAGAAATCATGATCCTGAATGTGAGCATGTCGGTCCAAAAGTCACAACATCACATAATACCAACACCACAAAGGATGAGTC